>MU853417.1:601759-697927 GCA_033297235.1 Trichocladium antarcticum
AAACGCCTGCGGCCTGGAAGTTTGTATGCTTTTCTTTTCTTTTGGGGCGGGTGGGGGAGGGGGGGGCTTGGCTTGGGGATCGGCGAAGAGCCTCCTTTTTGTCTTGTTCCTTGCTGCCTGTCAGCCAGCCACACATACGCTGTACCCTACTCACTCCGCACCGAGCGGATCTCCGCCGCGTCGTGGTTGTTGCACGCGCGACTCGGGACAGGGGACGGATACCAGAGTGTTATTCTTGCTCTTCCTCCGAGCGTGTGTGGGGAGGCGAGCAGGATGCCGGTCGTGGGTTTTTTTGGTTTTTTTTTGGTGTTTACTTACTGCGAAAAGGGGGGGTGGGGGAGGGGTGAGATACGCTGGCGCGTGTTTTGTTTGGCCAAGCACCGACGACGGGATATGTATGTACGGGTGTACATACATGCTCTGTACGTGGGCGTAGATTGTAGATCTGTCAGATCTGGGGTTAGTCTCCCAAGGCCCCCAAGGCTGGGCGGCGGCATCCGATTCGCCGGCGATAACCAAGCGGTGCTGGGTTACATTCCGCAGGGTTGTGTTCGGCGCTGGTGCTCCCGGCGCGTGTCCGAGTTGGGACTGGGTTGTGCGACGGCTGATGAGGATGGCCGTCGTTTGTATTCCTGCCGTGTTTTTTTTTCTTTCGTTTCCCGCCGCCACACGATCTGGGAAATCTGCCATCCCCAGCATGCTGCTGCCCTGACATGGGGAGGACAGCCGCGGCATTGAGATTGGCGGTTGCACGGGCGGCTGGCACGTGGAGCCAGCCCGTGGCTGTGAGTCGCTGATCACCCCAGTGTCGCGGCCAATGGTGCCTAACTCGAGCATGGGGGGGGGGAGGGGGGGGACGCTGACGACACTGTCAACTCGTACGCTGCTGCATCACTGACGGTGCCCAGCACTGGCTGGCTGGCGGACGGGGAGGGAGGGAGGGAGCCAGAGACGCCAAGCGTCTGCCGAGGCGGGCCAGGGGGTGGGTGACTGGACTGAAACAGAGTACGGATACAGATATCTGCGCATATGTGAGCCAGTTTCACCAGTCTCCAGGGGACTGGACTGGACTCTTGGGGGCAGTTTTTTAAGCTATCATGCATATCGGCACTTGCATCCTCTCCAATGCCCGCCGCATGATCCACACACAAGCATTGCTCGACTGCGGGCCCGTCCCAATCACCACGGTCCATCCCCCGGTCTTTTTCGTTTGCTCCGGAGTCCACGCCGCACCACCAACCCCGCGCCCTTATCGGATTCCGGACTCCGTCGTGCGTGCGTACGTACTATACGATGGTGCTCAGAGACTCCTCCCTCGGTGGACCGCCATCCCAAGCCTTGGCACCGGGATCTAAGCCTCAGATCTACATGTCGCATCCCGTGGCAGATCTTCCCGCACCCACCAGAGAGAGCCTTGCTAGCCAGACACGGCGGCGTGAGAGCAGTAAATGTGACATTGCCATCTATCTCTCCCTCGTGTTTCGCGGCTTACGCCCGCCCGGCTCGGCCAATTTGAAAGATCTCACCCGTTAGCGGATCGTCGCTGCGCAGTACCGGCCACGCGCTCCCGTCAGCCTTGGCGATCGACACCTCGAGCTTGGTGCCGAAGATCTTGAAGGTCGACTTGGCCGGATCGACCAGGCCGTACAGCGGCACATGGGCCTTGTAGCGCTTTGGTGCCGGTGCGTCCGTGGTGGGCAGGTCGAGGACCAGCTCCCGCTCGCGGAACTCCACCTTGGCTGCCTCCTTGTCGATCTTCTTGAGGAAGAAGGACGCGATGACCGACGTCTGGGTCTGGTAAAAGTCGTTTCTGCGGACGCGTACAGAGAGAGATAAGCACAGGTCCCTGATTGGGCCCGCAACCCAACCACCACGGACGGACGGGCGGTCAACGACATGGTCCCGCCAGCCGTCAGGGTGCCGGCAGGCACAGCCAGCCTTGGCCTGGCCTTGGCTGGGAAAACACGTCGTCGACCAGCCGGCCGCCAAGCACGCTCGGGGCAACACACACGGGGGCACTCACCTGACCGTTTCCAGCAGCTCCTCGCCCCCGTCCTTGCTGGGCCCCTTGATGGCCCCGGCATCCTTCCCGCTCCCGACAAACAAGTGCCGGTTCTTGGTCTGGCAGCCCTCAATCTTCATGAACTGGTCGAATTCCAGCACGCGCCGCTTGCAGCATGTGTAGCCCTTGCTGCCTTCGTGGAAGAGGGGGGCGCCCGGGTGGTGCACGCACGTCTCGCCGTCCCGGCCGGAGCCCGTCTTGTAGGTGGCGCCGCAGGCCCTCCGCCGGCACACGCGGCCGTCCGGGATCTCGGCCGTCTCGTCGTCCTCCTCCGACTCGGGTTGTGGCGGCGGCGGCGGCGTGGGTATGTGCTGGGGTGCGACCACGGGCGCGCGTGGGGGGGGCGCCGCGAAGCTGCTGGCCGCCTCGGCGACGGCCGGGTCGGCCGCCCGCTTCTCCACCTTGGGCGGCAGATCCGTGGTGCTGTGCTTCCCCTCGGTGCAGGGCTCGATGGTCATGAACTCCTCAAAGGTCAGGACGCGCGGCTTACAGCACTTCCATCCTGTGTGCACACGCCGTGGTTAGCTTGGCGTCTGGACGTGGCCGATGGCCGATGGGGGACAGGACCCAGACGACGTACCTTTCTGTCCCTCGTGAAAGATGGGCGGACCAGGGTGGTAGCGGCAGACCTCGTCCGCATCTGTGTAGACCTTTCCGCAGCCCTGGTGAACACACTTTTGCGCCATGGCAGGCAGTTCGTTGCCGATGTTCGGTATCGTGGGTCGCTGTCAGGTTATCAAGCTCTTTTCGAGAGTCTCCCTGTTGTCGGAATGAGAGAAAACAGGCTGTGCGGGAACTGACAAAGACACAGTGGAAGCTCTCGAAGGAAATCGAAGCTTCGCATCGCATCCGAATGGCGGGGGCGGGGTACCTGAGCTTGCAATCGGCTTGCAGAGTCCCGGATTGACCCAGCCTTATTGGGCATAGTCTCCCGAGTGCTTGGCAAACAGCCCTCCTGACTGGCTCAGACCGGCTGGCATCGTCAATCCAGCAAGCATCGACCCATCAGACCCAAACCCGACCCTCCAAAATACTATTTTTCTCTGTTGATCCGTACACCGTGATAGCTCACCGCGGCATTCTTCTGCAGCCATGCGTGTCACTTGCCGGCTTTTGCAGTCCTGCAGGATAACCCTTTTTACGCGCAAGAACTGCGGGCTGTGCACCCAAGCAAGATCGGTGCTGTCGGATGTCTGGGACCAGCGGCCGTTTGCCTTCAACGAGATAGACATCATCGAGCCGGCGTCCAAGGCGTGGCGGGATCTGTACGAGTTCGATGTCCCCGTGGTGAGTCTGGCCCGCCAAGCAGGAATCGTACATGCTCAACCGTCTCTACTCTCCAGATCCACATCAGCAAGACGCAAGCACCCGATGAAGACGCAAGGTTGTCCTCCAAGGCCGTCAAGTTGATGCACCGCTTCAAACCCGACGAGGTCATGGCAAAGATGGATCATGTCGAGAAGTAACAGTGTCACAACGGTCCCGTATGCCGGCGGCCTGCCTGTCACTTCTCGACGGACAATGGCCTTGGGCAGTCAAGTACCATGCACATCTTGAGGCAGACACCCGAGACAGGGGGGTCTCTCGCAGAGTTCCCACATCGCATCAGGCCGGCTTTTTCCTGTCATAATCTATCTTGGCGAGAAAGCTGTTTCAACCCAACTCGGAGGACATACTGCGGTCCTCGCTGCACCCCACCCCCCGAAGTGCCATTGTCGCGCTACACTTCCCCACGCGCGACGGCCAGCGAGCGTGCCATGGCAGCCTGCAAGGTCATGTAGTCGGTTGCGACGTTGATCATGTGAAACCCCATATCAGCATACTCCTTGGCCTGCTGCCCCGATACACAATATATGCCGCATTTCTTGCCGGCTGCTACAGTGGCCTTCAGGATGGCTGCGATGGCCTCGACCAGCTCCGGGTCCATCTTGTCGCCGATCACCGGGTGGCCGATGTTGTTGCCGAGGTCGAATGGCCCGACAAACAGAGCGTCAACCAGCGGCGCGATCTCCCCCACCGCGTCCAATGCCTCCTGCGTTTCGATCTGCACTATTGTCAAGAGGCTCTCGTTTGCCTGCTGCAGATACTCGGTCTGCGTCAATCCGGGCTCGAAACTCTGCAGGGCAAAGGGCGAACCGAACCCCCGCTGGCCCTGGGGCGGGAACTTGGCGGCCGCAACCACATCTTTCACTTCCTTGACGGTCCGGATGAGTGGCACCAGGATCTTTGAGACAGGTCAGCCAAGCCGATGCGGGACTGGGAGAGATTGGCGGGGCCGTCCTACCCCGTGTGCCCCAGAATCCAATGCGCCTACTCAAGTGTAAGTAAATGACCGAGGCTGGGCCCTGGGTCGTCTTTCGCCCAGGTGGGTGCTTAGGGACTCACGTTTGACCATCCATGGCTGAAGGTCTGGGAGGCGGACGATGGGGGAGACACCCAGCGCGGCGATGGCAGGGACGGCCTCGTGCATTGCAGCATCTGGGAGCGGTGTTAGTATGCCCCCCGCTAGTAGAGCATGGGCTGTCCGTCAGCAAACATCCTACCATCTATGTTGCCATGTTCGCAATCCACCAGTATCCAATCCGCCCCCGACCTGGCCAGGATCCTCGAGATGTTCGCGCCGGGCAACATCTGCCAGAACCCCATGGCCGGACGTGTGGCCTCGGCCAAGACCTGCTGCAGCCGGTTGGACCTTGCCATCTTGGAGCTTGGGTCCATGGTGGACATGGCGCGAGGGTGCTGATGAATAGTGTGAAGATGGCAGTAAACAACAGGCCTCTGCAATGCCGCACTCCAAAGACGGGATACTTTGGGAGTCATGTGGATGGGTGGACGAGCAGTACGCGCACACAGCTGGAGCTGTGAGAGGAAGGAGAGACATTCGCGGGGTTAGACTCACTCAGGTCCCGGCGTAACTTCCCCCACCACCTAGTTTCCGGGCGACGCCGCAGCTCCGATTGGCAGGCGCAAGCATTCTAGACTTGACCTTTCAGTGACAGGTAGGGTTGATTTCATAAGAGTCCATCAGCGCGACAACTCCCAAGCTGCTTGCTACCCCGGCCATAGGTACCTAGTGTCTGGACTCTAGAGGACCTGGAGCGGAGACAACCGGGGGCCTTGTTTTCAGCCGATAACGATAAGGCGCGCGCATCCAGAGCTTCCCACTCAGCTGCACGAAGCGTGGTTGTTGGAGCACCCGAATTCGTGATTTCCTGTGCACCCGTGAACGACGCGCATACCAGTCTCGCCAATCCGGGAACCAGAACACCACTCCCCATTGCCGTCCTGCACCAACGACGTGACAACTCGCGAGCCTCTGCACCCAGCCCAACAGCCCCCAGCCAACATGTCGCTGAACAACTATGTCGACAGTAAGAACCACACGCCCTCTGACCGCCCCAGTCAGTCCCAGTCCATCTCTCGCTAACAGTCCCCTCCCAGAAAAGGTGTGCATCATCACCACCGACGGCCGCAACCTCGTCGGCATCCTCTCCGCACACGACTACACCACCAACCTCGTGCGTCCCCTCCCCGTCCCCGTCCCTGTCCCTGTCCCCGTCCTGCTCTCTCAAACCGAACAATCACACTAACAAATACCCCCCCCCCCCCCTTGTTCCCAAAAAACAGGTACTACGAAACACAGTCGAAAGAGTGATCCGCAACCCCGACGAGGGCGAGCCTTCGGCAGAGGTGCCGCTGGGCCTGTACATCGTCCGCGGCGAGAACGTCTGCCTGGTGGGCCTTGTCGACGAGCCGCTCGACGCCAGCATCAACTGGACCGAGGTGAAGGGCGAGGCGATCGGGACGACGAAGCACTAGACACTCCCCGAGCTGGGTTGGGGTTGGGGTTGGGGTTGTGGAGTGCGGGGTGAACTGGAAATGGCGCGGGGGAGCTTAGGGTTGGGATGAAGGGGGGTGGGGGTGGGCGGGGTCAGTGGGGAGTGAGAGTGCGACCGGGAGGGGAAGAGTACGTTGATTGTGACGTGGGGAGGGGGGAGGGGGTCTGGCTCTCCTTGGCCGACAGGAATATGGCGTTTGGTATTTGCGCGGTTGCCTTTCTCAAGGGTATGCCTCTCACAACCCAACCACTGCTTTCCAACTGCAGGAATTGTTTGCTGACATTGCGCGAAAGGAGGGAGAGAGAGGGAGGGATAGAAAGACGGTTGGATTTACTCCTGTGCCCGAGCTTTACATCCATTTGAGATACCCAGAATGCAGAGAAACCAAATCTATCCGACAGTCCCTCCATCTACTAATCTATCTACGCGAAAAGCTTCTTCATCATTACATCAGCAAAGATGTCCTGACCGGGCGACGAGATCATCCTGTTGATCCTGTTGCCCTTGCGCGGGTTAAGCCAGCCCCTGGTATCGCCGGGGACATCGTCAAAGATGACGGCATCCCGGGGGTCCTCGGGGTGTGTCTGCACCGTGGTGTCCTTCTCGCCGGGCCTGGCCCGGACGCGCTTGTCGACAACGTGCATGCCGCGGGTCCACTGGCCGCACGTCTCGATGCGGATGTCCTCGAGCTTGGGCACCGCCTTCCATAGCGGATCGTCGCGCGTCATCATGTACCAAATGCACAGCGGGTCGTGCAGCGACAGGGCCGGCTCGCTACCGTCGCCGAGCATCGACTCGATCTTGGCAAAGGTGCCGTTCATAAAGGTCTCGGTCCACTCCGCCAGCGGGCTGCCTGCCTGGATGAGCGGCTGGATCGTGTCGTTGAAGAAGCGCTTCCGCAGCTCGTGTGGGGTCGTGATGTCGAGCGGGAACAGCGTCAGCTTAAGCTGGCGGGACAGGTTGGCGGGATAGGGGCCCAGCGTGGATTTGCTGCTGACGAGGGTAGGGGGCATGGTCGATGACGGCGTTGGCGACGTCAGGGCGTAGACACGCGCCGCGGCGATGGCGTCGGCAGAGCAGTTGAACTCGCCGCAGGGGGTCACGTTGCCCTCAACCTCGACGGCGCCTCCCATCACGACGAGCTCCTTGAGGCGCAGGAAGGTCTCTGGGTCCTCGGCCGCCGCCAGGGCGACGTTGGTCAGAGGGCCCACGGCAACAATGGTAATCGTGTTCTCGGGTTCGTCTCTAAGAATACGGAGCATCTCTTTGTGAGAAGGCGTCTTGCTCGGGGTGAAGTATCTCGAAAACGAGGGCGGCTCAACAGCAGTGGCAGACCCGACCGGCGCATCCTCAAACAGAGTGCGCCAGGTGTCGGCCGGGCTAAGATGAGGGTGCTGTGTTGACTGGTTAGGGTGGTTCCTCAAGGGTGAAGTTTCATTCATGGACCTACCGCCTCGTGGACGCCGTGTAGCCCGTCGGCACCGTCTGCCTCTGTTAGTCTCCCATTCAAGCAAGGCAGGCAAGACAGCCTAGCAATGAGCCTTACGAAAATAGTCGGCCACAAGCTCATCCTCCTCGAGCGCATGGCACGCACCCACAGCCACGATGGGCTTGTACGCATTTAATGCGCCGTAGAGGGGCTTGCCATTTGATTCCCTCCAGGCCATCTCCTTTTCCAGCACGTGGAACAGTGCCACGGCATTGCGGAGGCAGCTGTCGCCATCGTGTTAGACAGGTCACAACACAGACACCAACACCAACACTAGCAGCAAAGCCCCAAGGCGCACCTCTGCAGCGGCACGTTGCCGTATGTGACCGAGATCATGGCAACCTCGAGCTCCTCGGGTGAGGCGCTGAGGGCCAGCAGCAGGGCCATGGCATCGTCGACACCTGACCTGTGTCAGCACGGTATGTCCACAAAGCACAGGAAGTCGAAAACGGCCGTACCTGGGTCGGTATCGATAATGATGCGGTTCTTGGGCGCCATGGTAGGTGGTGGGTGATAGCTGGTGGGCTGAAGTGCGGGGCTGTGGAGGGGCAATAAGAAGTGAAGCAAAATAGTTCAAATCCAGAAGTCTAGGACGTTGCGACGCTGTACTCTGGCTGCTCCGAGTTTACGAGGTATGGGAATCCTCAAGCCTTCCCCGCGCAAACTCTACGCTATCTCGTACATACCTACCTCCCCCCAGGCCACTTGCACCTATCCCAGGAGCCCGGCCAATCTTTTCGCGTCCCACCTCAGCTTTCACCTTCCTCATTGGCTCCAACCTGGCGAAGGCCGTCTCAAAAGAAGGCCCGGCAACTGTGCCGCTGGTAACCCGGCCGGGCCGAGGTGGAGTTGTCCATACATAGAAGTGCTGGCTGGATACGGCCGCTCGTCAAATGACTTGTGTTGAGATGATAAGGCAGCTCCACTGCCGATAAGTACCTCCATAGTTAGATATCTTAGTCGAGTCTCAAGAATAACGGTGACGTGCATAATCTCTAGCTGCTATCCACCAACCAAACACTGTGCATACTGGGCCTGTATCGTATATACGACTGGGTACTTCTCAAGTGCCCGTCATTTCCCCAGACTTGAATTACCTCTCAGCCCCTTTTATCTTTTTCTCGTTGATATTGTAAGTCTGCATGTACCGAGTCACGTGAGTTTATGCTGCCAAGGCTCGCTTACCAGGGGACGACGCGCCTGCCCCTGCCAGCGGCAAGTTTTCCGTTAGACTGCTGGGGCGAATGGGGAATGCTGGAACGGGCCAAACTTCTGAACACCTTTCACCTGCCAGCACCGACTTGTTCAAGATCCTCAAGCACCATCTCCACACAGCCCCTTTTCACCCTTTTCTCGCCTTCCACCAGCACCTGTCTGCTGTAACGCATGCTCACAATATTCGCTGAATCATTGGGCGCGTAGACAATTCATAATTCATCGGCCGAGTCACGCTTCGCGGTTCTCGCCCCGAGCGCCCCTTGTGCCACCAGCTCGTCAATCCAGGAAGACCCTGATCTACCATCCACCTTCACCCCCGCATTAAGTTCCTACTCACACTCCGAACCTCTTTCGACCGCGTCGCCCTCTCTACGCCACCGGGCTTGTCACTTTCTTGGCTTCCCAACACCGATTTGCGACCTTCGCGCGCGATTCCCAGTCTCTCCAACATCATGGGCTCTTCAATGTCCACCGTGGTCGGCTGGACCGTGGTTATCGGATGCGTCTGCATCTTCGGATTCGGGCTCCCCGGGAAGAAAACCGCCCGCGACGCTGTACGGGGTGCCTCCCCGCGCCAGCGGCTGGAAGGTGGAAACAACATCCGCAAGGATGTCAAAGACAAGGCCAAGCGCCAGAGGGTAGAGGCGATCAAGACAGCACAGCCCAAGGCACCGGCACCAAAGCCGTCGGCGCCCAGCCAGCTTGTCGACTACAGCTCCGACGACGGGGTCGACAACCGGGAGTTTGCCCGCCAGTTGGCCAGCATCAAAGAGGGCACCACGCTCAATGCCCCCAAGAAAAGCGACGAGAAGCGCCAAAAGTCGGTAAAGCAGTCGCGTGCCCAGGTCATTGACCAAGTGCCCAATGAAAAGAAGGTCATCTCTGTCCCGTCCTCCAACACGGGCGCCGATGATGCCGACGACGATGAGTCTTCGGCTGCCTCCCCCGAGGTCAAGGCTGTTGACGCCAGTGGTGTGGGCGACATGCTCGAGCCCAAGGCTTCCGGGCCCTCGGTCCTCCGCCTCACCGATACCGACAAGGCCAAGCCGAAGAAGGAGAAGAAGGCCAAGGTGCCTGAGAAGGTTGAGACCAAGAAGCAGCGCCAGAACCGCCTGAAGGCCGAGGCTGCCAAGGCCGAGCGCGAGGAAATCGAGAAGCAGAGGAAGGTTGACATGGAGGCTCAGCGGAGACAGGCTCGCGTCGCCGAGGGCCGGGCCGCCAAGGACGGCTCCGCGTTTGTGGCCGCACAAGCAAAGCCGTCCGTCTGGACCGGAAATGGCGCCAATGCCAGCGCCAGCCCAAGCAGTAACGCCACGAGCGGTGACTCTGTCTCTGTGCAGCCGCTGGACACCTTTGATGCCGGCAGCCACACCGATGTCTCAGTCTCCAAGAACACGCCGGCTCCCAAGAGTGCCGCCCCGGCAAAGAACAAGGCCGCCGAAAGCTGGATGACCTCGCTGCCGTCAGAAGAAGAGCAGATGGAGATCCTCCGTGGCGAGGACGCATGGAATACCGTGACCAAGAAGACGAGCAAGAAGAAGAAGGGCGCCACGGCTGAGAGCCCGATCGACTCGGAGCCAACCGTCATCCAGTTCCCGTCCGCCGCCAAACCCCAGGCGACGAGCAACGGCACCGGCACCGGCACCGGCACCGGCCCCACTACCACCAAGCAGGCCAAGCCCATCTCTCAGCAGTCGTCCTTTGCGGCCCTGAGCCCGAATGATGAGCCCGAGGTTGAGGAGATGGAGTGGGATGTGTGATCGTCTCGGCCGCTGCTGCGTGCTTCCCTCCGGCTATGCATCCCACCAGTCTGCCAAGACTGGGCTCAGGCTGATTTAATTGGGTCTCTATTCCTTCCCTGAATCATATACAACAAAACTGGCTTTTTTGGGCAGGGCAAGGAGTTTGTGTCTGTACATTACCACCCGGAAAATGCCTCGGGAGTCCAGCCTTTTCTAATTATTTTCGTCCATTTATTTCACCCTGTATGTCTTGAGTCTACGTTCTCTTCTATTATCGGCGGTATCGCTCCTGGGCCGATTCTGCCTGGATCGTTCAGAGCGCAACAAAGAACGTGGATCTGGGGTCGGAAGGTCGTAGCGAGGCAGGCGATTGCCAACGCCGTGGATAGGGCGACGGTTCCGATCCACCACCACCCCCCCCCTTTCCCTGCCGCGCCGGAACCATTGTTAGTCGGAGAGACACGGCGGCGGATACCTATCTATGTGAGCTGGGGGTTGCGTGGATGGGCTGGGTTTGATCCCCACTAGCCATGGAGGATCTCATTTGGTCTTGGACGCCTGGGCATGCGCAGTGAGCAGAATCCAAAGTGTTGTTGTGAGCTTGTTCTCTTTCTCTTGGTGATACTGTGTGTGACTGTGTACTGTTCTTGTCAACGGGGTCGGAAACGTGGCGGCGCGGGGTTGCATTCCGTGTGGCCTTTCCACCACCACGCGTGCGAGGCGTGCAAGTGATTGCTGACGGGGAAGACACACAAGGTAACTTGAGGCAGTTCAAAGGCGATGCATAGAATTTGCATGTACACGCATGTACGGATACAGCTCTCGCCCCTACATTGGTATTATCCAAAGATGACCCGACTTATTACTCCCCGGCATAGTTTGCTTGCATTGAAACGTCATCTCTTCGCAGAAGAGCCCGCCAATAGCCCCTCCGTGTCCTGTTTGGTGTGCGTGTTTCACAACTTATCCTGTGGGCCATTCTCCAATCAGCGATGCAAGAATCGAAGCCGTTAATAGTTCCCCGCGATCCTGTATCGGGCGCACCTGCAGATGCAACCGCGACATCGGGCCTGCATTCGAAATCTATGTTGTAATTATATACTAGAACCAAATTGGATGTGAGGTTTGCGCTTCCACATCTTCCATAAATACCTCCAATGCGTCGGTATTTGAGCCACAGGCACCGGATGCAATCAGCGCCCGAGCCTCGTTCAACTTTTCAGCTGTGAGCTGGTACAAACTGGAGAAAATGCCCTCAGCTGAGCCCCTTTGGCTCGAATTGTGAATCGTGGGGGTGTGGAGGATTGGACCAGGGCCTGAGGCTTCCGCTGCATGTATGCACCCCTGCGCCGCCTGTTTCCAACCGTGTCATTGGTGGTAGTCAGGCTCCAGCCCCCCTGGCTCCCCCCCCTGTCTCTTCCCCATTCCGCCCCTAAACTTAGGGACCCACGTCGTCCCATGTCTTGAAAGTTGAAATTACCTCTGCACACTCTGGTGAGTCTGGTCCCTGGCCACCCTCGAACCGAAGCTAACGACACAGGATTAGACTTGTTCAACTCCAATCTACTTCGCCGCTGCTCATAGGCAATTTGTCGTTTTGCTGTGCCCCTTTTTCCATTTCCTCCAAGATACGGCGCATCCCATCTTTATTTTTTCCTTTGTGCTGCTTTGTTTCCGTGTTAAAGCGGACATTGGGGGTGTTCCCGGTTGTTCCGTTGCTTCGCGCCCACATCATATATCCCGATTGCTCGGACCCTGCCCCCTACTACGGCCGTCACGACATCGAAGCCCGAGCCCTGTTTTGCATACCGACGTGTGCCCCGTACTGAGGGGTAGAGGCATTCTGGTGCCCGTGGTAAACTTTCAGAGCGCAGAGAGGGGACCAAGCAAAGTGGCTGATACTACACGTGTGTTTGACTTCCCCGCAAGTCTACGCTTCCCGAGAAGCTGGGACCAATTCGCTTCCCCATTGTCTTCCAGCCCTTTGTGACAGGCAGGATCAGAATATCCGACAGTATCGATCCTCCACCCGGCCATTCGCGCGACCCCATGGTTCTTATCGACGCCGCCGCTACCGAGTATTTGGACACCTTGACGAGGACACGGCCTAGCTCGAGTCGCACTCAGACCTGCCATACCGAGGAGGGGTTACGCGATAGCCATCGTCCAGAAACACCTGGGATATATGACTGCCCAATAGACCCGCGGGCCCAGAGTCTACATCGGAACCATCCGGCTGGTCGATATTCCGACAACAAGAGCCGGTAATGTCGTTCCCGGTCGCCGTCCAATCCGCGATCTTCTACTTCCTCGCCTGTACACCATGCACCAAGGTCCTGCATCAGCAGAAAACTCGAAATGAGGCCAAAAAGGCGCGGGAGATGAAGGCGCGCATCGTCCTGGAACAACCGCACCTCTACCGGCACCCGGATCCCTTCCACACCAACCCCTATTGGGATGAGGAGATCCAGATGGGGCCGAGCTTGCCCAAGAAGAGGAGAGGCACAGATGGGAAAAACTCACTCAGTCAGCGACGATTGACCGCCGCCAGCCGTGACGGCGCCGGAAGCAGCGTTGCGGTCGGCATGTCCGAGGGGGCATCTCTGGCCAGCCCGCGGCCGTCTACCAGCCCAACCCACATCCACGGTCTTGGAAGCGCGCCGACTGTGGTGCCGGAGGATCCCGCGAGCCCGACGCTAACCACGACCGCATCCGCATCAACATACGGCGACTGGAACTTGAAACGGTACCAGCGTGAGGACGAGGAGCTGTGGGGCAACGAGCCCTCATGGTCCGGCCACAAGCTTATGGATGCCATCAAGCAGGCCGGGTCATCGGCCGGCCGCTACGTGGAGTCGAAGCTCGGGCTCGAGAAGCCCGTGACAGAAGAGGACCGGTACAATTTCTACTTTTCGCCCAGGAACCCGCCCGTCAACGACTACCACCCGCCCGTCGTCAGCAGCAAACCCATGCACAAGGACGCCCTGCGCTGGATGCTCCAGCCACCGCCGCCGGCCAAGGTCATGGACGGCAAGGTGCCGGTGAGCAGGAGCCCGAGCATGATGAGCGCGGCATCGAGGAGGACAACGACTGCCGCCCGGGACGGAGGCTCGCTCAGCAGGCTGGTGGGCGAAAAGGCCTACGAGGCCAGGCTCCGCAACGGCGAGAGTCCGTGGGAGGGCGAGGCGCGATCAACGCCACCTAACCTGGCCAGAACGAGGCCCCCCCGGATGACGCCCGTGTCGACCGCGGCGAGGACAAGGAGCCGGCGCACGGCGCGGACCTACTCGTCTTCCGCGGAGTCGGACACCGAGTCCGACGACGAGTACTTGGCAAAGAGCCTCGAGACGTCATTCAGCCATAGCTCCTTGCCGACGCACGCCGCGCAGAAGCCGCGGCTGCCCACCATCATGAGCTCGGGGGCGGACGAGAAGATGTTCTTGGCTGAAACGGAAAAGGGCGAGCCAATACACCCCGTGCGAGCGATCAGCAACTCGGCCTCGGAGCCGGACATGACAAAAGTCAAAGTCCAGCCTGCTCTGTCTCCTCTCAACACCAATGTGCCGAGACACGCCTAGTGCGGTGGCGCGAGGGTTTCATTCTACCAGCTGTCTGTTTTATTTCCTTTGTCATCAAGATTCTCTCTGTACCTCGATTGGTCTGGCGTAGCATTGTTGTTCGGGGGGCTTGCATTTTCAAGGGTTGGTCTTTGTCTCTGGGCTGGGCTGGGCAGGGCGCTGAGGCGTTTGGATCGGCTGCATCAAGAGGCCAACACAAAAAGGGGGCTCTTTCTTTGTCCAACAGCATGACAGTTTTCCTCTGTTTTCGTATATTCTCTCTTCTTGTTATTACACCCATTGGAGGGTGATTGATCATTACACACACAGAATACGTGCCACCAACCAGCTATTATTACCAGCAATAAACCGACTCGTCTAGACTTGAAGACGGCCGTTCGCGACTGTGTGCCCCAGCCTTCCCGGACACCCCATCTCATCCCCTCCCCTCCCCTCCCTCCCTCCCTCCCTCCCTCGCCCTCACAAATGCAACCCCCCCTCGCCATCTTCATCCCCGCCCCCCAGACCCCGCAACTGCACCTCCAGCCGCCGTCTCAGCTCCTCATCCGTAAGCGACCCCCCGGCGGACGCCTGCCCCGGCCCTCCTCCAGGGGCGGCCGCATCCATCCGCAACAGCCCGCCCGAAATCGTCCCCGTCTGAAACGTCCCGTCGTGCCAGGCGGGATGCGACGCGGGCGCTGGCCCGTCGCCGTTCACAGCGGGCGCCGCTGTCCCAGTCTGTGTCCCAGTCTGTGTCTGTGTCTGTGTCTCTGCATCCCCCTCTTCCCCCTCCTCCGCCGGCCCGCGGAACTCGGCCCAGCTCAGGCCGCGGCGCTCGACCTCGACGCGGACGAGGCGCAGGCGCTGCTGCGTGCGTGCGATGACGCCCTCGTTCTCGCGGATCGCGTCGATGCAGTCTTGGTCGGGCCCGCCTGCGGCTGGTGGCGTTGTGGTGGTTGTGGTGACGGTTGCGGTTGCGGTGCCGGCGGCGTAGGGGCGCAGTTGCTCGTTGGAGTAGTCGAGGTGGACGATGCTGTTGCGCAGCTCGATGGCTTTGAGGTGGAGGGTTGATATCGGGAGGTCGAGGAGGGCGGCGGCGAAGGCGGCTGGGGTTATGGGGAGGGCGTCGGCGGACATTTTGGGGGTTGTTTGTTTTGTGGCGGTGGTGGTGGTGGTGGTGGTGGTGGTGGTGGTAGTGGCGGTAGTGGCGGTTTCTTGTGGTGATTGTTGGGTGGAAAGACTGGCCGCGGGTTAGTGTAGGTTGGTGGCTGCGGACTTTTTCGATGGTTGTTCCAAGACCAGTCCCAGATTCTGTTCCGTGTCGGAAGATGAAATGGCCGACGGGAGTGTTGGTCAAGTTGACGCAAGCTCTGGAGCTGCCTACGATGGTTGGAGCTCCCTGGAAGTCGCTGACAAGGGACTCCCCGCCTGCCCGCGTCGGTCCCGCTGTGGGCCCATAGGCCCACACAAACTCGCCGGGCCGTTCTGCGCCCAGCTCGCTGGAAATTTCTCGAGCGTCTTCGGCTGACCCAGCACAAACCACTCGTAAGCCCCATCACGATCGATTCGCAGCGCGCTTGACGACGGCATCCCCCTCAGCTCTGCGGCACCCGGTTGATGGTTGGTTTGCGTGAGGCGGCGCGAACGCGGGCGCCAGATTTGCGAAAATGAGCAGCTGTAGTCTGGGCGTCAATGCCCTCCGGTCCGGCCTCCAGGCCGCTGCTCGCCAATCCGAGAAACGCTTCGTGCCCATTGCCTTTTCGGCACGCTGCTTCTCGTCCGGGCCATGTTCCACTCGGGCAACGCGGCAACCCCGCCACGGCGGACATGGCCAACCCACAATCACAGCCTCGTACGCGCTCCCGAGGAACGGCCGGTCGGGGCTCCTCCCGCGATGGCCCGGCATCCGCACAATCTTCAAGGGCCGCGATGTCACGATAGCCACGCACTACATCGACCTGCCTCCCGACTACGTGGACAAGGAAGGATTGCCGTTTGCGTACCATCCCCTCGAAGCAGAGGATGTCGTTGCCTTGTTTGGGCCCAACATCACCACGGCGGCCGCCAACGAGCTCCTGAGGATACTCCACGGCCGCCGCGTCGCCGGAACGCTTGAAGACCCATCCGTGCTGATCAACACGGCGCATTTCGGAAGCCAACACCAGAGCATCGCCCTGGACTACCTCCGCCAGCACCTGCCCGTCGACGAAATCGCCAACGCCGGCCTCCGGGCCGAGGATGAACTGGCGGCGCTGGAGGACGGCGAGGGGGGCGGTGAGGAAGAAGCCGGCGAGCCGGGCTCCATGAGCAGACTGAAGATGTACAAGGGCGCCGACGCGCAGTCCAAGAAGAGCGTGTACGGGACGAGCGCGCTCGATGCGATCCGGGCCCAGAACGAGGCGAAGTGGAAGGCGAAGCTCGCGCGGCAGGAGGAGGAGCAGCGGAAACGCGAAGAGGAGGAACAGCACGGCCAGGCAGGGCCCCTGCAGGTGGCGGACCAGGCCCGGGCGCGCGCCACGGGCTTGCGGGTGGCGCTGCCGCCGCCGAGCCCGAAGATGGAGGAGTTCCTGCGGAAGGGCATGTCCGACCTCGAGGAGATGCCCGAGATGAGCAAGCGGGCGCGTCTCTGGCCGTCGGCGGCCCTTGTCCTTGTTGTGACGGGCCTCTGTGTCGCGTTGGCCGCGTTTTACACTCCGCCCCAGCGTGCGGGCCGGCTGTTTCCCGACATCCCGCCGGCGGCCGCCACGGTTGGCGCGTTGATCCTGGCGAACGTGGTCGGGTTTGGCCTGTGGAAGCTGCCGCATATGTGGCGGCTACTGAACCAGCACTTTATCATCGTCGCGGCAACCCCGCGCGCGTCGACCATGTTGACGGGCATGTTCTCGCACCAGAAGTTCTGGCACTTGGTTCCGAACATGGTGGTCCTGTGGCTTTTCGGCGTCCGCCTCCATGACGAGGTCGGGCGCGGCGCCTTCCTGGCAACGTACTTCGCGTCCGGCGCGCTTGCCGGGCTCGGGACGCTGTCGTGGGCGGTGCTCGGGAACAACCTCCTCCTTGCGTCGCTGGGGGCGTCGGGAGCGGTCTACGGTGTCGGTGCGGCATACCTCTGGCTGCACCGGTTCGACCATTTCAAAGTGTTTGGCTTCCCGCTGCCGCCGAGCGAGGGGTTCCAGGGCCTCAGCATCATGGCCCTGGTCGCCGCGCTAAACATCGGGGTCCTCTTTACCCGCGGACGCTCGATCATGGATGTCACGTCGCATCTGACAGGCCTGGCTACCGGCCTTGCGGCGGGCCACCTGTACGAGAAGAAGAAGGCCAGGCAGCGGCTGGAACACGGGGCCGCGAGCAGGACGGCGATGCTGCCGAAGCCACTGGCAACAAGGGAGTAAAGCAGTCGTTGGCTGAGAGCACTTGTTCGTGTGTTGGATACTGCTGTGTACATTTCTGTAACTAACAAGACGGGGTTGTGTAACCGCGAATATTCCGAACCAGGGGCCAGGGCGCCCTTGTTTACTTGCAGGCTGTGCATGTTTGCCGGGCAACGAGGAATGCAGCGATGGGTCCCACTTGAAATCCAGCTGTGCCGACCAGCCGGCGTGGGCATGGACCCCCTGGGGAATGGCGAGCGGCCATTGGCGGTGCCGACTTGCCCCACGCGGGACTCGGCGCTGACGCAAGACAAGCAGGGTTCAATCCACCGCCAACCGCCAAAGATTTGCATCTCAAAGCTTCGCAGGGGTCAGGCTGTCATGGTCATTGCAGGCCTCCCGCATGTGCACGATTCTGCGCGCGGAAGGGGACCGTCGACGACTCGCGGCGCTGTCTCGGCCGATATTCTCTGGGTACATGCCTACACACTAAATTGCAGTGCAGTTGGGTTGCCGGGTTGGTTGGGGAGCGCGTCCGCAAAGCATCAAACGAGCGGCACCAACACGCCGCAGGCTAGTGTTCGGGACGCCGTCGTTGCGGGTTGGAGCTGTTTCGAGCTGGCTCTCCCCCCGACGGATATACATATGCACATGGCAGCTCTGCGGCGGGACTGTGCAGCGCAGGGTTCCATCGGCCAAGAATTGTGTCTCGCTTCCCGGTGTCCGGCCTGCGCTAGTGTCGTCCCTCGTCCTCATCCCACCTTGGTCCCTGGCCAATCTCGTGCCATGCCTTGCCTTGATTGTCCGATGGCAGATCATAAATAGACGGCTTGCCTGGCGCTCCCCCTTCTGTACTTCACCCGAACATCAATTGGACGCGCCCACGACCGCACTCGTTCTCGCCGAGCTCACAGCTGCGTCTTTGCGCAAACCATAAGCAGCCCGCCCCCCTTCGCCACGAATCCCAATGGCTGCCCCTCCCACCGATGCGCCCGCCGACGGCGCATACCCGGCCGACGACCGTGAAGAGCGCAATCCCTACGCGTCGTCCAATCGCTGGCGACATGCCGAGTCGAGCGCGTACGCCAAGTACGAAAAGACCCACGGCACCGGCGTGGCGCGCGGGGCCGACGCGCGCGGCACCGGCGTCAGCGACCTCGCCGACTTTCTGAACAAGTCGCGCATCGACCCCGCCGAGACCGCTGCCGCCGCCGACCGGCCCGTCACGCCGCGATTCAAGCCCGTCGTCGCGGGCGCGTCCGAGGCGCGCGCTGCGCGGGGGGATACGGACCACCCCGACGGCGAGATGGCCCCCGACGGCAAGGAGATCGTCTGCGGGCCGCTGCTCAACTACCGCCGCATGGAGGGCACCCGCTGGGTCGGGAGCGTGCTGGTCGTGACGGCGGGCGGCGGCCGCACGCAGCCGATCGTGCCGATGCTGGACCTGCGCCGGGCCGGCGGCGGCAGCCGCTCCAGCGTGCAGGGCTTCTGCCTCTACTCGGACCGGCGCAACACCTTCTGGCGCTTCGACCTGGAGGTCGAGATGGCGGCCGTCGAGGCCCGGTGGGAGTACGAGCTGCCGGAACTGCGCCTCGCCAGCAGCACCAAGCCGCGCGTGAACAGCTTCTTCGTGCCGGCCGTGGACCAGGCCATGCGCATCATGTTCCACTCGTGCAACGGCTTCAGCGTCGGCACCGACGAGGACGCCTGGAGCGGGCCCGCGCTCTGGAACGACGTCGTGCGCCGCCACAACGCGACGCCCTTCCACGTCATGTAAGGCGCCGCATGTGCTGCCGGACTACCGCCCCGCTGACAGTCGCGCAGGATCGGCGGCGGCGACCAGATCTACAACGACGGCATCCGCGTCTCGGGGCCCCTCCGCCCCTGGACCGACATCGCCAACCCCAAGAAGCGGCGCCATCACCCGTTCCCGGAGAGCCTGCGCCTGAAGTGCGACGACTACTACCTGAAGAACTACATCCGCTGGTGCGTCGATCCGCTGTCTCGCAGCCGCGCTGTTTTCTGACGGCGTGGACAGGTACGCGACGGAGCCCTTTGCGACCGCCAACGGCCAGATTGCCCAGCTGAACATCTGGGACGACCACGATGTATGCGCCGTCCCGTCTGCCCCTCACGCGCGCGGGGAGGAGTGGCTGACGCTGGCAGATCATCGACGGCTTCGGCTCCTACGTGAATGACTTTATGAAATGCGATGTGAGCGGCGCGGCCTGGAGCTTGTGGCGGACACTCCTAACCCGGCGCAGGTCTTCAGGGGCATCGGCGGCACAGCCCACAAGTACTACGTGCTGTTCCAGCACCACCTCCCGCCGCCCCCGTCCACGTACACCTCGGACGCGGTTCCGGCATCCACGCAGGATGAGGGCCAGGGGATCGACCCCAACCAGGCCATGAACACATATGTGCACCCTCGCATCACCGAGTCCGGCTACATCTACGGCCTGCAGCCCGGGGTAAGCCGTCCTGTTGTTGTTCGGGGAGATCGGGGCCGCCGCGCTGACATGACCAGCCCTACGTCGCGGAGCCGTCTCTCAACATGTATGCCCAACTGGGCGCCCGAATCGGATTCCTGGGCATCGACGCGCGCACCGAGGTACACATGCATACCCGGCCCGGCCCGGCCCGGCCCGGCCCGGCCCGGCCCGGCCCGGCTTCCGTGAACTGGTTCTGACATGGAGAATAGCGCACGCGGCATCAGGTCAACTACCCGGACACGTACAGCGAGATCTTCGCCCGGCTGAAGCAGGAGCTCTCCGACGCGGGCCGCGCCGGCCGGCCGCTCCGGCATCTGATCCTTCTCCTGGGCATCCCCATCGCGTATCCGGTCCGTCGCTTCTTCCCAGCCCGCCCGTGCCACCATCCCATGCTAACCGGCGCAGCGCCTAACATGGCTCGAGAACATCTTCTCGAGCCCCATCGTGGGCCCCATCAAGATGCTGAACCGGCGCGTGGGCTTCGGCGGCAGCTTCTTCAACAGCTTCGACGGGAGCATCGACCTGCTGGACGACCTGGACGACCACTACACGGCGCGGACGCACAAGAAGGAGCGCAACTGGCTGGTCGAGAAGCTGCAGGGCATCTGCGCCGAGTTCTCGATCCGCGTCACCATCCTCGGCGGCGACGTGCACCTGGCCGCGCTGGGGCGCTTCTACTCGAACCCCAAGCTCGACATCCCCGCCGAGCACGACTTCCGCTACATGGTCAACGTGGTGTCGTCGGCCATCGTCAACAAGCCGCCGCCCGCGGCCGTGGCGAACCTGCTCGCGCGCCGCAACAAGATCCACCACCTCAACCGCGACACCTCCGAGACCCTCCTCAAGCTCTTCGACAAGGACCCCGGCCACACCCCCAAGACGGCCGCCCACAACCGCGTCACCATGCCCAGCCGCAACTTTACCGTCATCACCGAGAACCCCGCCTTCCCTTCCGCCATCCCCCCCCCGACCATTCCCACGACAACCCCGCTCCCAGGCCGCAAAGACGGCCGCCTCCCCCTCACCCAAGGCGAGCTCAACTGCGGCACCCAACACCGCGCCGCCACCGCCACCGCCACCGCCACCAGTACCCTCCCCGCCCCGCGCGACGGCAGCCTCGACGTGTGCATCTGCGTCGAGGCCGACCAGCACGACCGCGCCGGCAAGACCGAGGGCTATGGCCTGACGATCCCGCCGCTCGACTACCGCGGCCCGCGGCCCGCGAGCCCGGACGCGCTGCGGCTGCGGCTGGGCAGCGCCGCGCGGTCGGTGCGGAGCGTCCGGAGCCTGCGGAGCCTGCGGAGCGGTTCCGGGAGGACGGGGAGTCGCGGGAGTGCGGGGGTCGTGAGGGGTTGAGAAGCGTGCGAGAGGGTGATGGCGAGTCTGTTTGGATATATACCGGGTTTTGGCTGTTGGATACTGTGTCGGGAGGTTATTGGATGGGGACCATGTCTGGATATCATGGAGGTGCGATGTTGGCCATGTAATGTAATCAAGATACCAATATTTGGATTGTTTGTCGGGACCGTTTTGGCCGCTCCCTGGCCCATTTGCGCTGTCGTCCGTCTCTATTATTTCCATCTTGCCGCCATCTCGAACCCAGTGATATCCATCCAAGAAACAAGGCCCTTCCAAGATCCCTCTAAAAACAAAAACACTCGCCAGTGTGTGGGATACTCTACTGGCACCACTTGACGGGTGGAACATCTCCCCATTCGCACTCGACGGCCGCATCCGAATGTTATCTGTGTCTCGACACCTGCATCGTCTTAGACAGGCCGTTTCGTCCGACAGCTCAAGCATGTTATGTCATCAGGTCGGTGGCTGCGAGGAAACCGTTGAGAAGAGGCGGCCGAACAGCGGAACGAGCCAGGCAGCCCGCCCCGGGCACATACATTCCCGACAATAGGCCGCGCTCGGCCCTGCCCCGACGTCCTCACTACCCCTTGGCGTCCCGTACCTTGTCCCACAGCGCCCGCCCCCGACACCGTCGGACCCTTGATCTCACCCCCTCGAGTTCATTAGCTCCGGCCGTCTCGATCTAAATTCGTTTCCAGTCAGGATTCCACCATACGACATCAAGTCCCAAGTCCAGCGTCCCCGTACGACCTGCGTGCGGGACATCTTCAGCTCCTAACCGAGTAGGTCCCTCACACTCATCCCTCGCCCCGCACTACTGCTGGTACGCCTGTCCATCTGATTCAGCATCAGCAGCGCAGCAGTCGCCTCCTGATCAGAGTCCTTCTGAGGGAGTATCGCAGGACTTGTCAAGGCTGAGCCAAAGGCAGAATGCGGATATTGTAGGTTTGTATACGTTTGCGGCCCGAAGAGGGGCGACGTGGTTGCCGGCGTCGTGTACCCGTACCGGTGGTAGTCCGTCGATACTGACGAGCAAGAGTTGTGGCGGTCCCTTGGAACCCCAGGAAGCAACGCGGGGGATATCGACGGCTGCTGCGCGCGGCCCGCCACCGGGGTAGAGCTCTGCGGTGAAGGCTCACTGGACGAGCTCGTCATGTCTACGTCAGGCATGCACGCATCCGCAGCGGTGGTGTAGTTGCGGCTGGGGTCGTAGGCGTCCCCGAGAGAGGGCGATGGCAAGCCCGAGTGAAGCGTCCTCGGCTCCGGAACTGGCTTTCCCTCTGACCGACACTGGGCCTTGAGTTGGGTGACGCAGTCTTCTAGATACCTGACATACTCAATGGAAGCCTAGATTCGTCAGTTGGACGGCGTGGGCTATCCGGCAGGTGCAGTACCAACCTGCAAGATGGCCAACTTGTGCATCTCCCCAGTGCAAGCCGGTATCAGGCCCTTGAGAACAGCAAACTCGTCGTTCATCTTCGACCTCCGCCGCCGCTCGATCAGGCTGTGGGCGGTCTTCCTGGCAATCTTCTTGCCAGCAGCGCTTGTCGTCGACGGCTGTTTCCTCTTGGCTCCACCCGCCTGTGTCGTGGAGCCGGCTTTGGAGGCGTTCTTGGAACTCGAGGTCGGGGTCACAGAGGTGGATTCCTCGCGAGGCTTCATCTGGATGATCTTCCGGGAGCGGGTCGGGGGAGGCGGAAGGGCAAAGTGCTCCTTTGGCGGGGCCTGGACAACAGACGAACGGCGGCGGAACTTTACTGTCTCGCTCGGTTGGCTGGGGTAGTGCATCGACCCAGAACTGCTGGACGGCACAGCTGGGGGTGGCAGCTCGAACGACAGCTGTAGCGACGCCATCTTGGAGTCGTCTTGCGCCGCCATGTCGGTCGATGACGCTGGCGTCGGAAGTGATGTGTTTCGAGGCATTCGGGATATCAACAAGGCAGTGGGGGGAAAATATGGGGGGAAGAATAATCCAAGAGGATGTCAAGGCCACGAGAAGACGGATGGCGCGCGTGCCCAGTTTTTGACGGATAACGCACCCGGGCGGCTTGGCTAGCTAATGAGGATTTCACCCGTGGACGACTGTCGGCATATGGGCACTGTTTTTATCCAAGAACCAGAGGGAGTGGGTGCAGCGAAGGAGGCGACCTAAGAGAGCAACACAGCGGGTGGTTGTTCGGGTGCTGGGCGCCTCGAGAGCCCCGGCCACGGACCGCCCAGGCAGGCATTTGGCTTCAATTTGAGACATTGCGACCGTCATTGTGTGGACAATGCAAGAGTGGTGGGACGGAGGGGCAGTGCCCAGCCCAGTCCTGTCGTCGGTAAGAGCAGTCGCGTGCTCACCTCCCAGGAAGGCACGGGGTGCAATCCCAGGCGCTGATTGGTCCGCGGCTTGCATGCTGCGATTGCAGCAGACAGGGGCTACAGGAAATGGGGGGAAAGCACGACTACCCAAGCGGTGCCCCCCCCCCTTATTCTGTATGACCAGATCTCCACAGTCCCACAACGACGCTGAGCAACTTCAAAACTGCAAGCACACGACAGCGTCGTCCAACGGTCTCGAGCACCGTGAGCACGCGCCACGGGATCCGGGACAGCCAGTCATCACGGCATGTTGTCCCATGCTGTCCGCGACACCGGCCTGCAGTCCACCCCCGACCATTATGTTTAGAATTTTCAATCAATGTTACGTGTCACGCTCGGCACACAGACAGATTTCGTAAGTTCACGGCGTCAATTCCAACGTGCCAAGAATGCTAAACAAAAAAACCCAACTCCATGACGCACCACCAACCCCGAGTACAACTATCGATTACCCCTGAACCCCCGCCCGTCAAACTTCATTGCTCGGGTATTCCACCCTGGTCGTGGCGGTAAACTCCTCCTTGATACTCCGCATGCTCACAAACCTCGACAGGATATTGATGCTGCCGGCCTTGTCATTCGTCCCGCTCGCCCGGCTGCCGCCAAACGGCTGCTGGCCCACCACAGCACCGGTGCTCTTGCAGTTGATGTAGAAGTTGCCCGCCGCATTGCGCAGCTTCTCCTCGGCAAACCGCACCGCTGCCCGGTCCGCCGCAAACACGGACCCGGTCAGGCCATAGTCGTTGGCCGCGTCGACCAGCTCGCAGGCCGACGCAAAAGCGCCGACGGGGTCCGTGGTGTCGTCGTACACATAGACGGCCAGGACGGGCCCAAACAGCTCCGTCGAGAAGAGCTTGTGGTCCGGCGTTTGCGCGCGGTAGATGGTCGGCTGCACAAAGTAGCCCTTGGACTTGTCGTACGTGCCGCCTGCGAGCAGCTCGAGATCCTTGTCCTTCTTGGCCTCGTCGATGGCGCCCGACAGCTTCTGGAAGGACGCCTCGTGGATGACAGGGCCCATGAAGTTCCTGTGCTCCCACGGGTTGCCCATGGACAGCTTCTTGGTCTCGTCAACCATGCGCGTCTTGAACTGCGGCCAGACCGACGCCGGCACATAGACCCGCGAGGTGGCGCTGCACTTCTGGCCCTGGTACTCAAAGGCACCGCGGACCGTCTGGAGCGCCGCGTTCTCGATATCGGCCGACGAATGGATCAGGTGGAAGTTCTTGCCACCAGTCTCGCCGACGATGCGCGGGTACGACTGGTACCGGCCCTCGGCGACTCCCTGGCCGATGCGGCCGTAGAGCTTGCGGAAGACGGCGGTGCTGCCGGTGTAGTGCAGGGCGGCGAACTGCCTGTGGGCCAGGACCTCCGCGGTCACCTCCTCCGGGTTGCCCGGCACAAACTGGATGACGTTCCGCGGCAGGCCGGCCTCGAGCAGGATGTTGTACAGCAGCCAGTTGCTGGCGATCGCAAAGTCGCTCGGCTTCCAGACCACGACGTTGCCCAGCAGCGCGGGGAGGCCGGGAAGGTTGCCGGCGATGGCGGTGAAGTTGAAGGGGCTGATGGCGTAGACGAAGCCCTCGAGCGGCCTGTACTCGACACGGTTCCACACGCCTGGTGAGTTGTGTGCGGGCTGTTGGGCGTACAGCTCTTCGGCATACTGCACGCTGAAGCGGAGGAAGTCGCAGAGCTCGGCGGCGGCGTCAATCTCGGCCTGCCAGGCATTCTTGCCCTGGCCCAGCATGGTCGCAGCCATGATGTCATAGCGGTACTTGGTGCTGATGAGGTCGGCCGCCTTGAGGAAGATGGCAGCGCGGTCGGCGAAGGGAAGAGATTCCCAGTCGGCCTTGGCAGCCAGCGCCGAGTCAATGGCGGTACGGACGTCCTGCGGCGATGCCAGGGAGTAGGTGGCCACGGTCGACTGGTGGTCTGCCGGGTTGACCTGCTTCCCCGTCGACGAAGTCTTGATCTGATTCCCGCCAAAGGATCAATCAGCGACGGGCCAGGACATGGCAACGAGCATGGTGAGACCGTACCTCTTTCCCGCCAACAACGATGGGCACCTCCAGTGCGCCCCGCTTCTGCAGACTCTCGACGGCGGCAGTCAAGTCTGCCCTTTGCGACGAGCCCTTGGCATAGTGGTGCTGCCGGTAGTGTTAGTGTTAAAGAGGCTCGCAGCTGGTACTCGACGCGGCACTCACGTTGACCTCGTTGGTCACTTTGGGGATTTTGAAGGTCGCCATGGTCGCCATGCTGCGGTTTCTCAGAAGCCTGGGCGTCGCGTGTAACCTCGGTTTGCTGGTAGTGAAGGCGGCTCTTGTGATGCCAGACGGCAGTGACAAGACTCGAAGCTGGCGCGACGTCATGGCTGCTGGTGCTGGCGGTGGTGCTGTTTAATCAGATGGAACAGGGCGGCTTGGATCGGCAAGAGAAGGCGCAACCACTACAAGTAAGGGATGTTGGTTATACACGGATGCAGCTCTGCAGTCACCCGTTTTCGCCTTCGGCTTGGTGTCGTCGAATCGCAAAGCTCCTTCCCCTCATCTGATCTGCCTGTTGAGCTCTTACTTTGGCTTGTTCTTGAAGAAAGAGAGCTCTCTGTTGGGCCGCTTTGTCGCGGCTTTACAGATCCGTACGCACCAAGCTCCTGGCCATGGGAGGCGTCAAGAGGGGCGGCGGGCCGTCAATTGGCGAATGACAGCCCGTGCCGGATGCCAAGACAACACTGATAAACTGCCGGCAAGCTTATCGGGCCCGATTGACGGCTTGCCAAAGCCGAGACCGGGGTTAGGGCCGCCGAAAGGATGGAAGGCTGATGGCGAACCTGGGATCACGCGGGCTTGTCCGCATTGTCCAAGAAGTAATGCTGTTCTAGAGAATGTTGTGGGAGGGAGATCATGGCCTCAACAATCGATGGCTTGCGCTGGGAATTGGGTATCGAGTTTAATAAACAAACCTTCTCTCGTCGGGTACGGTAACAGCTGTGGAACCTGCGCCGGTGCCATTTCGACGTTGATAAAACAAACACAGCTGGAGTTGTTAGCTGGCCCAGCAACTCTCATACCTCATATCCGGCATCGGAACGATATTGAACAAGGATCCTCCTTCGGCATTGAGTCCAGGGTTGAGCCTGAGGGTTCTGGACGCCTGTCAGAAGCTTATAATGCGTCCAAGGTTGCCGGCGCAAGCTTCAGGAGGCACAAAAATCGAATCTATCGAGTCGATGAAGCTCAGGTTCGCTTGCATCCTTGTGTCTCAGCGATCTCTCAGCTTGTTGCTTCCAGGACCAAGATAACCAAAACGAAAAGAGATGCTCCCCGATTCCCGCTCATCTGGTTGGGATTGAGATGGAGATGAGGATATGCCCAGCCCATGACTGAGACTTTTGTGAGTTGTTTGCTTGCGCGTTCTCTCGCCCTGTGATGCCCGGACATCTACGCCGATCGAGCAACACACTCATTTGCCCGTCAGCGCGGGCGACGCCCTGAGGATGGCTCCAAAATCTCCATGCACCCGACAAGCCCTCTTCATGATGGAATGGGTGTGTCTTGCGTCGGGCGCAGTTGATTGGTTTGCGGGCCAGCGCCATCGGCCCTCACATTCTTGACCACGTCATGAAGGAGCTGCTGCAGCCCCGGACAGCCCCGGAGACGGCCCCTCTTTCGGGTCGCCGCTGATGCTGAGCGTCCCTGTTGGTCAGCACCGTTGAGCTCCGGGGCCATCCACGCAATCTTTGACCTTGTGCCTCGGCCTTTCGAGGCTGTCAAACACAGACATCGGCGATATTCGAGATGAGAGGGTGGCCAGTGACGCAGGGTGGCCAGTGCCATCTGCCGTGTCGGCCGTCAAGCCTGTTGGCGCCGGGCGCGTGTGTGCAAGTGCCAAAACGGGTGGAAAGCCGGCCTCACAGACGGCCCCGCAAGGCAATTTACACGCGATGAATATTCGGGTTACTCCATGCCGCCTCTCGATTGCCGCGGGATAGAGCAATCACCCGTGCCTGGGGACTGTAACTCTGCGGTACAAAGTACAGATTCGGGCGCTTCGGCGGGTGCGGGTTGGCGGGGATGGCGTCAATTGCCGTCCTGGCGGCTACTCGCGCAACCCTGGTGTCTCTGCTAAGCGACATGTCGCACTCGGCAAGAGCGCATTCCAGTCGGAGAAGGCGGTTGGGCAAGGTGTGCGTGCTTGCTGCAGCGCACGGCCCCTTTCCAATCTAGCGAACAGGAAGGAACCAGCAAACATCGAGGAAACTTCCAGGAACCAGCAGAGGATGACTGGAAGGAGCATCGGGATTCGGTCCCTTCCTGGCGTCGGGAGGCCCGCTCGCCCCACACCGCATTTCCAGGCACAAACCTCGCACACTGATTAGAGTTTCAGGAACCACGAACGCCAAGGGCCAGAACGACGGAACCATCGTCTCTCACCATACACACCTCAGGCCGCAGAAGCAAGACAAAACTCACCTCCTCTTGGCAGCTGGCCGTAGCTCTGTCTGAGAGCGGGCTGTCGCAGAGTGGCTTGGATGGATTTGACAATTCGACTTCGGCTCGTTCTGCCACTTCACCCGACCTCCCAGCGCGGCCAACCATTTGCATTCTTGCGGCGGGCCAGATAACCCCTCCCCCCCGCCAAGTTGTCGTCCCCTGCTTGATTGGCGGGATGGAGTCGCTCCGTCGAATCCATGTGCAAGCCATGCACATTGGGATGGTACCGTTCCCCTTGGCGGCATGTCTCGGCGTCCGCCCCTGTCCCTGGCCCTGTCGTGGGGCCTGTCGTGGGCCTGCCGTGGCGCTGTCAGGGGTGGGCCGGCCTGCAAGCACTTCTGCAAGCACTTCTGCGAAGCCTGCCAACCCCCCCCCCCGCGATGTGCGGCTCCCACCCACAACACATCCCCATAACAACGCGTTTCAGAATGCGTGTTCTGCAGACACAGGATGGCGGAGTACAGGGCCCAGCCGTCGGGATGCCTTGGCTGTCTACTGACGGTGTCGGCCCAATGCTACTCCGCCGACTCGGGCCATCCCTGCTGCACGCCTTTGTGCCTATGCATCCCCTCTCACTAGTGCGCGCGTAGTTCACACACTGGCACACCACCAACCCGGACTGGGATGCTGGCCCAAGTCAGCTGTGGCCGATCCTCTGGGCAATGGTGTGTGTGTGTGGTGTGGGGGGAACGGGTGGGTTTGAACACCCGGGCGAGCCGGGTAGATCATCGGTGTGTGTTGTATATCTCGCGGGTCGCCCGTCCTCAATTCTTAAGCTGGCTTCGGCAGGTCACACACCTAGGACTACCAGTGGTGACCCCCATCCCGATAAGCTTGGTTTCGACGTTTGGACTTGGACGCGGGAGCTACCCCTCTCCGTCTATTTTGCACTTCTTGTCCCTCTCTCCGGGCTGGTGTCTGCCCGACCTATGGGGCTGTCCGGTCTCTCGCTATTCTGATCCTGAGTCGATTTCGTCACGTTTGTCTCCCCTTTTTCCTCCTGTGATCAAGTTGGTGCGGCCCCAAGGCCTCTGTTACACTGGTCCCGCCGATGCTGTTGGCTCTTGCATGTGCGGCAGTGTCTGCATGCACGACCGAGGCTCGGGCGGCGGCGTTGAGTGGCCAGCATGGCCCGAGTCAGCTCTTCGAGAACTGGGCGAGGCTCATGAGCAAGCCTCGGCAGCGGAGGGGCCCGCCTTGGCTCTTCTCAAGTGTCGCAACCACGACAGCAACACTAACTCTCCCGCCATCAGGACCAGCTAGGCGAGGTCTTCGTGGTTGAGACTATGCTCACGGATATCACCACCTCGGCGGGACGCGCAACAACGACTGATACCTCGGGCGACACAGGGACGTCCAGCACTGATGAGTCTGGGATTGGGAGCAACAGGAGGCTCGTCATCACCCTGAGCACCGTGCTCACGGCGGTGGCGGTGGTTCTGATTGCAGGGGTAGTCCTGCTATGTTGGAGACGCCGGCGCCGACGGCTGCCGTTCCTCTCACGGGGTATATCGCCCGTCGATGACGACGAGATCGCCGCATGGAAGACCCCGCGAGATGAGAAGGCCTGTTTCCCTGGCAGCGGGGACACCGACGTTGAGGCCGATGGCGGGTCCCTCCACAAGGAAGCCGGCCGCTCGTCGCACGCCCAGCACCCCTCCCTCAGTTCGCTCAAGAAGCCGCCGAGCGTCATCGTCTACAGCAATGCCCACGGCCAGGGACGGCGGCGCCAGTCGGCCGATGCCGAACCCCGCCACTCGTCTGGGCAGCGCTACTCCCACCCCGCCCACACCAAAATCAGCTTCGAAAAGGCCCTCCCCCAGACCCCGATCCAAGCCCGCGCCCCCAATGCCCGCGCCGGCCTCACAGACGAGTCCGTCCCGGGCGACGAGCCCTTCCTGCCCTCCCCCAGACGCAACCCCTCGCGCCTCTCCAAACACCACCACCCCCCCCACCACCCGCCCAACTCGTCCTCCCAGCGCCGCCACGCGCGCGCCCGCAGCTCCCGCAGCAGCACCCGCAGCTTCGGCGACCTGCCCTCGTCGCCCTACTACTACCCCGGCCACGACCACGGGTCCGGGTCCGGCGGGTCCGACATGGAGCTGTCCGGGGCGCGGCACTCGCACTCGCCGCGCAGCCAGGGGCGCAGCCGGCACTCGCACTCGAGGGTGTACTCGTCGTCGTCGGTGCCGCCGCGGTCGAGCTTTGGCGACGAGGCGCGGCTGACGGCGGGGTCGTCGCCGGGACGGGCGGTGTTTGTGGGGGGCGAGATTGGGCGGGCTATTGGTTGAGTGGGCGGTGGGTTGGTTGTTGACTTACTTCCATGGGGAGCCGGCTTGGTTTCTTGGGTTTCGAGCTGGGTTCTGGTGTGGCCTGGCCAGGCAAGGGGCCGGGGCATCAGGGGGGTGTTTGCATTCTGGGGGCATCGCTCTGCTCTGCTACAACACTTTTTTTTTTCTTGCGCGGAGACGGTGAGTCTCAGGGCGCACATCCGGGCCACGCCGTGCATTGGCGTGCTGGCGAGGGGGCTCGGCTTTCTGTTCAAGGGCGGATGGTTTTTATGATTGACGAAGACGATGGATATACCCCGAGGGCGTGTCGAGGACGGAGACTGGTCGTCTTTTGCTTTGTTGGAAGGCACTGGGATGGATGCCCTTTTCATTCTGACCCTCAGCGGCCGAGCCGGCCAACTTTCACAGCCACTGTGTCAGAGGATAAAATAGCCTGACTGACCCCTTCTGCTGATATATAGAATCGCTCAGCCGATGGATGGGTCTCAACTCTTTCTCTACATACCATATCCTTTTCACCACCCGGTATCATGGATTGCAAATTGTACGAGTACGGAGTACTTGGTAGCAAACATTACGAGGGTGATATGCGGGCTGCAACTTCCAAGAACATGGATGTATTTGAAAAACTTGCATGGGCAGCCGAGCGTGGGGCTGGGAACGGAGATCGCCAATGGGGGGTTGTGGGGTGAAGATTCGGAGAGAGCCAAGAGAAATGATTGGGGGAATTTGACATTGAATGCCGTCACTGACGCATATGGGACCCTAACCCTCTCAAGACACTCAGCTCTGGCCCAATTCAATTAACGCGTCGAAGGGGTTGGAGCGCGACGTGCCACATTTTCAGTTCCCCACAAGCAGCCACGGACCGCGACAACCTGCGCTTGAGCTGCTCCGTACGAACAACGACCACGAGAAACCATCGCATTCGAAGCGCAACGGGCCGACGAGACGGGCGCAATCATGCCCACCCGTAAGAGCGATGGCCGCCGGAGCGACGTCTCTGTGGCACGCTTTGTGCTTGCCGACGAAGAGAACGACAACAGCGCCATGGTCGCTGAACCTCCGGCGCCCGAGCCTGCAGAGCCCTCGGTCTCGGGCTCAACACCTGCTGCGCAGTCGCAGACCGCCGACAAGAGAGACAAGGAGAAGAACAAGGAGAGAGAGAGCGACAATCTGACCATCGAGGTACGCCCGGACTAATAGCCAGTGTCCGCCATGCCACCTCCCTGTGCAAGACCAACACGCCTGCAGGACCTCACCCTACCCAAATCCATCATCACCCGCCTGGCAAAGGGCGTGCTGCCGCCCAACACCCAGATACAGGCCAATGCCATCCTGGCACTGACGAAGGGAGCCACCGTATTCATCAATCACCTAGCAAATGCGTACGCACCCGGTCTCCCCCCTCAACTCCCACCGGACCGTCTGACCAGCCATCCACAGGGCGAACGAGTTCACCGTATCATCCAACAAGAAAACCATCATGCCCGCCGACGTCTTCAAGGCACTAGACGACATCGAATACGGCTTCATGCGCGAGAAGCTCGAGGCCGAGTTTGCGAGTACGTCCTCCCTCCCCGTCCCCCGTCCCCCGTCCCACCCAGTCACACTTACATACCCCCCCCACCCCCCCCAAAAAACAGAATTTAACGAAATCCAAACCTCCAAACGCTCCACCTACCGCAAGAAAGTCGCCGCCGCCAAAAAGGGCACCGCCACCGCAGGCACGGGCGCGGACACAGACGCCGCAGCCCAGAGCCAGTCCGGCCTCACAGCCGACACCTCCATGATGAGCATCGGCTCTGCCGCCGACACGACGGACCGGAGCCTCCTACCGCCGCCGCAGCAGCAGCAGCAGCAGCACTCGACCTCGTCGGACGTGCGGGCGGCCAAGAAGGCCCGGATGGACCCCGCGGCGGGAAAGATGGAGGTGGACGGCGATGATGAGCGGGAGATGTCGGATGCGGAGACCGTGCCGGACGAGCAGCAAGAGGAGGACGAGGACGAGGACGATGAGGTGGAGGAGGATGAGGAGGAGGAGGAGGAGGAAGAGGACGATGACGAGGAGGGTGGTGGTGGTGGTGCTGCTGCTGCGGATGGGGAGCGGGATGATTTGGAGGAGCGGACGGCCCGTGACGACGGGGACGAGGCGTTAGATGATGATAGCGATTAGGGATGGCCTTTGCTTGATGCCGTGAGGCGGCGATGCTTGTTTTGGGTACGGTTGGGCAGGCACGTACACCATGGTGTGTGGGGGGTTGGGATTAGTGGGGGGTGAAATAGGAAGAGGGGGGGGGGGTGTTTGTGAGACGCGGCCACGAACGATACTTGCTCTCAAACTCATGGAAGCACCAGTAACCAACCCCTATTTTTTCATCTTCCACAACCCCCACACTGGAGCAGCGCGGACAGGACGCAAAACAATGACAGCTGCGTACTTCAAAAATAGAATGCCGGCGCAATTTCGGCCACTCTCGCCGCTTCCCAGAAACTAGCGGTTTCCTGCACCCCTCACGCTAGCTCGTGAGCAGGGTAGCATCGCTCTCAATGTTCACGGGCCTGGTGATGTGATCCTGGCTACAGTAGCTCAAGTGACCTTGCCTTGGAACAGGCAGTGGGTTTACTTCCATCCAGTGCGATCTGAGCAATCGGTTGGCTGCTGCCAGATCTGTCAGTGGCAAACTGGTGGGGGTGAATCGGCCGGGGGGGTTAAGGGATGAGGCTAGCTGGTGCAACAAGGATGTTGCGATATGCTGCTGCTCTGGGTGTGCGATGCTTCCGTTGATGGGGAGGGCCGCTCTGGCGAGGTACGCGATTCTTGGAACTCTCACTCTGAATAGTGTCACACTCGGTATGGTTCGTCTGCGAGTGCAGGCCAGGGACGTCCACCAAGTCAAAGCCATGTATTTGGTATCCAATGGGCTCGCCCACAGAACGTCCTCCAGAAAGCCCTCGATTGCACATGATGGGTATCCCCTAGCCCCGCCCAACCCATCCAATGCAAAGAACAAGAACAACCCAAATACGACACCAAATCCACGGCCAAGGGGGTAAAAGTAGGCCGGCAAACCAACCAAGCCATAATCCCAAGCCGCACCAACAACACAACACGGCGAACCCGACCCTGACACAGTGAGAGTCGCGATCCAAAAGAAAAAAAAAAGAAAACAAGAAAACAAAGTAGCTAGCTAAACCCCAGCGGGGAGAAGGAAACGGAGAGGGCGGAAAAGTTGACGAGTCAGAACTCCAGCAAATGCTGCTCAAGCGTTGTTCGGCACAGAAACAGACAGCACAAGCACTTGGTAGCACGCTCAGTAATGGTGTTGGGGAGGGGGTTTTAAAACAACAAGACAGCGAAGCGAAGCGAAGGAAGACGACCAACCAAACCAGACAAAAACGAAACGAAACGAAAAGAAATGGAGAGTACAGAGATCCTCCCATGCGTGCGTTCCCCCGCCAAAACAAGCCCATCCCCACCCGTGACAATAGCAATGACAAGGTTGAAATGGGGTAAGGGGGGGGGGGGAGGGTGAAAGGAAACCAGACAAGTTGAACAGCAAAGGTATCGTAAGGAAACAACAAGACAAGAATAGTGAACATGCCCCCCCCCCCTCCCGGACCGGACTCCTCTATGCCCTCGTCGCAGCGCAGGGCAGAATGCTGTAAAAGCCGACGACAACCACGCCACGCCCCGAACGCATGTCCCCCCTCTCCCTCCACCCTACCATCCCAACCAAAGCCCGATCGAAAGGAGAGATGAGATGCCAGTCAGAAACCCCCCGCTATCCAAACGCGGCGCGGGCTCTGAGCAAATCATCTCCTATCCGCCATCTCGAGCCAGACCCCTTCCCCCCCTTCCCCAGCAGCGAGCCACCACAAACACTCGCCAGCAGCCGCCCACAAACGCATCCTCCACGCGTCCGTCAAGCAGAACAACAACGGCGCCCTCATTGCGGCTGATTCGTCCACCACTGGCCCGGCGGCGCCTGCGCCTGCGCCTGCGACCACGCCTGGGTGACGGCGGGCTGCTGCGGGCTCTGGTGGATATACTGGCGGGGCGTCTGGTCGGCCGGGTACATTCCCTGCGCGGCGGGGGCGCCATACCCCTGGCCCATGCCCGGCATGCCAGGATACGACATGCCACCGCCGCCGCCGGGCTGCTGCACCTGGCCCGTGGCGCTCGAATGGCGGAGCTGCGGGCCCGGCGACTGCTGGGGGTGGGGCGACTGCTGCGACTGGGTCGTGTATGCCGAGTAGCCGTGCTGGGGAGTCTGCGGGGTCGGGGGCCACATCTGGCCCTGCGCGTAGCTGTAGTTCTGCTGGGTGGCCTGCGGCAGGGATCCGGCGGCGCCTGACGACGGGTATGTTGGCCGTGGCGTGCTTAGTCCTGGGTCCTGGGTCATGGCTCTCATCGCACCCTGGCCGGCCGGGTTCTGCGTGTGGATGGGTTGCGAATAGGGGGGCCCCGTCATCATCATCTGGGGGCTCTGGTTCGGGACGATGCCCGGCGGCTGCAGGCCAGAAGCGGTGGCGTGGGGTGCCGGTGCCGGTGCCGGTGCTGGGCGGCTGCTTGGCGCAGATGCGTCCGTCGTGCTGGGTTGGCTCAGGGTCGTCGCGGGAGGCTGCTCGTGCGCCCGGCGCCAAACATTATGCATATAGTCGCTGCGCATCTCTCGCTGGTGGCCAACATTGCGGTTGAATTCGGCGGCGTGGTGGGCTTGGGCGTGCAGTTCGGACAACGGAGACGGTTGGATCCGGTCCTGATACGGCGGCCCAGTGATCTCCTGGCGCGGCCCAGTCTTGAGAATACTCGAATAGTCCCGGCTCCGGGTGTCGTTGTAATCTGATCCTAGTGTTATCACTGGCATTCTGGTCGAGCTTCCTGGCGGTCCGCCCATCATACCTGGCTGGACGAGCTGCGGTTGAGGTGCGCCGCCGAATTGGCCCGGGTTGGAGCTGTAGACAATCTCTCCATGGGGCGCCCCAAGCATTGCGGTGCTGTGGTTCGCCTCGGCCTCGCGGGCCTTGGATGCGCCTGGCCGCTTCTCGCCTGCCGGGTCAGCCTCGGTGAAGCCTTGTTTGCGCGCCTTCGTCTCCCAGTAGTCGTCACGGACCCTCCTCCCATTCACAATGACGCGGCTCCCAAACTGTCGGAACATGCTCCGGGCGGTCACGATGGCGATCTGGCGCGAACGGTACGAAAAGGGAAGAATCTCCTGGCCCACCAAATCATCCTTCTCAACCTGGCTGGCGATGATCTTGAAGAGCGACCTGTTCTTGTTGAAAAGCAGGTACGAATCCCGGTATCCAAGTACGCGGGCGCACTCGGTGGCGAGCATGAACAGCTTCTCCCCCCGGTTCGGGACGAGGAAGGTCCGGCACCGGTATTCGCGATTCCCCGTGAGATGGCCGTTGGGCATCACCTTCTTCTCTCCGGCCTCGTCAATCTCGCGCGGTAGGTACTCGTCGCCGCCGGGGCCGAGCTGGTCGGTCGTGTGGTCGCGCACGGTTGGGAGCGCCTTGAGAGTCGACTTGGTCGGGGTGGACTTTGGCGGCGACGTCTGAGGCGGCGCGTAGGTGGGCGTTTGGACGGGTAGGGACGCATTCTGGTTCTGCGGCGTGTGCGGCGGGATCGCGGGAGGGGCGGGGAGGGGCGGGAGGGATGCCGGGGCGGCAGTGTCGGGGACGCCCCCGGATGTCCTGGACTTCATCGGTCTTCCTCTTTTCCTCGGCTTCTCACCACCTGAATATGCGCGACGGCGTCGTCAGTTTGTGGTCCCGAGTCATCTGCGGCGGGTAGCACGACCCAGGAAAATATGTAACGTCGGGATATGGGACCCGGTCAAAGAAGCCGGAGGTACACAGAGACAGACACAACATACCGTCCTCACCGGCCGGTGGCCCTACGTCACCGAATTCGTCGGGGGAACGGCTGCGCTTGACGCCTCGAGAGGACGGCTCGAGCAGTTCTACCCAGCGCCAACTGTCAGCATTGCGCACCATGGCGGGGATACATGGGCAGAGGCAGCATCTTGTCGGTGGGCAGCGCGCGGCGCGCGTTCTGCTGCCAAACGGCTGCGCAACGACATGATAGGCGAAGACAGTATGAACGGGGCGGGGGGGAAGGGTTTGATGTGATGGTGGAAAGAGAGATCGGCGCGCTGTGACGGCGCGATACTGGAGGGGCAGGGTCGCAGATCGCGAGGCGCAACCACGACAAACAGGGCCTTGACGAGACTCGGGATCGAACAGCAAAACCGGGCGCCAGACGTACCTGGATTGAGAGCCGCCGGGTTGATTGTTGCACTATCGGCGCCGTTCGGCTGTGCAGCGTACATCAGTACCGTCGACGTCGAGCGCGTCGATGGGTCTGCGAAGCGACGTGTCTTGATACAGCTAGTTGACAGGCTGCGTGGCTGGGCTGTCGGCGGAAGAGGGGCGACGGCGCGACACAGCCAAAACCCGGAAGCCCTGGGATGCGCGCGCGTTGACGCTTGACGGGAGGGATGCAGGCAAAAGCGACCTCGGGATGGCCGTGCATGTGGTTGGTGCTTGGTGCTCCAGAAACGGGGGAATGGGGTTGTCGAATGGAAGGTAAAGGCATGAAAAGATTGGGTGCGAAGGTGCGTGCTTTTCGCTTGATTTGCGCGCCTCTTTTCCCCTCGAAACCGTCGCGTTTTTTGCCTTCGCGCTGAGCTTGCCACGGGCGGCGTGTCCTGAGGAAACGAGAGGCGCCAGAGCCTGCTTGCGCGCAGCAAATGCAGGGCAGACGCAATGCGCGGGGCCCATGCTAGTCCGGTTTGGGCAAGTCTGGGTCTTGGCGCCTGTCCCATTGACACGCTCACACGAGCTGCAGCAGCACTGATTCGGACTGCCGTAATGCCGGCGAGAGTCTCAGGCCGGGTTTTCAAGGGAAGGAGCCAGGCAGATATCAGAGCTGGCGGGTGCTTTTCGCAACGCGAGAGACAGATCCATCCCATCGATTACAAACAGACGCCCGCCGGGCCTACCTAATCATTAGCGTATGTCAAAAAGCGGCACTGTGCTGTAACTGGCAGGTCGATATAACTAGATGCCGTTTGCTAGGAGAGACATCGAAATGCCGCAATACAGTAACTTGTGTGTTTCATCAGCTTCAAGTTTCTGAAGTTCGTCAACTTACGTGCAGCATCCAAATGCACTTACAGTACGGATACTGCACGTGCGACAGGAGATGCCATCTCAACTCTGACAGGGGCATGGGCCCGCTGCGGCCACGCCAGGAGTGAACCAGGCGGAGGGGCCTGCGATGCTGCATTGCATTGCGCGCGGAGCAGGGGTGCCAGCATGGGGCTTGTTGGAGAGCATGGACATGGGAAGGTCTGGAGATACCCTACCCGTGGAGCCGTGCCGAGGTACCCCCGCACTGGGCAGGCAGGCAGGGCAGGGCGAAACACTGACAGCGACAACGGATCGGATCGCACAGATGACTGGTTTTATCCCTTGGAAAGGCCGGCCGTTGGGCGGCCGAAGCGCTGCTGGCTTGCTGTTTGCCAGTCCGCAGCCGACGCGACGAAACAGGAACGGCGCCCTGTCGTCCGAACTGGCAGAACTGACAAGTCGCTCGAAAGAGTCGTCATGTGCAAGTTCATCGTGGCTCGCAATGACGAACCGCCGGGTCAATCCGCGACCCTCCAGCGCCCGAAGCGGCTGTGCAGCAGATGTCGTACAGATTGTTCTGCAAGGCTGACCGGCAACACGGGATGTGCTCGTACGGATTACATACGTCAGCTGTCGATCTGGTTCTTCTGTCTCCAGGCTTCGCTTCGGTCTGACGCCTACGCGACCGTTCCTGTGGTATAGCGCGTAGCCTTCGAACTTCCGTCGCCGGTTTCCAACCCTTGCTTGTGGATGAGGCGCTTGGTGACATATGAGCCGTGCATCCTGCATCTTTCCAAAACCAGCTGCGGGCCCGCGTCACCACCCAATAACGCGTCTCAAAAGCCACCCCGGTTGGTTCAGGGGGGTATTCGCTGATAGGGAAACACCTCACTGATGTGCAGTATGTAGAGCCACTTCCTTCTCGTTGGCCTACCATGCCATCCTAGATGAGTTAAAGAAAAGGTAAGAACACCTTTACGAGATTCAGATACGTGGTTTGGCAGGGTTCCCGGTTGGAAAGAAGCCGGCTGACTCCATGTCGGACTTCGCGGCATGCGTGGAGGAGGGGAGGCTAGCCGGCAGCCGTTCGGAGCTCTTATGATAAGTTCCTAAAACTTCCTCCATGCTTCTTCGTCCTCGCTTGTCATCATCATCCCTGTCGGGACATGACGGTTTCCGGCAGTCTTGGGGGTGTATTCACACACCACTTCGGCAAGCGAATGCAATACTTGTGCTTGTTGGTATCACTATCGTGTTGGATCAAGCTTCAACGCCCGTCGTATCGCGCCTACAGACAGGATGGATACTTGCATGCAAAGGTCGATTTCCAGACTCGCGCGCTTCACAACAACCCCGCTCACGGTCCAGAGGGTATGATTCTTCGTCAGCCGCCAATATTGTCTTATCCAAGTCGGCTTGATTGGCCCGACGCCTGGCTGTCATCAGGGAGCGAGAGACGCGGCCGGCGAGCGGGATCCGAACCTTCCGAAAGCTGGACAAGCCAGCATGTCCCTCGCGTCAGGAAGCCCCAAAACCAGGCACCCAAGATCTCGAACTGCGGCGGAGCAAATCAAACCTCAGCGTGCCACCATCTTGGCATTCCTCTCGCAGTCGCTGTTTTGAGATTGCGTGCCGCACGGTGCCGGTCATAGTGCCTGGTGGTGATAGACGACATCTCGCAATATCTTTCCCCGAGAGCCGGAACAACAAGTGTGTCTCGCGGCGATGGATGGAACGCCATGCCATGTGATGCTGACTTTCACCGTTTCGCGGCTTCCCGAAGAAGCGGCGAACTTGCGGCAGTGGTCTGCAGGGCTCCCTGATTCTGGGCGAGGAAGATGGCGTCGCGGAGGCGTTGGCGTGGATGTGAAGGAGGGGTTGGAGGATGGAGGGGTGTGGCAGGTGCACGGTTGGGCTTGGCGTCTAGCTCTGTGGGTCTCATTGGTCCGTCTCGACTCTGCTGCCAAGCAGCTGACACCCTGCCAATTGATCCGGGCACTCCCTCTCCCTGTTGGCCTCCGCCTTCTTCATCTCGTCGATCGCAAACTCTCCATCACCTACCTATCGTATCGAATCGTTGGTGCCGCCGCGGTGCTGGTCAGATGCAGTCCTTTGATGCCGAAGACCGCACGCCTACATTTATCAACTACTGTACCTGTCGTGCGATACACCATGGCCGAGGCGTTAGATCTGGCGGATCGGCGCAACCACAGGCAACGAACCCAAGCATGGGCCGTCCGTGACAGGCACACACACACACCTGCACAAGAACCCCCCTCCACCCTGGCCGCTTCCACCCGGCCGCCCGCCACATGCTCCTCTTCGGGCAGGGCGGCGGCACGGTTGGCACGGCTGACAGCGCGTGGGCTCCATTTTCTCCACGATCTCCATGCCGCGATTTCTCTCTCCCCCCTCCCCTCCCCCCCTCCACCAGGCCATTGCTTTTGCAAGCCTTCCCGCTCCTGCATACTACATGTCGCAGGCGGAGTGGAGAGCGCTGGCTGGCCTTGTTTGCGAGAATCAACTTCCCCACAAGCCCGCACACCACAACCGCCCTTCTTCCATCTGCACATACCACAGCGGGATGCGCTTCCGCGTCTCTCCCAAGACAGGTTGCGGGGTGTCCTTCGGCAACTCCCGCACCGAGTTGGGCACGAAGGAAGATGGCCCTCTCCCCATGGCGCGCCCTGACGCTAGTCGAATGGCACTGCAGTGCAGTGAATGGGTTGAAGCCTGAAGGACGGACAGCATCCAGGATTCCAGAGTAGCGGGGCAATCGTAGATAGAACGAGATAAGATAAGATACGATAATATTTTTGGTTGCGCATGCAAACTGCCAAGGACGCATGCCTGTCGTTTCCCAGCACGGGCCGGGCACAACTAACGACTTCCACCAAACCAAGCACTGCAAGGGATTAATCAGCCGTGAGACAGGCCAAAAACTGTTCGTTTCCAGAACCGAAGACAATTCAGGTGAAGCGATCTTGCCCACCGCGCTGTGGCCATCAGGATGGCGAGCCTCAAGAGATCGCTCGACTCGGACCCGTTCGCGGCCAACATCTCGAGCAAGGTCTACGTCCGATCAACAAAGCGCGGCAAAGTGCAGAAGATTGTTCGCGAGGTCTATCTCCGCCAAGACATCCCCTGCTCGTCCAAACTATGCCAGAGCTGCCTCAGATCCGCCCCTACAGATGCCGCAGGGCGATGTGAGCAGGCCTGAAGTCTTGCCCCCCCCGGCCCCTTCTTCCGAGGGCTGACCTTCTCACAGCTACCCCGTTTGTGCTCTCCGAGGCCCCCGCCGGCACCAGCGTCTACCAACAGGGCCACTACCTTGTGCCGGACACCAATGCCTTTCTGACCGCCATGGATCTCTTCGAGCAGAGCGCGGCTTTCTACGATGTCGTCGTGCTCCAGGTCGTGCTCGAGGAGCTCCGCAACCGCTCGCTGCCGCTGTACAACCGCCTCATTAACCTGACCAAGAGCGAGGACAAGCGCTTCTATGTCTTTTTCAACGAGTTCCGTCTCGAGACCCATGTCGCCCGCCAAGAGGGCGAGTCGGTCAACGACCGCAATGACCGCGCCGTCCGGAAGGCCGTCGCCTGGTACGCCCAGCACCTGGCCCGGACCGGCGCCGAGAAGGTGCCCGCCGTGGTCATGCTCACCAACGACCGCGATAACCTGCGCAAGGCGAAGCTGGAAGACATTCCGGCCTGCTCCCTGGCCGACTATGTCAGGCAGCTCAAGGACGGCGACAAGCTCTTGGACATGATTCCCGAGACGCAGGACCAGGACGTGGTGAAGGAAAGGCGGCCGGGCGATCTGCTCTACCCGGAGTACTTTAGCATGTCCAAGATGATGACGGGCGTAAAGGGTGGCCTGCTCCACCAGGGAACCTTCAACGTCTCGCCCTACAACTACCTGGAGGGCTCGATCAGGGTGCCGGCATTCCCCAAGGCTCTGCTGATTCTGGGACGGGAGAATATCAACCGCGCCATCGACGGCGACCTGGTTGTTGTCGAGGTGCTGCCCAAGGACCAGTGGAAAGAGCCTTCGACACAGGTCATCGAAGAAGATGCCATCACCAAGAACGAGAACCCGGACGCCGGCGAGAACGAGGCCTTGGTATCGGAGAGGGAACGCAAGGCGCTCCAGGAAGAGGTGAGGCGGACTCACGGTAAAACGACCGAAGGCCACGCGCAGCCCACTGCCAAGGTGGTGGGCGTGATCAAGCGGAACTGGCGCCAGTACGTCGGCCATATCGATCAGTCATCCGTCAGCCAGTCGGCACAGCAAGGACGCAAGCAGGATACCGTCTTCGTCATTCCCATGGACAGGAAGATCCCCAAGATCCGCCTACGCACGCGCCAAGTGGCCGAGCTCGTCGGGAAGCGTATCCTTGTCACCATCGATGCCTGGGACCGCGGCTCCCGTCACCCCAGCGGTCATTTCGTTCGGTCCCTGGGCGAGCTGGAAACCAAGGCCGCCGAGACGGAAGCCCTGCTCCTCGAGTACGACGTCCAGTACCGCCCATTTCCCAAGACGGTTCTCGACTGTCTGCCAAAGGAAGGGCATGACTGGAAGGTGCCGCAGAGCTTGGACGATCCGGGCTGGCGAGACAGAGAGGATCTCCGCGGCCTCCTCATCTGCAGTATCGATCCTATCGGTTGCCAGGATATCGACGACGCGCTCCATTCCCGGCCCCTCCCGAACGGCAACGTCGAGGTTGGCGTGCACATCGCCGACGTGTCCCACTTTGTCCGGCCCAACAACGCCATGGATAACGAGGCGAGCATCCGGGGCACGACCGTGTATCTGGTTGACAAGCGCATCGACATGCTTCCCATGCTGCTCGGCACAGACCTATGCTCGCTCAAGCCCCATGTTGAGCGCTATGCCTTCTCCGTCATATGGGAAATGTCGCCCGACGCCGACGTTGTCAATGTGAGGTTTACAAAGTCGGTCATCAAGTCTCGCGAGGCATTCAGCTACGAGCAGGCACAGCTCAGAGTCGACGACGGGTCGCAGCAGGACGACCTCACCAAGAGCATCCGCGCCCTGCTCGGCCTGTCCAAGAAGCTGAAGCAGAAGCGTCTGGACGCCGGCGCCCTGAGTCTCTCGTCGCCCGAGGTCAAGGTGCAGATGGAGTCCGAGACGTCGGACCCCATCGATGTCAAGACCAAGGAGCTCCTCGACACCATGTCTCTCGTCGAAGAGTTCATGCTCCTCGCCAACACCAGCGTCGCCCGCAAGATCCACGAGGCCTTCCCGCAAACCGCCATCCTGCGGCGTCACGGCGCGCCGCCCAAGACCAACTTTGACGAGCTCGCCGACCAGCTGCGCGTCAAGCGCGGCCTCGACCTGAGCGTCGAATCCTCGCGCGCCCTCGCCGACAGCCTCGACGCCTGCGTCGACCCCAGCGAGCCCTTCTTCAACACGCTCGTCCGCATCATGGCGACGCGCTGCATGATGGCGGCCGAGTACTTTTGCTCCGGCACGCAGGCGTACCCCGAGTTCCGCCACTACGGCCTCGCCAGCGAGATCTACACGCACTTCACGTCGCCGATCCGCCGGTACGCCGACCTCGCCGCCCACCGCCAGCTCGCGGCCGCCATCGGCTACGAGACCGTCGACCCCAGCGTGCGCAGCCGCGGCCGCCTCGAGGCCGTGTGCAAGAACATCAACGTCCGCCACCGCAACGCCCAGCTCGCCGGCCGCGCCAGCATCGCCTACTACGTGGGCCAGGCCCTGCGCGGCAAGGCCACCGAGGAGGACGGCTTCGTCATGAAGATCTTCAGCAACGGCTTCGTCGTGCTCGTGCCGCGGTTCGGCATCGAGAGCCTGATCCGCCTGCGCGACCTCGCCGAGCCCGAGCCCCAGGCCGAGTTCGATGCCGAGACGTACACGCTCGAGACGAGCGGGAGTCGGGCGGTGAAGGTCGAGCTGTTCCAGAAGGTGCGCGTGCATGTGACGGATCAGAAGGATGAGACGACGGGGAAGAGGGGGGTCAAGATGGAGCTGGTCAAGGTTTGTTAGGGGGTCGGTGGCGACATTACCTACTTCCGTCCGAGTCGGGTCCCATCCTACATCTTTCCCCAACATACATAGCAACGTCACAGAACCCCCAAGGATCGCCAGGACGGGCCATTACTCAACCGGGACACATCCATGAACCATACTTGATGCTCAAACGTGTACCATGTTCCTATCTAAGCTACCGTCTGCCCCCTTTTTCGACGCCAAAACGCCCGAAACGTCACCACAACAGACCGCACAGCTAGCTACAAATCAAGCCAGCTCTCTTGCCCAGTATAAACAAAACAAGACCATCACCGACCCACGCCACGAAAGAGAAGAGACACCGCCTCGACCACCCACCCGCCTACTTACTGCATCATCTCAACCTCCTCCACCGCGTCCTCCCCAGCCTCCCCCCCCCACAGACCATCCAGCTTGAACTCCTTCGCCCACTCGGTGACAATGACCTTCTGGTCCGGGCCAATCTCGCCATCGGCCACCGCCTTGCCCTCCTCGCCCGCGACCGCGACGGCCGGCACGGGCGCCTCGGTCCAGCCCTGGATGCGGCCGTCGCGCCAGTCGGTCACGACGGTCATGGCGGCGGCATTGACGTTGGGCACGCCGCCGCGGCCGAGGCGGCCGCGCTTGCGGGCGACCTGGACCAGAAAGTCCATGGTGGCGTCGCCGCTGGCCGGGTTGGCCAGCAGCGGCGGCAGGTCGTAGAACTGGGTCATGCGCTCGACGAGGTTGGCGGTGGCGGACAGGCGCTTGAGGAGGAGGGAGACGGCGGGGATGGGGTCGTCGATCTGCTTGGGGGGGATGGCGTTGAGGAGGACGAGGTGGGCGTGGGCCTCGGTGGGGTTGCGCGGGGTGAAGGTCGGGGTGGAGGCCGCGGTGGTGGAGGGGAAGACGATGCCCGGGGAGTCGAGCAGGGTCAGGCGGTTGTCGATCTTGACGGCGCGGATCGACGTGGTGACGCCGGCTTCGGCGCCGGCGGGGCAGGCGGCGCGCTGGTTGCGCGAGCCGCCGAGGCGCGAGAGGAGCGCGTTGATGACGCTGGACTTGCCGACGTTGGGGTAGCCGATGACGCCGACCGAGATGGCGCGCTTGAGGTTGCGCGAGGCGGCGAACGACTTGAGCACGCGGAACAGGGCCGTGCTGGTGCTCTGGAGCGTGATGTCGCGGTGGTTGAAGGTGTGGGCGTTGGGGGCCGGGTTCGACGCGCGCAGCGGGAGGGTGGGGAAGAAGCGGCGCAGGTGGGTGAGCCAGCTGTGCAGCACGGGCGGCGGGATCAGATCGACCTTGTTGAGGATCAGGATGAGGCGCTTGCCGCCGCCGCGGGCGGCCATGACGGCACGCTCGACGTCGCGCGAGCGGGTGCCCTCGGGGTCGCGGGCGTCCAGGACGTAGAGGACGACGTCGGCTTGCTCAACGACGGTCTTGAAGACCTTGTCGTAGGCCTTGCGGGACGACGCACCGCCCTGCACCTCGTTGACGCGAGGATCGGTGTCGTCGTCGCTCTCGTCGTCGCCGTCGCTGTCATCATCCATCTCGTCGCCGCTCTGCAGATCCTTGTCGTACTGCTCGGCGGCCTTCCTCGCGCTCGCGATAAGCGCGGCGAGCGGGTTGGACTCGTCGATGTCGCTGCCGTCCTCATCCATCGCATCGCCCGCATCGGCATCGGCATCAGACCCATCGAGGTCGTCGATCATGGCATCCTGCTCCGCGTCCTCCTCGGCCGTCGCTGGCTGGGCGGCATTGGTCGCCTTGAGCAGCTCGCGACGGCGCAGCAGCTCCTCTTTCCTCCGGACGCGGTCCTCCTCGATCTTGTGCAGCAGCTTCTCCTTGTAGGGGAACAGGTTGGGGATGCCGGGGTCCTTCTTCAGCTTGCTCTTCCATTCGGGGTTCCGCTTGGCGACCTTCTTGTCCTTGCGCTGCTTCGCGGCCGACTTTTTCTGGATCTTGTTCCGAAGACGGGTGGGCACCCGCTTGGACTTGGGCTCTGCAGGCTTCTGTTAGCATGTGGGCTGAATTGAGGATCGAGCAGCCGAGCGCGTTCGGAATGCAGGACGTGGTGACTGACTGCTGGGTTTGTTTATTGATCCGGCCATTGCGACTGATTTGCAGTTCGCGAGCTGTGGCAGAACTTGGACTTGGACGCACGCTGCTTGGCGACTTGCACGCAGGAAAAAAATAGTGACTGGCCTGCTGGCACAAGATTGCGCCGATGCTCACCGCCCCGATAAGCACGCTTATCACGGCCACCCCACCCTGCCCCTCACTGGCAGCGACAGGTCAGAAACGCAGACCTGGAAATGCTTGTTTCCCACGAACAGCAAGCGCGCACCGCGATTGAGGTCTCTGATCAAGGACCCAGTTTATCGGCCCGAGTCAGGCGTGATCGTTTTTATACGACAGCGTAATTACTCATGAACGTAAAGGGGTTAGGGTCAACCAGAGCCGGCGGAGTTGCCCAATCTATCGGGGAAAAGCTGGCTTCCAGAAGAGGAGACTCCGCCGTGCCAGCCCGATCCATTCGGCTCCCAAACATGAGCATTTTAGCATCACCAACTACCCAACTACCTTGTCGTGCCCCCTATCCAACACACCCTGTCTCTCAAGATGGGAAGCACCGCGCAGACAGCAGCCGACTTCTCGGCCCCGCCCGAGGTCGTGGCGTTCGATGGCCTCCTCTTTGACATGGACGGCACCATCATCGACTCGACGGATGCTGTCGTCAAGCACTGGGAGAGGTGAGCTGCAGGTGTCATCTCGCCCAACGAGAGCCCATGGCTAACCGGCCTCGACCACCAGCGTAGGACAGGAAATAGGGGTCGACCCAGAAGTCATCCTGCAGTGAGTGCCCACCCTGCATGGCACAAGTGACCTTGACAGAGAACTGACGCTGCATACCCAGAACCTCTCACGGACGGAGGTCCATAGACATACTCCGGATCCTTGCTCCTGAAAAGGCAAACTGGGAATGTGGGTAGCTCACCGAGTTCTCTCACGCCCGAGAGGGCCATGGACTGGCCCATCATGCCCGCCCAGCCAGCTCACCTCTGCCACAGATGTCCAGCACATGGAAGGGCTGCTCCCCAAACTCTACGGCGCCGACGCCGTCGAGATCCCCGGCGCGCGGTCCCTCCTCGAGGACCTAATCGCCCGCTCCGCCCCCTGGGCCATCGTCACCTCCGGCACAGTCCCGCTCGTCACAGGCGTACGCGCCCCCCTCCTTCCCCTCCCCCACCCCGAACCAGAGCGTGTTGCTATCCATCCCCTTCCGATGCCAGCCAGGCCACGCGCCCACTGACTGACGCGCGCAACCAACAGTGGCTCACCGTCCTGGGCCTGCCCTCCCCCGAGCACCTCGTGACGGCCGAGTCCGTAACCAACGGCAAGCCGGACCCGGCGTGCTATGCGCTGGGGCGCGAGCGCCTCCACCTGAGCGGCGCCGACAGGCACGTGCTGGTGCTGGAGGACAGCCCCGCGGGAATCCGCGCCGGCAAGGAGGCCGGCTGCAGGGTGCTCGCCGTCGTCACCAGCCACACGGTCGAGCAGGTGCTGAACGCCGAGCCCGACTGGGTGGTGAAGGACCTGGCTTCGGTGAGGCTGGTGCAGGCGGACGGGGAGAAGGTGGTGTTGGAGATTAGGGATGCGCTAGTCGTGCCAGGAAGGGGTTGAGTGTGGAAAGGAAGGGGGGGGGAGAGGGATGGGTGTTGTACTGCTGGTCCAAGGCGCGGGAGTAGAGCATCGTGATCGAGGGAGGACATACCGGGTCATACTCACCATCACCCCAATACCACACTTCCTCGTCCATCGGACCGAGGCCCTTGTTTCCCCCATGTCGGCCGATGATCAAAGGGAGCGGGGTACAATCCGCAACTAGAGCCGAACATCGGGTCAATCCAAGCAGCCGGGCCGATCGATATCCTGATCCAGCGCTGCCATGACGCAGGTGCCGTCGTTCCCTGCCAACCGGTGACAAGGGCGGCTCTCCGGCCCCGACATTCCAGCCCCCCGCGTTCCTGCACCCGCGAACAAGCAAGCACAGATATCAGCCGCGTTCGTCTTCAGCTCTCTTTGCCAACCCCCCACAATAAAGAAACGCGCGACGTCTAGAATCGCATGCCGACGAGGCAAACGAACGAACCGGATGTCCAAGCGGATCCGTCCACGTTGGTCTGTGGCGCCAACCCAGCCAGGATCCGTCCACACCACACAACCACGCGCAACGATCGTCGCTGCAGGTCTCTCCTTCTCGGCCGCTCGGCCCCCAACCCCGTCCCGTCCCACGTCTGCCGCCGAGCGAGCAAAAGGCAGAGAGATGAGTGGGTGGACAACAAATTCGAAAGTTTCTTCTCTTCCTCCCCCGCACCGGCTGGGCGAGCCGACCAGCCACCCGGCGACGGAAAGCCCCGGCGCAGCGTTCTAGAACTGTGAATCGGGCCCTCCCTCGTGCTGCGCTCATCGTCGCGTCGGGCATCCCGACCAGTCAGTGCTGGACCTGGACCTCCGAGCAAACGAAGAGTGACGAGTCCAGGCTCTGTGCTGCGGGCCGACCGACCGACTACTAGCCCACGCGGAAGCGGAGACGGCCGCGCATATTTTTCCCGCCTCTGCCGCCGTTGGCGTTCCAGGCTTGTTGGTCTGGGATGGCGGTAGCGCGGTGGCGCGGAAGAAGAGAAGGCGGGGGGTGGGGGGGTGGGCGCGGGTCGCCCATTCTTCTTCCCCCCTCGTTGAAAACGCTCCGGTGAGGCTGACCTCGCGTCGGGTCGAGACGCTCGGAAGACCCGGGATGCGCGCTGCTGCAAGATCCCATTCATCGCGGGAAACAGGTCCCGTGTGACCCGCGACCGCAGCGCGGCGGGCGGTTGCATGCATCTCGTTGACACTGCGACAAATTGGGCGGCGATTGAATTATTTGCGTAACGCGCGCGGGCAGGTTGGACCAGCCCGTTCCTGCAGAACTGTGTCTCGCGGGGAAACGGCAGGAACAGGAGGCCCAATCCACCCGAGGGCTGTTGCTGTTCAACATGGCCAGACCAGAATGCTACATAATACATGTATGTATGTATAATCCAACAGCCTCAGAGACGGTGTTTCTCGAAGCTGAACCCTGGATGTTCTCCCATGGCACTGGGTTCAGCCTCGCGCCGGCATGCCTTGTCTTTTTATTGTCGCGACTAGGCGCGGGCGGAAACGACGCCCCGACGCGAGATTGGCTGGAGACGAGATGAGTGGCGCCGCGAGGGGAAAACAAAACACCCGCCAAAGTTGCAACAAGTTCTCAACACCAGCAAGATGGCAAATGAATATCATATTTTTTTTAGATTGCTCCCACACGCGGCATATGGTGTCTGCCATCCGCGTCGCTTGCCGGGCCCGACCAGAGCCGGGCCGGGATCTGCGCGGGCGGACATGGGAACTCCCAGCGAGGCCCTGCGGAAAGCAGCCCGCCGTGGGGAGCTTGTTCCACTGCGCCTGTTCCACATCTTGTAATATCTCGACACTTCCCGCCGTGCGACTGGAGAGCGCGCACCGCCGGATGGAGATCTGTGCGGATCCTCTGCAGGGATGTCCGAGGCCGGACGCAGGGAAAGTACCCGCAGGTACCGCCCGCCGTGCGGATGCGCAGCGCAGGGGCGATGCATGTCGACGCGCAGGGGTATGGGCAGGGCCCCCCGTTCCGGCTACACGTGGCCGCCGGGGCTAGAAAATGATCACAATCTCCTGCCCGCGCCTGGGAAGGGTGTTCCTTAACCTGTCGCAGTGGAGCATTATTTCTAGCCCCCGTCCCGCCCCCCGTGCACGCCCTAGCTGTACCTCCCCCTATTCCTTCCTAAGTACTACCTGCAATCCCTACCGCGCGCGCTTAGGGCCAGCGGCGCTTCCGGTACTGCCCATACGCCGGTCCCCCTACTACCTAGCGCGGCCCAAACGGAACCTAACACGATCCTAACACTATACTATTACTAGCACCCTATTACCACCGCCGCCGCCTACCTCCCTCCGCGTTGAACCGCTATATTAAACCGACACTAACACCGACACTATTATTATAAGTACGTAAAAGCCCTATAGCCTATCTAGAATCGCACCGGTCGCGCTACTGTACTAACTCGACGCGTATACTCGACGTGCTTGTTAGATCCTAACGCCTATTAAAATAACGACGCCGCGACGCGCCCTTAGGATATATACCTACTATATACAGACCTTATTATTATAAGTATATAAAACCTTATAGCCTATCTAGAATCGTACTAGTCGCGCTATAGTTATAGGGTACTAACTCGACGTATATACTCGACGCGCTTATACCTAGATCATTACGCGTATTAAAACAACGACGCTATAATAAGCCTCTAGGATATATACCTACTATATACTAACCCTACTATTATTATAAGTATATAAAACCCTATTAGCCTATCTAGAACCGTACCGGTTACGCTACTATTCTAACTCGACGCGTATACTCGACGCGCTTGTTAGATCCTTCCCCCTATTAAAACAATAACACTATGATGCGCCCCTAGGATATATACCTACTACCGGCTATACCTTCTATTCCTATTATTTATAGTATATATAGTTCTTCTATTGTTTAAGGGAGGCTATAGCTAACCTAACCTACTACTAGCTAGATACTAGCTCGTATCGGATTATAGAACCTCCTAACTCCGAGAATTATAAATTCGAATAGTTTGCCGGTTATATCTAGGAGCTATAGAGCTAGGAGCTATATATCCAGGAGCTATAGAACTAGGAGCTATATATCTAGGAGATATAGAACTATAAGCTATAGAACTAGGTACTATAGAACTACAAGCTATAGAACTAGGTGCTACAGAACTACAAGCTATAGAACCAGGAGCTACAAAATAGTATATAATCCCCTTCCTATTTACCTTTATATATAGCGTCCTACAATATAGTATTCGTTACTAACTACTTTCCTATAACGATCTAGCTACCGTTCCTGTACTTACTAACCTCCTCTCCCCTAGCTAGAGTACACTATCGAGTCGTACCTCTAGCCCGGCACGTAGCCGCGTACGTAGCCGCGGACGTAGCCTGGTATATAGCCCGGCATATAGCCCGGCATATAGCCTAGCATATAGCCCAGCATATAGCCTGGTATATAGCCCGGCGCGTAGACCGGCGCGTAGTCCCGCTATAGCGTTATTGTAACGTACTAGCAAAAACAGATATAGATCTAACATCTATATATCGCAACTAGTACCTAGCGCACTTAATAGTAGGCTCTTTATACCCTATAATATTAAAGGCATTCGAACCCGTTGGTTTAGACCTCCCTATATAGACTTTCCTATCCTAGAGGAAGACTTCGAAGCGTAGTAGCGCTAGGTTAACTATTTCTAGACTACTAACAAGACGTTAGCTACAAAGAGCAGGATAACAAAATCGTTCCGCTACATTTTCAACAAGGTACCGTAGGTAGCTAGTAGTAGTACCAGTACTAGGGACAAGCTAGTTAAGAGTATAACGCCCTATATCTACCGCCTTAAGTAGTATATTACCCTAGGGAAGCCCTACCTTATTAAATTCGTTAATAAGTACAACTACTCTTTAGAACTCGTCGAGTTTAAACACTTTCTAAGAGCCCTCTATAAATACGTTATATATCTTATTGCAACAAGTTCTTTAATACCTAAAGCTAATCGAAAGCTTTAGAACCGTACCGAATCTACAGAGGGTAGGGATCGTCTCGTAGCTATTAGAGGCCAGCATCTTACAGTTAAGTATATTAGGTACACTACTCTCTCTCTCGGGCTTATAAGGAAGGATAGCTGTAAAACGCTATGTCGGAAGGCCTCGAAAGAGCAGGAGTATAAGGATACTATTACTAAGCTACTACTTCGAAGTAGTAACTATCTCTCCAAGCTACTAATAATCAACGAGCGCCCTGCCCTAGTATTTAGCCGAAGCTATAGTATCGATACGTTAAAGTAGCATAGCTAGCTTGTAATTATAGACGCTACCTATAAGACCGAACGCTTTAGCTAGTACCTTTTTACTATTATAGTACGCAATAAGCATAGTAACTAGCTTCCCGCTACCTGCTTCTTTACCTCCGACCAGACGGCTATAACTATTAGCGCCTATCTATAAGTTATACTAGATTAGTACTAGGGGCTAGCTAACTAAGGGTAGCGTTTAAAGTATATAATCACTAATAACTCAGCTACTAAGTAACGTACTATCTTTAACGTTTTTAGCTCCTTTGACGATAGAACCCCTAGGGTATAGCATCTCCTCTATACAAAGCATTGTTAGGAGACCCTAAAAAGGAGGCTCCACGCTAGTCCAGAGAGCTTATAGTATATAGGTGCTACTCTTTACTACTACTATACCGAATACGGTTACAATAAGTCGTTAAACGCTACTATCGCCTACGCTAGGAGTAAGGAATTAAAGGAGTATTTAAGGCTTAACTAGATAAACGATACCTGGCTATAGGTACGATAGGTTCGGCACCTATACCCTTTGCTTTACTAGGTATCTACAACCAACGCGGTCGAGGGATAGTACTCGAAGATCAAGAACTCTAAGCCTATAGCGAAGTAGACAATAGCCCGTAGCTAGACCCTTATTAGAACGATCATATATATTACTTATTGTATACGTAATTACAAGGAGAAGGCGGAGCGGGCTAATTTTCAGAGTACAAACTACGTCATAGTACTAGCATTAAAGTACCTAGACTAGGGCTTTAATAATATCCCAATCCAAGTGCAGAAGTTAATCTTACGCTAACATCAGCTTGCCTAGCGCCGTATTGCTAAATACTAACCGTACGACGTTATAGGGCTTTATATCCCTAGATAGGTAGCTTGGAATACCTAGCTTTATACCGACACTATAAGCGACGATCGTACAAGCGACGAAACAGCAGCGAGACCGTTACCCCCTGTCTCTATCCTAACCGCTATAGATATAGAAGAAGTCGAATAGGATAAGCTAGATCTATTAGATAACCCTATCTACTATTCTATCGTCAACTAGCTAGTTGATAATAGCGTAGTAAAGGCTACGTTACTTCTAGGGGTAGAAGATATTCCTTAATGCCTCTACTAGTAGTATACCGCTTAGCAGCTTCCTTGCTCCTATCTCTAGTACTACTATATATTAGCTAGCTCGCTAAGGCGCAAGCACTTCTAGCATCTATTACGTAGCTTATATAACAATAGTTTTAGCATATACTAGAATGTCCTACACGTTCGCCGTAGCGCGCCGCCTACTGCTAATAAGTAGAAGCTTCCTATACTGCGGAATTTCACTCTACAATTCTACAAAGTAGTAGAGGTTATTCAGGCTAAAATATATAGCGTTCGAGATATAGTTAAAGAGACTAGTAGTTCTAAGGAGGATCTTAACTATATGCTTAACAGGCTAGTTAGTAAAGTATAGGAGGACTTGCAATAGGCAACAGACTTAGATATCTCGACCTTCGTTTAGAGGTAGTTAGATTAGCTATAGGGCGGTAGCTAAAGTAATCGCCGTCTAGATATATATCCCCCCCTGTTCAGAGGAAGGCGAACAATTGTTATTACAATATATATGCTTAGAGGTAGTAGAAAGACTACAACCTATATAGAGGGCAAGACTATAGTAGGGATAGATATAAAGCAAGTGTCCCGGGTTGCTAACGTATATTTGGACTCTAATTGTAGCAGATCTAATCAAGTAATTACCCTCTATATATATATCTCCCCCTGTTTAGAGGAAGGCGAACAATTGTTACTATAACATATATACCTAGAGGCGTAGGAAGGCTTAGAACCAAAAGTGCCAGATTTAGTCAGGGGCTTTAATATACCTAAAGGGCCGGACTAAGTAACTAGCTATATATATAACTATAAAACAACGTATAGCGGGTATATAGGCAAAAAGCAGCTAAGAACCTAATATTGCTAAGATTTATAGCTAAAAACCTAAGATCTATAGCTACATTTAGCTATAAGCAGGGGTACTAATAGCTAGTAATAGAGGGGCTATAGATAGTTATAAGCCTTAGCAATATTAAGAAGCCTTAAACTATATAAGTAAAAGACAAGACAGAAGCGATTTATATAGGAGAAACTATATTTTAAGTCCGTAATTTTTAAGACTTAAAGTAAAGATTCTAAGAAGAGTTTAATAGCTAGAACAATACCAACTAGCTATAGGATTATTGCTAGTAGGTAGTAACTTTAATATTTACATTACTTTAATTGTTTTCGTTCTAAATGTAAGTGTTTAAATCGAGAATTTTAATTCTAGCTAAAAAGGTCTACTATCTAAACAAACACAACTCTATTTTCTTTAACTATTTTAAAGCTCTCTCTTTTCTCTCCCTTCTTCTATACTCTAACTAATACGCCTACTTTATAAGTTAAACTATTAAAGTTATCCCTATTAACTCTATTTATCTATTGTTAATAATATAAAGCTAATACAATATATATAGATTAGATCTAATAGTTCAAGCGCCTTATAAGCATTTATAAGTATTTCGTATTCAAATTATCAATTAGTAAACTATTAGTTGGTTAATTTACTAACTTAGTACAATTTAGTAGCAAAACACTACAATAAGTATACCTCCTATACCTCTAATAGTTACTAAGGGTAATAATACCTTACCCGCCGCCGCTCCTGCCGCCGCCGCTACTACCGCCGCTGCCTTAGCCGCCTTAGCCGCCTTGCCTAACCTCGAGCCTGACCCTATCTACAATATAAGTATACCTCCCCCCCCCCTAAGAGTTACTAAGGGTAACGACAATACTTTACCCGCCGCCGGTCCCGCTACTACTAAGTAGTAGGAAAGTTCCCCTACTATAGCCGCCGCTACCTACAAGACTACTACTAAACGGCAGGCTTCCTCCTCTACGTCTAAGGTATATATAGAAATAGATATAGTACGGTACTATTATAGGGAAGTAGCTAGCTAATAGTTAATTATAAAGGAAGAAGAAGAAGAAGGTAGACGCTAATAAGCTTAGACTATAAGCGCGTTTAGTACTATATACCGTCTATATTACCTACCTCTATAATAGGGTTATTCGCGCGTGCTATTTCTAGGCTAGAAAGTATTAAGCATTACTAGTTACAAGTGCTTTAGCTAACTATTAGATAGGTCTTAGTATAGCGTGTTTTAAGTATACTAAGCAAGGGTATACTACTAAATGCAAGATAGTTAGTAATATAACATTTATAATACTAACTTACTATATATACTAACTAGCTACTAGCTCGCTAGCTATATAAGAGCCTTTATAACAAGGTCCGGGACTAGTATACGGAAATCCGCGAGGCTAAGGATAGTAAAGAGATATCCCCTACTCTAAAAGAGTAGGGTAGCTATATTATTATAGGCATTTGTAAGTAGCGTAGCTAGATAGAAGACTATATAGCTAACTAATTAATCTTTTACCCTTCGTTTATAGGTAGTATACGTAAGGAAACCGCCGCCGCGCCCGCTGCTAATCCGTTCTTCGCCTCGCCTCGCGCCGCCGCTACCCCCTCCGCCTCTCTATTCCTTACTAGGGTAACGCCCTAGCAAAGCGCTAAAGAAAAGTCCTCCTCCGCGCTCGAGCGTACTGCTATAGCTAATAAGCAGCTCGTTAGTATCGGTACTAGCCTCCTTAACGTCCTTAAGGAGGGAGTTACCGCCCTTAGCGAGAATAACAAGCTTCTATACTAGATCTCTAGAGAGTTAGTAAGTTACTACTTTAGATACTATCTCGAAGCGAATTAGTAGCTAATCTAGATAGCTTAACCTTAAACGCAAGCGCGCCGAACCTACGCGCGCCGAACTAGAGCGCGCCGAACCGGAGCTAACTAAGGGCTAGCGGTCCTATCTTATAGTATATTAGAAGGTAGCTAGAGTTTAGCTAGGGAATACGTAGTAGGATAATAGTAGAGAGGAGGAGTAGTTAAGGATATACCTATTATAGATATAGTTCTATAGCTACGTAGCTACCGTTTAAGTACGAAGCTATATCGGTAAGCTTACTAACTATATATATATAATACTCCGCGCGGTACGCGGGTACGGTAGGAGGTAGGATATAGCGGATTGTAGGCGCGGTAGGATATAGCGGATTGCGGGTAACCCGGCCGGATCCGTAGCAAGCGCGTAGCTATACGCCGTAAGCGCGTAGCTAGGTACGTAGCGACCCCGGCATATACTTCGACGGTACATTAGCTGGCGGTAGGGTGGGCGTAGGATAGTAGCGGGACAGGGGCTAGAAATGATACTCCACTGCGACAGTTTAAGGATAACCCTGGGAAGGCGCCGTCACCCATCATCTTTGTAATCATCTCAGCAGAATTGTTCCCTCAATCCATTGGCTCCCTTCACCGTTGGGAAACCTAAGAGCGGGCGCCAATCTATGGCCCGTGACTCGGCCTGATGTCAGGAAGCGGTACGGATGCACGCCGTCGCAGCCTCACACCTTTGTCATCACGGCCAGAGGATCGGGGAGATTGTGGGACGGCTGCCTGCCTGCCTCCATCCAACCCCATGATGAGGTTACACTGGAACTGGATAGTGGACAGGTCCCGCCCCCGCACTTGTCAAACACAACAAGCCACACACTCCCACAGCAACGCGGTGACGAACGCCAGCCAAGGAGAAGCTTCGTTGAAGTCATGATATCATTCCTATGCGGTCTGCTAGGCCGCTTTTAAGGTTTCTGATCGCCATGATCGCCCGCCTGTGTTTGGCTGTTGAGGCGATCAGTGACGGGATGGCTTGCCCGGCTGGCCCACTGGATCAGTTCCAACGTTAACCCTGTGGAAGTGGGAAATCGACAACCTCATAGACCTGCGATGAAGAATCTTTGACCCACCAACAAGTTGGTTTTTTCTCTTTTCCTCCGTCCCCACTCACCTTGCTCTAGTGTGGTGTAGTTGCCGTTCCAGGTTTCACCAGCGTACCAGCATCTTGTAAAGCTGCAGACCCGCTGCTAGCCAACCATCCTGAATCCTTGTGATAAGGACGAGCTTCCTGGACTTTAACAACAGGTTGGCCATCGTGTGGGGGCCGAACCAGAAAACGAGTAGTCCGAGCTAACGTAGTCTGCAACATCCCCAGGTGAGGAGACACAACCTCGGTGAGCCAAGAGATCCGAGTTGTCGCCGGCACGCACCAGGACCATTGTTAGCACCCCACTCCTCTGCGCTGCGAACGCCGCGGCATCCAGTCACAGTTCACCTACAAAGCGGCACTTTCGCTCGGCCAGAGACAGGTCCATAAATAGCAACCCCAGCGCATGCGCGTGGTGCTGTGTCACCAAAGGTCTTCCGTCCTTCAACTTGCAGTTTGTTGATACTACGGAGACAGGGCTGTCGATAAGTGTTGGAGCTTGAATGTCTCGGGGCATTGGACGGAGGGGAGGATTGTGTTCTCCTCTAACTGCCATGAACAACTCCGTTCGAGGAAGAAGCCGACTCGTCGGTTTGGATAAATCGACGGTGTGCGAGATATTTCGACGGTGTCTAACTGTTTCCGGAAGCCTGTCCCACATATCAGCCACATACAGTCACAACCACCGCCATCGGAGTTCGCGATAGCCTTACAATCTATCCGTACAATACCCTCTCAACCGCTTGCCGCGCAATACGCCGAGGTCATACCCGGGCCATCGCATGCTCTGCCCATACGATTTTCTATAGCGCCAGCACATAGAAATTAGCACGATGCCTATTAGTATAGTCAGGGTAGGGGATGCGGGCGGTGTAAATAGGCAGTATGCCTAGATTTAGCGAGAAGTATTGTACATTTTGTTAAGATTGATCAAATATCTAAGTCAATACTACAATTTCGACGGATTGAACCATGTTAAACTATTTTCTGTAGTTGTGGCCAGAGTTTATACAAGCCGGTATATACGGTGCTGCGCACTGCAAAGTTTTGGTGTGGCTAACATATGTGGGGCCGGCTTCCGGAAACGGTTAGACACCGTCGAAATATCTTTCACACCGTCGATTTATCCCAACCGCGACTCGTGGCTGTCAGTGTGAGCGGAACACAGGCCGCCAGGGTGCCAATGCTAGGTGCCAATTGCACGAATCAGATGCGGTGATAAGCGAGGACGGCCCACAGTCAGGAGAAGGTGCAAGGGAGCAGGGCTTGAGAACCGGAGGACAAAAAAGCCACAGCGGAACGGCCGTTTCTGGGTTTCTGGGGATGGGGCGATCCCCGCGATGATTTTCCTCCGTCCAAGCGAGTCGCCCCGAGGAACTGGAACGATGAGCTTGACTCGACAGGGATGCCTTGGAGCTTGTGTCGGCACGCTGCCGTTCCGAAAGCTCCCCCCCCGAGCCCACGGATACACTAGCCCGCGCGGCGGCGGAGCAGACGCGACGAGGCGCTATCGGCGGTCCCGGTACGTGTAGTCTGTACGTATTCCGTACTCGTCTTCTGGGGTTTCCACGGTTCCGGGGCAGAGTTTGGGAAACCCAAGAGCCTCGGGCTCCTGTTCCTTTGACCGAAACAGTCCCAACCTCAGCGGGGTGGAGAAGGGCAGAAAACGTCTAACACAGGGCAGAAAAGCGCCGAAGAATCAACAGTTCTTTGCCGCCCGGAGCCAGTGTCCGTCCTAACTATCCAAGCTTTGTATGTTTGTAAACATGGAGCTCGGGGATGTAAAACGAAAGAAAGAAGAAACATGAGGAAAAGGTAGAAGGAAGCCAGTAATGAAGAAAAATAGAGTTCGAATCACGGAAGAAGAAACAAATACGCAAAGAGACGAACACAAGAGTATATCTGTACTCGAGCTACTGTAGACTATACGGAGAAGGTCGATGTGAAGATGCAGATCTTGTGCCTGTAGAGACAGTGCCTCATCTCCCGAAACACTAGCATGATCCAGAGAAGTGGGGGAGCAAGCCAAGACGCGCCCTCGGTCTTTGGGTGTAAAAGCCGAGCGCTGACTGTCTGCGCGTCATTGTTTCTCTCCTACTTTGTTCATCGGTTTTGAATTCCATCCTATCCTACTAGATAAAACGGAAGGAAGGCCAGGCCCAGGTAGCCGCCGGCCGCGGTCCGTATGCACGGAAGCCATAGTTGATTGAACAACTTGCCCAGGCTCGCCAGGTTCCTGCCGTCCTTAGCATTCTGGCGCCCCTGACCCCTCGCCAGCAAAGTGCGCTTACTGTGCGGACACAGTGGCCTGTCCATTGGACTGCAGCCCTCGGGGTGTACCTACAGAATACTGCTGAGAAAGACAGCACGCGAAGCCGATCCGCTCGGGCCCATTTGTCTGGGCCCGAGGCACGGTGTCTCTCGGCCCCGGCCGGTCCCTTCCATCGCGGGGAGTCCTACGCGCGTGTACGGACTCGTGGGTTGCTTCGTGCCGTGGATGCCCTACGAGCGGGATTCCCGACGCATCGGAAGATTTGCTTTCGCAGCGCCACTCTCTGCTGCTGATTTGCTCGCACAACGGCATCGCTGCCCGTTGAGATGACTACATAATACTCCCGAGAGTGGATGAGCGATTCGGATCCCGAGCCGGGATCATGCTGCCCCTCCCGAGCGCAAAGGGTCTGCTGCATCCCATCCATCTCCGCTTTTTACCCCTGGTCCGAAGTTCAACTTCAGGGTGTTCGGGCGCGGAGCTCGGCAAGCCGGGCAGGCACGGTGGCATGTCTCATCCCAAGATGTCATGGCGGGAGCAAGAGCGTCCCTCGCCCGGGTTTTCGGATGGAATTCCCGCCTGCATTTGCACCGTTCGTCACCGCAGCCCAAGCACACAAGATCCCGAGCCGGTCATGTTCGTCCTGCAGCAGCAATCAAAAACAGCGCCGGGAGCTGGACACATGCCCCACCATTTCAGCTCGCCAGGAAGAAGCCGTGCTGTATCCGTACCTGAGAGGTACCTCTCTCTGTCGTGTCCTACCCCACCAGCCCACCAGGATGCAGATTGCAGACCAGGCTCTTGCCCTGGTCCTTGGCACCTGACGACAGGACCCTTGTCGAGGATCATTCGCCCACCGTGCCCATGCATCCCTGCTCAGCGACACGCCGGTGCAGCAGCGACTCACACAGCACACAGCACGAATTGTGCAAATGCATTCCCAGTAGGCAAGAGAGGACCAGAGGGACGGCCGACGGGCGGGGGTGGGCGGGTGTCCTGCGCAGCAATGGATCCGATCCCCTCTCTCCACACCCGCGGCGTCCCCATCCCGTCCACTGTCATTTGCCATTGGCCCTGGACCTGGACTGGCTGTCCGTCCTGCCTTGCCCTGCCAATCTCGCCGTCGTTTGTCGCCCCGCCCCTGCCCGACCCCAGCAGCCACGCTCACTCTTAAACCGGTTAAACTCCCCGGCAGGTGCCAGCCCAGCCCATCCCCTTCCTGGCTTTGGTATCCTGATGGGGGCCCACACGTTCTTTGACATCCCCATCCCCCCCCCCCCCCCCCCCCCCCCCCAATCTCTCGTCGACATCAGTCTGTTTGCCATCACCCCGACCGCCTCACCCCAGTCGCTCTTTCGGTTTCACACAATCCGCCTCCCGAGTGTTCTTCACGAGCGCCGTCTTGTCATCTCCACTAGCGGGTGTTTCACTCAGCAACCACTCGAGCTCGAGACTTCTTGCGGTCTGCCGCGCAACGACCGCGTGCCCGCTCGCCAGGGCCGCTCCCCGCAAACTACCTAGACACAATGGACATGGACTACATGGATCCTTACCACCGGCGCTATTCCGGCATGGACATGCAGGCGTACGGCGGCCAGCAGCTCGCGCATGCCCAGGAGCACCAGTATCCCTACTGGAACGAACTGATGGTATACTACCAGCACCAGCAACGGACGGGGGCAATGATGGGTCAGGGGGCCATGCATCTTTCGAAGCCGACGGAGCCCAAGCCAAGGTTGGCCAAGGACGAGGTGGAGCTACTGGAGCGCGAGTTTTCCAAGAACCCAAAACCGAGCAGCAGTATCAAGCGAGAACTGGCCGAGCAGATGGGGGTTGAGGTGCCGAGGATAAATGTTGGTCTGCGAGCAACTGCCACGCCCGGCGCCGCGTGCTGACGTCGTGTTACAGAACTGGTTCCAGAACCGCCGAGCAAAGGAGAAGCTGATGAGGAAGACGGCCGAGTTCGAGGCCCAACAGGCGAGGGAAAGGGCCGTTTCCGAGTCCAAGTCGTCTGACGAGCAGGGCCGGCTTGTGGTTAGCGAGTTCTACGGCCTGAGCAACCAGCACCAACCTCTCGGTCTATCCACGGCCGCGTTCGGAGACGATGACGACACAGCCGAGAGCGACGATACCGCAGCCGAAGACGACTCTGCCGACCCGGCTGCGTCCCTGGCAGGCCGGAGTCCAGCGCGCTCCGACACCAATAGTTTCGTGTATGTCGACGACCGCTCTTCCGCCTCGCCGCTGCGCCAAACCCTGGGGATGATGGAGTCGGCGCCACCCGTCACAATCGCCGGCCCTTTCATCGAACCCCAGGCCCACGCTGCGTTCCAGCAACCCACAGCCTTCGCTTTCCGACCGGCAGACACAATTGCTGTGGACAGCCTACCGCATTCCCACTTCAACACACTCCCATGTCAAGGTGGCATCGAACCCAGCAACGCCGGCACATTTAGCCCGTTTTCTAACCAAGACTACTTTGCGACCCCCTCAGTCTCGCAGTTCCCGTCTGAAATGCTGGGCTCGAGCCTAGCACGCCACGACAACCACCAGCTGCTCAGGCATCAGGCATCAACGGAGAGCTTGGCGAGGTCGGAAGCTGTTTCACCCGCCTCGATACCCTGTTCACCATCCACCGTATCGGAGTTGGGCCTCAAATTACCTCCTCCGTCCGCTGATATCGCGGGTCGCCGCAAGCTGCGACGTCCAGCCCCGCTTGGGTTGTCGTCGCTACGGGGTGGGCCCGGGCCCAAGACTGGCATTGAGGCGCCGAGACGGGGCGACACGGCGAGTCCAATGAGGCGCATTTCCTCGGCAACAGGGGGCCTTTGCGGACGTGTGCAAAAGACCTTTCTGGGTCCAGGGGGGCCACGGTCACCCTTCGCAATGGATCGCAACAAGGAGGCGCTCCTTCAAAGCCTGCAGTGCCCGCAGGCGCCGGCCATGGTATCTCTGAACGGCGCCATGTCGCCCATGAGCCCGGATGAGGCGGGCGGCCGAGGCTTGGGGGAAAACGCGATGGGATCGAATGCTTCGGATTTTGTGTCGATGGGGGCTGTGAGCGGGCTTCCGTTATACGGCGGAGACCAATACGCCAGGACCCCTCCAGACACACCAGGCCTCCAGACGGGCTTCCATGAGTCGTACCCCCCAAACTCGTCGGACCATGCTTGGAATTATGGGCCACGCGATGAGCCGCTGCCAACGCCGAGTCTTTGCAGCCACGGCGGATCCGAGCTCGACTTCTCAATGGCGCCCCAGCTTCCCGGGTATGTGGCCAGCCAGCCCGTGACGCCCTCTTTTCCTCCCGCCCTGGGTCCGACATATGCCGGTTATTTTGGGGCCAGCCTAGGGCACAATACCGAGTACCACTTCCCAGATTCGTACCCGACCGAGTCGTCGGCGCGGTCCTCGCCAGCGGCACCCCCGAGGTCGAAGCAGTTTCAGTTCGCCCAGAACATCACTCCCCAAGACTTCAACACGGTCCAGTCGTGATCGGCCCCTGTCAGAACTATCGCACCGACATCTGACGCATCTCCCCCTTGATTGGGGACTGCGGTGTACCAACAGTCGTTTTCCCTTTCCTGCTCTTTCCCGCTATATTTTCTTGCAGCGTGCGATCCAAAAAGCAAGACATATTTCTTCTTCTTCTCCGTGGACATATTGGCGATTTGGAAAGCATTAGATTCCGGAGCCTATACATGTGGCCACGGGTTTAACGAATCAAAGCACCAGACCAACAAACACCGGACGGGCCCGGAGTACCTTTTCCTAATGTAATGATATATGGTCACACATGGTGGTTCTGGGGAGGAGGGGGTGGATTAATGGGCGTCATGAGGGAAGGGCATCAAGACAACCCCGTGGTTATATGGAAGGGCGAGGGGTTGCACAGGGCGGGTGCAATATGGACCGGATTGGATATTGGGGGGGAGAAGGAGGGGGTTGCGGAAGTTGGAGACACGGGGTTGGGTATATACTATATACGCCACTATCTACATGGGCGAAAGCCAACATGTGCGGCCGCCTGGTCTGCCGCCATCCATCCACCTGTCTAACTCTTGTCTCTTGTGTATCGTGGTGGTGTGTACCGTTCCCTGGCCGATGCTGCAACGATGGGAACACATGGGCTGTCGTGTACGAGACGTCGTACACTGCGTCACAGTCAAGCCCGCGGGCGGTTCCTCCATGCATTGGATGCGCGTACCGACCCAGTGGGCCGGGTAAGCCTACTTTGGGCATGTCTTGTCATGATACGCGAGGCACGCCGTGTCCCCGCGGCTCGTCGTGCCGTTCCCGATGCGGTGCCATTCCAATGGCGTCCCATTCGGGTAAATGCCTCGTTTGGCCTCCGAATCTATCTGACACTGCCACTACATGTCTCTCTGAGCGCTGTCAATTATACAACTGCGATGCTTAAAACTCATTTGAATTCGATAATTCTGGCACTATCCCCCTTCTCCCTTCCCCCGACCCCGTCTCTAGTAAGACTCAACCCTGTCCCCGCCCGCACACCAGTCGGCGCGACGACGCTATTAGTCCGCGCAATGCGCGGCCAGCCCTCTTCCTTCGCCCACCGATCCAGATAGATAAACAGGAGAACGTCCCAGTCCCGGCCGGACAGGCTAGGTAAATAGGTAGGTAGATACATGTCGATGATGTATTCGGGGTATCGATCTGCACAATATTCCGGTCCGTTGCACACACACACACACACACAGAGAGAGAGAAGCGCGCGCATACACTGGACAAGAGAAAAAGGGAAGAAAAAAAAAAGGGGGAAGGCGATAAAACCACCACCACCTATGCTGTCCCACCACGCACGCACGCACGCACGCATGCACACCCTCCTCCTTCCGCGCTTCCGCCGTCCCCATCAACACAGGCCCTCGACACTGCCGGCGCTCCGCATGGAGCCCATGCCCGTCATCGGGGTGTTCTGCATGGACCCGCTGGCATCGGAGCTGGGGGTGCCGGGCTCGACGACCTGGTTGCGGATGGTCATGATCCACTCGTGCTGGAGCAGCTCGACGGCGGTGTCGCGCTTCTTGGAGTCGCGGGCGAAGCAGCGCAGGAGGAAGTCGAGGCCCTGGGGGCTGAGCTGGTCGGGCGCGGGCAGCTGCGGCGGGTTGCCCTGGGCGATGTTGTACATGATGGCCCACTCGTTGTCGAGGTTGGCCCAGGGCCGGCGGCCCGTCGCCATCTCGAGGATGACGCACCCGAGCGACCAGACGTCGACGGCCCCGAAGTGGCCCGGGTTCTCGCCCTTGATCACCTCGGGCGACATGTACATGGGCGTGCCCGTCATCGACTTGTTGGCCTTGGTGCTGGAGAGGTCCTGCACGAGCGTGCGGCCCTGCCGCGCGATGAGCTTGGCCGCGCCGAAGTCGACGTATTTGATGATGCCGTTGTGGTCGAGGAGGATGTCTGTGGAAGGGGGTTTTAGCATGATGGGAATAGAATACGACAAAACAAAGACGGCGCTGGACGTACTCTCGGGCTTGATGTCGCGATGGGCAATCCGGAGCTCATGCAGGTAGGCCAGGCCCTCGAGAAGCTGCAGCGCGTAGACCATGATGACCTGCTCGTCCTCGATGCGCCCGTGCTCCAGCAGGTTGGCGAGCGAACCGCCCGAGCAGAATTCCATAAACATGTAAACGCGGTCGCGGTGCACCTCGATGCCGTAGTACGAGACCACGTTGGGGTGGTCAACACTCTCCAAGACGCGCATCTCGTCGTTGATCTGGCCCGCGATGTTGGGGATCAGCTTCGGGTCTTGCAGGCGGATCTCCTTCACGGCCATCAGCTGGCCCGTGTCGAGGTTCATGGCGGCGTAGACATTGCCGAATGTGCCGCCGCCGACAAAGTGGCCTTGCTGCCACCTCATGGTGAAGTTTGTGGCCGTCGACGAGAGCCAGGCGAGCGAGCGGTCCACCTCGTTGGACGCCTCCAGAACGCGGCCCATGGCGGAGCGGTCCAGGAGAATCTGGCGCCGGTGCTCGTCCACCTTGGACAGCTCCTCGAGCCGGTGCTCCTCGACATACTTGGCGGCGGTCACGTCATCCATGATCTGGCCCTTGTTGAGGCGTTTCAGCTGGTTCATGAGCGCCTCCATCCGCAGCCGCTCGGCCTGGGCGGCAATGCTGGACCGGGCGCCCATGATGTCAAAGTGCGAGATCAGGAGCGCCATGCACCCGGCCACCTTGGCCCGCAGCTTGGCGTACTCGTCGTCGCCGAGCGCCAGGATGTGCGTGCCGCGCGTCATGACCATGGCGAATTCGAGGGCTTGCACCGTCCAGCGGAAGGTCTTGCGGTCGGACGAGATGCAGTCGTCGCAGATGAAGCTGACCCAGTCGAGCGCGAGCTTGGTCAGCTTCATGTTGTTCATGGTCCGCCGGTTGTTGTCCATGTACAGCAGCGACCGCTGTCCGAACTCGGTGGCGAAGATGAAGCAGGTCTGGATCAGCTCCTGGCAGTTCATGCCCCTCGTCTGCCGCCGGATGGTCTCGACGCTGTCCATGAAGGCGTTTGACAGCTTGAAGGCGACCTTGCGGATCTCCATGAGCCGGATGTTGACCTTTTGCAGGTTGGACTTTTGCTCCACCACCAGGTCGATGTGCATGTCGATGCGGTCCAGAAATGCGTTCCGCGCATTCACCAGCCGCACCTGCGAGCCGCCGGCGACAAGTCTCATGTGGCCCAGCTTGATGTCCAGCGGCTCCTCGCGCACCGGCAGATGCATCTTGGCGCCGAACCAGGTTGGCGGGTTCTCGGCGCGGATGATGAGGATGTAGGGATCCGCGCGGTCCTCGACCACCGTCTCGTGGGAGAAGGTGGCCATCAGGAGCTGGATCTCGGTGCCACGGCCGTGCAGGCAGGGCGACGCAACGATGAGGAGCTCCTCGTGGTCGGGGCTCCCGGTGTCGATCTGGAAATGGCCCGACTCGACGAGACGGTCGTAGAGCTCCTGGAGTCTGCTGGGCCCAAAGGCGACGGTGAAGTCGCAGGCGTTCTCGTAGTTGTCGCTCAGCATCCGCGAGAAGCGCTGCAGCATGCGCTGGCGCACGCGGACGGAATCGAGAATCTGCTTGTAGCGCTTGGTCATCTCGGACACGCTCTCCTTGGGCCGCCGCTGGAGCTCCTTCTCAAAGGTCTGGTTGAGGCGGTTGAGGGCCTTGTAGGTCAGGGAGCTGAACTGCTCGGCGACCTCGACGTCGCCGTGCGTCAGATGGCCGCCGACCTCGTTGCCGAACCCCCACTCCTGGAAGAGCAGCTCGGCCTCCTTGAAGGTGTTCTTGTTGCCGCTGAGCTTCCAGTTGAGCAGCTTGAAGTAGTACTTGAGGGCGTCCAGGATGACGCGGTCGAAATCCTCGTCGATGCAGGGCGGCAGGTCCCAGCCGGGCTCCGGCTGCGCGATGGCCGTGTACTCGGACTTGATCTTGATGGCCAGCTTCAGCAGGACCTGGAACTGCGAGATCATCTGGTCCTGCATGAGGGGGTTCTGCTGCGCCGACTCCTTCACCTTCTTCGCATAGGCCAGGCGGACCTTGATGATCTCCTCGATGAGGCGGGACGGGAAGCTGATCAGCGTGAGCAGCTCCTCGATGTAGGGCGGCAGGTGGCGTTTCTGGAACCCCTCGGCATTCTCGATCAGCGTGTCCTTGGCCTTGGTGATGACCATCAGGATGCCGTCCAGCATGCTCCGCCGCCTGAGGTATTTGCCGTCGTCGTCGTTGTCGCCGTGCAGCGACTTGAGGCCCTCTTCCTTCAGTAGCCGGTCCAGGAAGGAGGTCTCGTCGCTCAGGCCGTTGCGGTGGCCCCGATTCTCCTCGTAGCGGCGGAAGTCCAGATCGTCGTTCCCGACCCACTTCTTCAGGATGGACAGCTGCGTGTTGATCATCTCGTTGACGTTGAGCCAGGATATCACGGCATCGCAGGTTTCCTGGTACGCCTGGTAGGTGGCGGGCTTGAGCGCGGCGATCAGCGCCGTGCTCGACGGGAAGAGGCCTTCGATCTTCTCGATCTTGGCGATGGCATCGCGGACCTGGCCGATCGGCGGCTTCCCGGCCTCGCTCTCGCCGGCGATGGAGAAGTTGATGACGTCGTTGACGGAGCGGTCCAGGGCGGCGCGCGACTCCTCGACCATCCGCCGCTGGACGGGCAGGTGGCGGCCGCAGACTCGCGAGCGGATCCCCATCCAAAGCTCGGCCTTGTGGGCGCTCTTGCCAAAGTCCTCGTCGGCGGATCCGATCAGGCGCTTCTTCTCCTGGCGCACGACGTCGCCGGTGAGCACGGCCTCGAGCATGCCGTGCCACTCCAGCCTCTCGCAGCTCTGGACGTCCTTCAGATCGTCCTCGGTGATCTGGCTCCCGTCGGTGTGGGCGAACATGATGTGTGCGTCTTCGTAGTTCTCGAACGGGCCCTCCGAGGACGGCGTCTCGCCCTCCGAGTCCGAGTCGTATGGTTCCGAGGGGCCATATGTGTCGAAATAGTCGTTGTTGCTGTGGTCTTGCTGGCGCAGCCTCCGCACGTATTCTCGCTCCTGGGCCCGGAAGGTCGAGGTACCTATCGGCCGCGGCCTGGCGCCGTCCTTGACATGCGCGGTGTTGTTGTTGAGAAAGGCGGGCGGCGTGGGCGCGGGCCGTCGCTGCGTATAGGGTTGATAGGTGTTGGACGGGGTCCGCGCGGGCCCGGTGGGACGCTGCGGCCGCGGCACGGCGGTGTTGTTGGAGTACGGGGCCGGCTCGGCGGCGCTGCGCTGGCGGCTGCCCGTGCCATTGGGCAATGTGCCGGATGCGTGCGGCTGCACCACGGCCCCGGCGGGGGGACTTGCGATGTCGTCGTATCGGTCATCCGGCGGGTCCATTTCGCGAGGGCTCAGACGCAGCTCGCCGGAATCCTCCGCGTCCGATGACAAGGGCGTCGCGCCGAGTCTGTCGCCGAGTCTGTCGCCGAGTCTGTCGCCGAGTCTGTCGCGGGCATGCTGATCCTCGTCGGCTTGCGAGAAGCGCACAGTGCGGGGAGAGAGTTCGGCCGCCATTAACTGGCTGGCAGGGCAGACCGGTCACGGTCGAGTGCGCAAATGGGGGAGCACTGGCTGCCGGTACGGTGGCGTGCTGGGGTTGGCAGAAATATGCCGCCAGAACGCGAAAGTCTACGGGGAAAATCACCCGCTGCTCCAGGTGATCGAACCACATCTACTAACGCGGAGGCAGTCCGATTCGTCCATTGGGCGTCGGCACGAGGTCGGGAGGATGGCGGCAATCGTGCGATTCCGATTCCGATTAGTTCGGTGGTCTCAGTGCGGCGTGCCCCGGTCCGGACGGCTTGGGGGTGCAAGAACGGCGCGCGGACGGTCCGGTGGCGAAAGAGGTCGTGTCGTCGGCGAGATGTGTGGTTGCGTTGAGCTTGTTCGCAGCGAGCCCCGTGCGGATGGCGAGGGACGGGTCCCGATTGGCCTGCGGGCGCTTTTGAGCCAAGCCCCCAGGCTTATCCGCAGGCGGTGGGATTCTGGGATGGCAAACGGCGGTATCGGCTTCAGTTACTGGCACGCACTGCCATGTGTGTACTCCGTATTGTTCCTGGCTGCAACACACAAGACACTGGCCGTGGCATCTGTGGCCGGGTTCTACGGACATCTTATCTTTCTCTCGCAAATGAGGTTCAAATTTGAGTTGTGGGGGCGTTGAAACCGAAACCTCCCGTTGGCTTTGTGCATGTGCATGTATTGGTGCCTCCGGGACAGATGCTCCGGACAGTGCTGCGTGTATCCGTAATCCGTATTGGCATTCGTACCGGGCCGGCGGTCTGGGCGCAGTCGCGTTAAATGGATGGATGCGCGCGACGCGTAATTAACGATAGCCAGCACATGCCAGGCCCAGCGAGAATCAGTCGGTCAGTCGGGGACACTCCAATCCATGGCAACTGCATGCGCACTGCGAGACACTCGATGCTCAACTGGCCATGTGTCTATAATGCACCATTGATGGCGACAAGCATTTTTATTTCGACATGTCTGCTGTAGCAGGGCTGCATCCCCGCGCGCCGCGTCCGGTGAGCAGAAGCCGACTTAGCAGACCTTCCAGCAGAGCAGCGGCATCGGCTAGGCCATCGTCATCGTCAGCGGCAGACGCAGACATCCTCGCCCCAACCAACGGTCCCCAGAGTCTCCCCGATCCCGGCTCCGCCAACGCGGGGTCTGCAAAGCGCAAGCGAGATGTCCCGGCCCTGGCTGCCGACAGCCTCCTCAAGGCGCCGGTTGTCCTCAAGGTCCGTATGCGTCTGGTCCCCGGTCACGTACACAAACAGGTGGACAACTCGGGCCTAACGCGGTGCAGCCACATCCCTCGAGCCTGACGGTGAAGCCCCGCATGCTGCATCCCTTGATGCTGCTACCTCGCGAGCACTTGCCCTTGTCCGCCCTTGATCTCGCCCAACCCCAGGGCGACTTTCCCACCAGCCGCCTTTTCGAGTCCGGGATTAAGATACTCGATCTCGAGGGCCGTCTGGGGTCCAATCTCCTTCTCGCCCGCTCCGAGACAAACCGCATGGTCTATGCCGTCGAACACGAGAGCAGCGGCTTATACGTCCTGTGCAAGCTCGGGGCCTGGGTCGACGTCGAGAGCCTTGGCCGGAATGCCACGGTTGTGTGCAGAGAACGGATGAGGAGCGGCCGGACCGCCAAGCCCGAGGATGCGCACGCCCTCCCGCTCACCACGCCGCTGCTGCACAAGGAGAGCAAGCGGAGGAGGCTGGCGATCGACGAGATACAGCGCCTGGTCCGGAGACGCTCGGGGTCGGTCGCCGAGGAATGCCACAGCCGGGCGTCGACTGCGCCTGAAGAGAGGCCGGCGTCGAGGGGCCCGGATGGCCACGCCGCAGGGCCGCTGAAAGCACGGGCTGAAGCTCCGGCCCAACCCCAACCCGCCGTGCCCGCCGTGCCCGCCGTGCCCGCCGTGCCCGCCGTGCCCGCCGACGAGCCCCTTGTCCAGCCAACCGCCGAAGAGATCTTCCAGAATGTCCGGGCCCACTATCTCGAGGCGCTGTACCATTCCAAGGTGCTTTTCCGGCCCCCGTCTTGCGTGTCTTTGCGTGCTGACCAAGACAGGGATCACTGGCCTACTTCGCAAAAGGGGCCCTCTCCAGGGCCAGGGCAGCATTCCATCGGGATTGCGACGCGAATCTTGAGATGGACGACCTGATCGCTTTCTTGAAGAGCCTTGTTACCACCACTGTTCTGATTGACAAGAAGTATCGAGAAACCGTGCCCGGGATTGTCGCGAAAACGAAGACGGCCGTCGACGAGTCGGAAAAGAACGCCCCCAAGCCCGGAAAGAGAAGGCCCAAGAAACCCAGGCTGGGCAAGGACGGGCTGTATCCGGGAGAAATTGAACATGTCCGGCGGTGGTGGTCCACCTACCAGCCGCCCCCGAGCGAAGAAGAAGACGGCGAAAAGACCCAGACGGCGACAGAAGTCAGGTACCACATATCCTGCCTGCGGCGGAGGGAAACACAGCTGCAGATGATCCTGATCCTGGAGATTCTGGCCCTGGAGCCGCTCGCACTGCCGAACGACGCCCCCGAGGCATGCCAGCTGCCGGGCCTAGAATCACAGGCCGCCTCCCCCGAGGCCAGCCAGGCGCCATATACTAGGAAGCGGAACAAACACAACCTCCCGGTGCTCCTTGACGTCCACGCGGACCGGCTCTGCATCTGGCAGTCAATAACGCTGGATGAAGTCAAGGCGCTGGCCGAGTCCCAGTTCGCCGGCAACGGCGACGGGGCAGAGAAGTCCGACGCGGACCCCCTGAGGGACTTTTGCGTGGACATCATCATACCACTGTAAGTTGTACGCAGACAATGCCGGCATATTCGAAGACTAACGCATCGCGACAGTTTCTCTGCCCGGCTCCCGGGTCCCTGTGATTTGATCAACCGCAAACTCGGCGGGCCAGTTGCACAGTCACCACCCAAGGCGAGAACCGCAAAGCCTGCGGCAGCAGCCAACCCGAGACCTGGCGGCCCTGCAAAACGAGCGACAGCCTCGAGACGGGACAGGGACAGGACGCTCGAGCGGGCGCTCTCCGTCGAGCGGAGCAGACGCAGCGTGTCGCGAGGACCCGCCGCAGCGATCGCCCTGATGCGGTCGGCGAGTACCACCGTGATCCCGGGCCTGAAGCGCGAGGCGAGCGAACCGCTGCTGATGGGGATTCCGCGGCCGGAAGCGGGCCTTCTCAAGGAGAGGCCGTCCAACCTGTTCCACCGGAGCCTGAGCTTGGGCGGGACCGACGACTGGAGGGCGAGGAAGAAGGCGCAGGTCGACGCCGAGCTCCAAGACGCCATCTCGGCGCTCAAGAAACCGAACCGCTCCCTCGCGGCCAAAGACTTTGTCGAAGCCTCCGACAAGCGGGCATCCGCCGGCCAGCTAAAGAGTATGTCCACCCCTGCCACCCCCCCCCCCAGACCAACCAGCCCCTGACCACCGCCCCCCTTCTCTTCTCCCGCAGAACTCAAAAAGCCCAACCGCGCCTCCGCCGTGCAGGTACAAGCCACCCCCGCCAACAACCGCTTCAAAGACGCCCTCGCCGCCGAAAACGCCCGCTCCCTCGCCGCCCTGCCCTTCGCCCTCCCGCCCCCCAGCAGCGCCTCCGTCATCCCCTCCTCCACCCTCCCCCGCAAATTCGCCAACCGCCTCAACGGCGCCAGCTCCAACCCGGGCGCCGCCCACCCCGACCGCCTCCAGGCAACACCCGTGGCCGCGCCCGTGCCCTTCCCGGCCTCGTCGCCCATCATGGCGCGCAAGGCGGCGCCGCCTCCCGCGTTTGCTATTTCTACTATTGCTGCTACTACTGCTGCTGCTTCTGCTGCTGGCGGCGCCGGCCGTGGCAATGGTAATGGTAGTGGTAGTGGCAGGGGGGGTGGGGGTGGTGGTCGCGGGATGGAGCTGCCGTCGTCGCCGGGGCTGGCGGGGCTGTTTGAGACGCCGGTTGCGAGGCCGCGGGGTGGGATGGGGGGTGGCGGGGGGGTGGTGGATGACACGCCGATTCGGTCGCGGCTGCTGTTTCCTGCGGCGTCTTCCGCGGGGAATGTTGGGGGAGGGGGTGGGGGCGGTGGTGATGGGGGCATGGGAGGCGGGGGGGATGTGGACTTGGGGGTGAGTGTGAAGAAGGAAGCGGCGGCGGTGAGTATTTACCAGCAGCTGGGCTGGGATGATGATCTTGACGAGCTGTGATGGGCCGGCAGGGTGGGATGGCGGTTCTGGCGTTGCTGCTGGGTTACAGGCGGGTCTGGCATTATGGGCTGGTTTTGCGCGGAGCATATCTTGGACTGGCAGGGTTACATAGCTTTGTGGGATGCGCATGTGTATATTTCGATAGACGGCACACCGGCCGGGCGGCCAGCCGTCTCACGGTATCCCCACCCACCCACACACTACATAGACAGAAAGCAGCCGAGCTGAAACGACGTGGACTACACCCCCCCCTTCTCAACCGCCACCACCAGCGGCAGCTCCCGCACATCCACATGCTCCTGGCTGCCCAGATCCACCACGCGCACGGCCTCGACGCCCACGACGCCCGCGCGCAGGGCCAGGAACCGCAGCTCGGCCACGGCGCACGCGCCCGGCGCCAGCGGGCCCACGCGCACGTCGGCCGACAGACAGGCCAGCTCGGCGCAGTCGACCACGCTGCTGCGCTGCATGGCGTGCACGACGTTCTCGTCCAGCACCGCGTCGGCGATCAGCGCGTCGCGCCGGGCCGCCGACTCCAGCGCCGTGGACGGCGGCCGGGTGACGCGCTGCTCGTTGCGGCGCCGCCGCGGGATGGCGGCGAGCATGAGCTTGCGGGACGGCGGGGCCGCTGCGGCGGCTGCTGTGCGGGGGTGGTGGTGGTGGGACTGGGGTGGTGGCGTCCCGGCCGAGATTGTGATGGGGCTGGCGGACACGTCGGGCCTGGTGCGGTTGACGACGAAGACGGTCCAGGTGAATTCTTGGCCGACGTGGACGGGCTCCGACGGGCCGGTGAAGGTCATGGTGATGCCGAAGTCGGGGATGGATGCTTCGATGGGGTGTGCGGTGGCGGCCTCGAGGGTCGGGAGCGCGTCTGGCCGGGTGACGGACGGGGACACCATGGGCTGGGAGTCGACGCCGCCGCCGATGGAGAGCTGGCTGGGCCGGTGGGAGCGCCGGATCGCGTGGCTCATGGGCTTGCCGAAGCCCGGGTTGACCGGCGGGGTGAAGTCGAGGGCCGTGGTCCATGTCATGGTCAGCCGCGGGGTGCATGGGTTGGGCTCGCCCTCGGGGCGCACGAGCACGATCACTTCGATGGTGATGACGAGCTCTTGCGCCGAAGGAGTCTTGCGGGCGAGATCGAGCTGCTGGGGGGCGACCTTGTAGAGGAAGGTCAGGTGGTCGTGGGCGACACAGCTCAGAGGAAGGCCCATGCCGTCCTGACAGTTGAGATCTTCCACTGTGCCGTCGGTGATGCCGAGCGTGATCTTATCCAGGGCCGCCTCGCAGTCGAAATAGGGGGTGAAGTCTGTCTCAAGCAGCGCGACCAGGGCGGCGCTTGGTGGTGCCGTGTTGGGCCGCGAGAATCGGACCCGCGCGTGGAGAACCGGGAAGATCTTCAGCTTGAAGCTCTGGAGTCCGTTTATGCGGTGGAGGGCGTCCTTCGGCTTGGTCAGGGGCGCAACCCTCGACACCCGCTGGGCGGAAAGCTGGGGCTTGATGCCGCCGAGGTAGGGGTCGTCCGCAAACGACTCGAGGAGGTTCATGCCGGAGGGCGTGCAGTTCTGCATATATCCGCTCCCCAGCCCGCCAGACTGGTCCGACGCCGCCGCGCTCAGCCTGAGATTGGCGGCCCCGACGAACAAGACGGACGGTAGCTGCAGCCTCATCCTGGGACGGCCAAGGAAGACATTGGTCTTCCACACCGCATAGACATATCCCTCGTCTGCTACCACCAGCGCCTGCTCAATATCCTCGACCTCCCCCGTGTGGATGGTTTCCGACGAAGGGGGCCCGTCCCGGTCCGAGGCCGCGCCGTTCACGATATGGGTCTCGAGGGTGACGACGAGGCGGGGCAGCTGTCGACGCAGGGTCTGCTCGTTGGCGCATGGTGTTCGGAGTATGAAGTATATGTCGACGGCCTCGTCTGCGGTCTGCGAATGAGCAATGCGAGGCACAGGAGCGGGAGCAGTGTGCGAACCTCGTACCAAAGAACAGCTGGTCGCGTTGCTCAATGTTGGCGATTCTGCTTTCCACGGAGCCGCCGCCCTCGCGCAGAGCCGCCTCGGGGTTGAATTCGGTTGCGAAGGGGATTATGTATGTGAGGTGCGAGTGTTCGAGAAAGGCGTCGGGCGCATCGTGGCCGCCATCACGGGCGCCGTTTAGGTCCGCGAGCGCCATTGTGCGTCGGTCGGGTCGCGGGTCGCGCTCTCGCTCTTGATTATCGAGCTAAATTACCATTGCAGGGCCGCTGAAGCCACGGTTTTGCAAGATGTGCCTGCCAGCGACATTGTCTCGTCAAACAATCGTCGACTGTCGACAGTGACCGGGAGACGGAACCGTGGGTGGATGCAAGCGCCAGGGGCCAGGCCAGGCCAGGCCCAGGACCCATTGGAAAGCCCCACGGTGCCTGCAATTGGTTTGCAATTGCATGTTGGTCGGTTCTCGGGGCTTGGCACGCCGAGCGCATCGAATGGCCCGTGCGCGATGGTGCTTTTTCCGGAATGGCGTAGCGTCGTAGACGGACAGCGCTGTCAATTTCCTCCAAGCCCATCGTTGCAGAGCGCGTTAGCAGGTCGCGACGCCCCGTCACCCCATCACCCATCCCCCATCCCCCATCCCCCGAATCCTCAGCGCGCAGAGCCGGATCACGACCCACGCATAATATCTCTCCATTCAACGGCGCGACTACCCATCCACGATGAACGGGATGAGCGCGTCCGTTGCGCCGCCAGCTTCGGCCTGGCAAGAGCATCGCACCCCCGATGGCCGCGTGTACTACTACAATCCGCTGACCAAGGTCACCCAATGGACCAAGCCCGAGGACATGATGAGCCCGGCCGAGGTGCGTTGCCCACAAGACACTGTATGCCGTCTGCGTATCGCAAATGCTGACCCTCGCGACGACAGCGTGCGCTCGCAAATCAACCATGGAAGGAGTACACAGCCGAGGGAGGTCGCAAGTACTGGTACAATACCGACACGAAGCAGAGCTCGTGGGAGATGCCAGACGTCTACAAGCGGGCTTTGGGTGGCGGCGAGGCAACCCCGACAACCCCGGCGTGAGAACCCTCCATCCCCGCCGCCCTGTTGCCTTCTCTACCCTCGGACCATGCTCCTGCTGACCGTCTCTCCTTCAGAACCCCTGCCACACCCCACGCTGGCTCCGGCGGTGGCCGCCATGGCGGGTTTGGAGGCGGTGACCATTACCGCGACCGCGACCGCGACCGCGACCACGATTACTACCGTGACCACGACCACTACCGCGACCATCGCGAGCCTATGGGTGAATCGCGCCAGCTGACCTTCGGCAACAACCTCCAGGCCCAGTCCTTTGTCCCCGCAAACAAGGACCCCGAGTACGACACTGCTGAGGAAGCCGAGGCCGCGTTCGTCAAGCTCCTTCGCCGCAGCAACGTCCAGCCAGACTGGACGTGGGAGCAGACTATCCGAGCCATCGTCAAAGACCCCCAGTTCCGCGCCATCAAAGACCCCAGAGACCGCAAGGCCGCGTTCGAGAAGTACTGCCACGATGTTGTCATTCAGGATAAAGAGCGTGCAAAGGAGAGGCTGACCAAGCTGCGGGCCGATTTCGCCACCATGCTGCGGAGCCATCCCGAGATCAAGCACTACACGCGCTGGAAGACAGCCCGTCCCATGATCGAGGGCGAGACCATCTTCCGCTCCACAAGCAACGAGAATGAGCGGCGGCAGCTCTTTGAGGACTACATTGCCGACCGCAAGAAGGCCCACAAGGAGCAGCAGGTTGCCCTGCGCAAGAACGCCATGGATGGCTTGATCGAGCTGCTCCCAACCCTGAATTTGGAGCCATACACTCGCTGGGCCCAGGCACAAGGTACCATCCAAAGCACCCCGCCGTTTCAGAATGACGACAAGTACAAGTCTCTTGGTCAGTACGACGTCTTGACCGTCTTCCAGAACCACGTCAAGGCGTTGGAACGCAAGTTCAACGACTCTGTACAGGAGGACAAGAACAAGAAGCTCCGCCGCGAGCGCAAGGCCCGTGACAACTTCCTGGCCCTTCTCGCCGAGCTGAGGAAGGACGGCAAGATCAAAGCCGGCGTCAAGTGGAACGAAATCCACCCCCTAATCGAGGCGGACGAACGCTACAGGGCTATTGCGGGCCAGCCCGGCTCGACAGCCATGGAGCTGTTCTGGGACGTGGTTGAGGAAGAGGAACGCGCCCTGCGAACCACCAGAAACGATGTTCTTGATGTCATTGATGTAAGTCTGCCCATGCGAACCGGGACGGATCAACTCGGCTCACGCAGAAATCTAGGACAAACGCTTCGAGGTCACCCCCAAGACTACGTTTCAGGAGTTCGAGTCAGTACTCAAAGGTGATCGTCGCACGGCTAACATTGAACGCGATATGATGGAGCTTATCTTCGAGCGGGTGAGTTGCCGTAGCCCTCCAGATCCCTGCTTCGGAGCATCTGCTGACATGACCCAGCAGCAACAAAAGCGGGCGAAGCGCTCAGACGACGACAGGCAGTCGGACCGCCAGCAGCGTCGCGCGCTGGAAGACCTCCGTTCCCATATGAAACGGATGGAGCCTCCCATTGGCGCCAATGACACTTATGAGCAGGTTCGAAGCCAGCTTGCCCATGTGCCCGCGTTCCAGGCCGTGAGCACCGACGACGCCCGACGCGGCGCCTTTGAGAAGCACATCCGCCGTCTTCGGGAGAAGGACGACGAGACGGACAGGGAGCGCCGCCGACGCGACCGCCCAGATGGCTATCGTGATAGAGGTGAGCGATCTCATCGCAGCAGTGCACGTTCTGTCAGGAGCCGCAGCCCGGAGCACAACACCTATGAGGCGGAGCGCCGCCATGCCGTGGCCGAACGCGAGCGTAACTACCGCAAGACCAGCGCTGCCGATATCCTCCTCTCCGATCGCCGCTCTCCCTCCGTTCGCGACCGCGACCGAGAGCGTGACCGGGACCGGGACCGCGGCGATCAAGACCGTGAGCGTGAGCGTGAGCGCGAGCGCGACCGTCGCGACTACCGCGATCGGGATAGAGAGCGCGATCTCCGCGACCGGGACCGTGAACGCGATCGGGAGCCGCGGGATCGGGAGAGGGCAGACCGCGACCGCGAGAGGGGAGTCGATCGGGAGCGCGGCGTCGATCGCGACCACCGCGACCACCGCGACTACGACCGCCGCCCGCCGCGCCCTGCCGCCGCCGACGACACCAACCACTACGACCGCGAGCGCCGCACCCGCGAGGAAGACCGCGAGCGCCTGTACCGCCGCCGCGTCCTGGAGCGCGACGTCGACGAGCTGCCCTACGGCGACGAGCGGCCGTCCAGCTCCTCGGCCGCCACCTCGCGCGCCCGCCCCCGCCCGGCAGACGAGGACGACCACCGCGACGCCCGTCTCGCCAAGCGCGTCAAGCTCGAACCCTCCGCCGCCGCCGCCATCACCACCACTACCACCACCACCACGGAGCGCGGCGACCGGGCCCCGAGCCGGAGCGCCCGCACGCCCCAGCCGCAGCAGCCCCAGAAGGACAAGACGCCCGCGCCCAGCGTGCGGGCGGGCAGCGAGGAGGGCGAGATTGAAGAGGACTGAGCCTTTTTTTTTTTTTCCTATATAATATTCCGGCCGGATGGGGGGGGCGTGCGACGGAAAGGGGGGAGGTGTTCCGAGTACCGAATCAAAAAGTACGTTGCCCACATTTCTAACCCAATCATCAGTATATTGTAGGCACCGCTGCCCTGTAGGAGTAATAAAAGTCTGGAATAGCCCATTTCCATGCCTGCTTCTTGCCTTGTTGTGCAACGGCCATGTGGAATGTGTGTCTGTTCAGTACCAGTTGGTTCAATATAGATAGACTGGACTTCACTGCACAGCAAGTGAAAAGAGGGCCACATAAATCTCGTATTCGTTTTCTACACTCGGATCCTCGACTGCAATTCTGCAGCCCAGCTCTCACCACCCTCGGCCCCGCGCGCACTCTATGCGACAGGGGCCGGGCGGCAGCCACCCAGCTTGATCCATTGCCCCTCAATCTACCGAGATAAAATCATGTATCATTTCCCCCGCTCTCACACAAGCGGGAGGCTCTCGGCAGGACCAGGCAACAGGGGGTAGACTGCCGCCGCCAATGCTACATGTCCGGATCATCGTCCTCGGACATGACGCCCTCCTCCGATGCACCATCAAGACCGCCCCGGGCGCCGCCGGGCCGATGTCTGCAGCTGCCACCGTTTTGAACACCTAGAACGCCGGAATCCGATGCATCGTCGTCGTGAGGGGGCCGGCGGCCGTGCTTATGGTTGTCCTTTGGGACGCCCTTTTCAAGAACTCTTCTCAACATCCTCCAGGAAGAACTAGAATCAAACATGTCAGCCTCAGGCCCCACCGACGATATCATGGCCAGACTTACGTAGTTGCCGTTCAGCTTCTGCTCCTGGTCAAGCTGCGAGTTGAGCTTGTTGATACGGGGCCGGAAGTTGGTGGGGTCGCGACGGAAGGTGACGTCGAGGTTCTTCAGGAAGGTGTTGCAGCCGGTGAGCAGCGACTCGGGCTTGTTGGCGTGGGCGTCGATGCCCGGCTGGCCGTCAAAGACAATGACCTGGTCGGCGAGATAGGTAGCCATGATGAAATCGTGCTCGACGATGAAGGCGGTCTTCTTGGCGTGCATGATGAATCTCTTGATGACGCGGCTGGCAATAATGCGCTGCTCGGAGTCGAGATCTGGGTCCTGTATGAGCACGCTGGTTTGTAAAATAAGAAAAATAGGTCCAACTCACAGGCAGAGGGCTCATCGATGAGATAGATATCGGCCGGAATACCAAGGGCCAGGACAATGGCCACCTTTTCAGCGTTAGCAGAAACACATCCGGCGGATTGAAAATGCACTCATGCACATACTCTTTGAAGTTCACCACCAGACAGGTTCTTCACTTCCTGGTCGATAAAGTCCTCAAGCTTCAGGGGCTTGACGACATCAGTCTGGAACTGGGGCGACAGGAACGCAGCCTTGATCTTCTTGAAAAACAGCTGCCGGACGGTACCCTCAAACTTGGGGGTAATTGTCTGGGGCTTCATGCTGATCTTCATCTCCGGAACCTTCTGGTTCCCATCAGGCTTGAGAGCACCCGCCAGGAGACGGCAGAAGGTCGTCTATTCGCTGTTAGTTTTCAGAACCGTATGGATGCTGAATGTGCATCTCTCACCTTGCCGGTACCGTTTTCGCCCATCATGACAATGATCTCGGAGTCGTTGAAGCTGCCGGCGTCGATTTTCAGGTGGAAGTCCCCGAGCGTCTTCTCCATGGACGGGTAGCGGAAGGCCCGGGATTTCTCGACCAAGAACTCCTCCACTCCTTCAGCAATACGGAAAGTCAAGCTTTCGTCGCGGAAGCGCAAGTTCTCGGTGGGAATGTGACCATCCAGGAAGATGTTGATGCCTTCGCGAACCGAGTAAGGAAGGGTGACAACACCGTAGACGGCCGGCTTTCCGTAGAGAACGCAGATGAAATCGGAGAGATAATCAAGCACAGACAAATCGTGCTCGACGACGATGACGTAGTCGTCGGGACGCAGGAGTGACCGAATGATACGGGCGGCGCTCAGTCGCTGCTTGACATCGAGATACGATGACGGCTCGTCAAACATGTACCTGTTTGACGGTAAGCTTCACTGGAACGGTGAGTTCGGGAAAAAGACTTACACGTCGGCCTTCTGAACGCAGACGGTGCCAATGGCAAAACGCTGCAGCTCACCGCCGGAAAGATGAGAGACATCGCGATCATAGATATGGCGCAGTTCTGTCGTGTGTTAGGTACATCGCAGTCTGGGCAGGATTGCAGGAGGGGGCTTACCCAGGGTATCGAGCACCAGATCCAGGTTGCCGAGCGTGTTGCGGGCTTCAATCAAGGCCTTGACGCTCTTGTCGGGCGCACGGATGGCCCTGGGGATCTGGTCCACATACTGCGGCTTGACGACGGCCTTGAGATCGTCCTCGAGCAGTTTGGTGAAGTAATCTGGGGCGGCGTCAACAAAACGTCCACTCTGCGCCACGGAGAGAAGGCCTACTCTGCAACTCAGAGCCGCGGAAGTACTTGATCACGTCCTCCCAATCGGGGGGGTTGTCGTATCTGCCCAGGTTGGGCTTGAGCTTGCCGCTGAGAATCTTGAGGGCTGTGCTCTTGCCGATACCGTTCGTTCCCACCAATCCGAGCACCAATCCGGGTCTCGGCATGGGGAGACGGTGAAGTTTGAAGCTGTTGGCGGCATAGCGGTGCGTGATCTGGCTCTCGAGGTTCGTGGGCAGGTTGATGATGGTGATGGCGCTGAAGGGGCAACGCTTGGGGCAGATGCCACAACCAATGCAGAGCGATTCCGAGATGAAGGCGATACGCGACTCGGGTGTCACCTTTTGAAGAGAAATTGTAAGGCTATGTGGGCTTGCGACACAGGAAAGGCGGAGGCCTCGGACGTACCTCGATCTACTCGATGGTTAGCTGCTGGGCATCGACAGAGAGACAAAGCGAGCGCGGGGGGCCACATACACAAAGTTTACCAGACCGCACCACCGGGCAAGACTTCTTGCACTCTTGACGGCATTTCTACTCCGGTCAGCACAACCCCATCCAAACCTGACCTCCTCGGCTGGTGGCGCGAACCTTTGGTTTACACTATTCGCGTCCCTCGTTAGCATGGCTGTTGCCCTTCTTTGTTGTTTCGGCGATGGCGGGGCAGCTATTCGAGAAGCCAGACGCACCTTGTCGCTGCTCACGATCGCGATACTAGTTCGCACAGTTAGTGCATGCTCGGCGCAGAGAGTGTACGCAGTAGTTCTCAGCAAGCGACAGGTAGACATACCGAGTAAGCTTGTCCGCCATTGTGTTGTGGTTGTTCCTAAATTCCGGCACGAGGTGCAGTAGGTGTGTCGCGGGGCAACAGTCGCGTCCTTGGCCGAACGCTGGTTCTTCGTTTTGCGCAAAGGAACAGGGAATGGGTAAGGTGAGTTCTGAAGTGGCAGCTCCCTCCAAGTATCTAACTCAGCGGCACGGTGCACTCGGTGTGCGAGATTGTCGGCTGGAAGTGGACAGAGAAAATGGATGCCAAAGGAGGGGCACCAGTGGGTCGAAATCGTGGCCCCCGAAAATGTCACTGGTGTTTGCAGCTGTGGAGGAGGGGCAGGGCAAAAAAGGTCAAGACCCCACAAAGCCGGCGAGGGTCTTGGCACTGCCGAGGCAGTCAGCTTGAATGTGCCGCCATTGATAGGCCAACAGCCCAGGACCCAGCGGTCTGAACCTTAAAACTCACCAGAGTAGGTACCTAGGTACCTCTTGCCTGGACATTGTACTACCCGACTGGCTCTCTCTGGGGATTTGGAAGGGCAAGGGAAACCGTTCGTTCTGTTGAGTAGGCTGTCTCGTTGTATTGCTGTCTTTCATCAGAGAGCATCATAGATGTCCAGCATATGGGACCCTCGACGAGTCACTCCTGCTTAGGCACGAATACTCCATCACCCAAGGCACCGCAAGGACGGAGGCAGCCTATGTGGGCCAAATGCTCGGTCCCGGCCATGCATCCTGTTGCCATGCGCTGCGCTTGTCCCGAGACCTTCAGCGCATTTTATTGGAACAGCGAAGAAGTAGCTTCGTTTTGATAGAATTGCAAAAACCCCAGGAAGTAATGGCATGGGAGAAACCACGAGTTTCCATCCAAGCGACTACCTGGATACCTATGTAGCGTGTCGGCGTACGTCTTGAGCGGAGGTACGGGCATACTCCAGTGGACACCGTGACCTTGACGCCAATACCCAGCTTGCGCCGGCGTCAGAGGGTTCCCGGCCGCGCCGTCGCTGATTGAGACTCAAAGTTAGCGTGCCGACTGCACTTATCTACCCTCCCGCCACTCCCAACACCTGGTCTTCTCTTCCTCCCGCGTGCCCACGAAAAGCCGCCTCGCACATCCAAACCACAGCAAGCGTCCTCGCATCCACCACCACGACCACGACCATCGTCATCGTCGTCCACTGTGCAATTGCTGCCCACCGCTCATGATACTGTAAAAAAAATCATCGGCAATCATCCGGGGACACCGTCATCGCCTGTGCAAGTCACTTTGGTGGGCGTTCGTTGCAGCTTGTGTCTGGTAAGTTATGGCTTCTATCCGCGGAGCATCAATCATCAATGGGAGCTGAGCCGAATTCAGGTGTTGCAAGGGAAGCCAGCTGTCAGCCTCGCCCAACGGACTGTTGGGGCCAATCTGCACACACCAGGTGGGGTTACGCAACAGCGCACAGGCCACTTGGGGTTCCTGGCTCCGATTCCCAGGGCTGGGCATTTTCCATTCTTTCTCCTCCGACCGACCACCACTACGAATTTCCAGTTCCGCTACACCATCAATCACTAAACCACGCTGGGGTCTGCCAGCCCTTCACAGCACCCCACCCTTAGCAACTATCACGACACCGGCCTCGAGCAGGTTTCAGCAGGGTCTGCTGCCTGGCAGCCATTGTTAATTAATGACGAGTAAGTTTCTGCAGTTGTTGTTCCCTGCACACTCTGCCACGACGTGACCCGCCGCGTCTTGCACATCAAATCCGCCATCGAGCCGCGCCTATCCCCATCGATACCCCCGTCCAGCTACCCTCCTGGCGTCCTGGAAACCCCGAATTTTGATGGAACACATTGCCCACGATGGGCCTGACGCCGTCCATGCGGCCCACGACACGTCCGCGGTCGCTGGAGGCCGCAATCGCTCCCTGTCATCACCCATAGCCGCGTCTTCGTCACTTACACGCCCCGGATGCGACAAGTAGCATTGAAACACCACCGTGCTGCATTTTCTGCCGCCTTGTGCTGATTATGGGTCGCCGGAGCGGGCTCTATCCGGAGCCCCTACTGGTGACTCCTCCGCTGCGGGAGATCTTTGCTGACCTCGTCGTCTTGCAGCAGGCAGCTCGCGGTTTGAACATCACCATGTCAACATCCCCAGAACCCAGTCCGGTGAACGGACTCGCGTCGCCCTCGGCGGACGAATACAGCGCACACGTGGCAAACGGCATCCCAAGCGACAGTGACCTCTCCGATGCACGGCCTGCTGCGGTCGATGTCGCGCCTCCCGAATCAGACGATGCTGCCGGCTCGCCGGACGAGGAGCCCGGGTCGGCTCGGGAGGAGCACGAGGAACAATCCGACTCGAGCGAAAATGACGCACAAGATGATGGAGACTTCGACACTGCAGGCAGCCCTGCCTCTGTGCAGAGCAACGACGATGAGGACCGCGCCGCCTCAGCCTCGCCTCGCCGTCTTCCCAAACGCAAGGCGCCACAAGTAATAGAAGATGATTTCATGCGAGAGAATCCTGAGTTGTATGGGTTAAGGCGTAGCGTACGGTACCACCCAGTCACCATTGTTGTGCCCGGCAGCTGACCATCGTAAAAAAAAATTATATAGTCGCGTCCTACACAAAGCAGGCCACTCGTAAGTACTAACTGTCTTGAGCTGCCGTAACCTGGACGCTAATATTGTCGGACAGGTCGAATCGGATGAGGACGAGGAAGCATCTGAGTCTGATGCCACTCCTGCTCCCCGTAAGCCCATCAAGCGTCGTCGCCTAGAGCACTCGTTGCCCGGTACGCATAGCCTTCCTTCATGTTTCAAGAACGCTCTGTTGCCGGCTGTGACTAACGCCCAGTTGAATCAACAGCTTCCAAGCGAGGCACCCCGGCCCGCCAAACCTCTGTTGATGACTCGGATTCCGACACGTATGGCGGCGCGAAAGCGCGCAGCTTCCGGAAAAAGGCCCGGCGGCAGCAAGAGCTACAGCCGGCCCTGGCGCTAGCTGAGAAGCGATGGTCCAGCCGCCGTGCTGCACAAGTCTCTGCCGGCGCTTACCAGGAAAGCGAAGGGGAAGATGGGGGAGAGGACGAGCTGACACCCAATTACTGGGCTGCCGATGTGGCGGACAACACCCCTTACATCGAGAAGATCCTCCGCCACCGTCCCGGAGAGGGCGTTGAGCTCGCTCCCGATTCCACTCGGCACGACTTCGAATACTTCATCAAATGGCAGGGCAAGTCCCATCTCCACAACACATGGGAAACCACAGAGACCGTCGCGGGGTTCCGCGGCTTCCGTCGGCTGGAGAATTACTACAAAAAGAGGGTCGAGTACGAGCTCGATTTGCAGTTCGGAGGTGACGAGATCAGTCCCGAGATGCGCGAGCAATGGTCGTTGGACCGGGAGCGCGAGGAAGAAGCCCTGGCCGACTACACCATGGTTGAGCGCATTGTCGCTGTCCGCGACGGTGAAGACGGCTGTGAATACTTTGTCAAGTGGAAGGGGCTCCAGTACGACGACTGCACCTGGGAAGATGCTCCCCTGATCAGCAGTCATTCCCAGGACAAGATCGACCAGTTCTTGGATCGGTCAACACGCTCTTGGCAGTCCGATCGGAAGCAGGCCAACTTTGACACCCGCTCACGGATGACGAAATTGGAGGAGCAACCGTCGTACGTCAAGGGAGGTGAGCTCCGTGAGTTCCAGCTCAAGGGCCTAAACTTCCTTGCACTGAACTGGACCCGCGGAAACAACGTCATTCTGGCCGATGAGATGGGTCTCGGAAAGACAGTCCAGACTGTCTCGTTCCTCAGTTGGCTCCGGAACGAACGGGACCAGGAAGGCCCGTTCCTCGTCGTGGCGCCCCTGAGTGTCATCCCAGCATGGTGTGATACCTTCAATCACTGGGCTCCCGACATCAACTATGTCGTCTACCTTGGTCCCGAGGCAGCGCGCGCCAACATTCGGGATTACGAACTCTATGTGGATGGCAACCCCAAGAAGACCAAGTTCAATGTTCTGGTCACCTCATACGACTATATCCTCGCCGACGCGGACCATCTCAAGAGCATCAAGTGGCAGGTTCTCGCCGTCGACGAAGCCCACCGCCTGAAGAACCGCGAGTCCCAGCTCTACTTCAAGCTCAACAATTTCGGCGTCCCCTGTAAGGTCCTCATCACCGGAACGCCCATTCAAAACAACCTCGCCGAGCTCTCAGCTCTTTTGGACTTCCTCAACCCCGGCAAAGTCTTGATTGATGAGGAACTCGAGTTGCTCTCGACTGCGGATGACAAGGAAGGCGCCGACGAGCAGCAGGACGAGGCCAAACGGCTGAAGACGCAGACAAAGCTCCGAGAGCTGCACACGGCCATCGCACCCTTCATCCTGCGCCGAACCAAGGAGACGGTCGAGTCAGATCTGCCGCCGAAGACGGAAAAGATCATCCGTGTCGAGCTGTCCGATGTCCAACTCGACTATTACAAAAACATCCTGACTCGAAACTACGCTGCTCTGAGTGACGCTAGCAACGGTCACAAACAATCCCTGCTGAACATCATGATGGAGCTGAAGAAAGTCAGCAACCACCCTTACATGTTCCACGGTGCCGAAGAGCGGGTTCTCGGCGGGAGCACCCGACGGGAAGACCAGATCAAGGGCCTCATCAAAAGCAGTGGCAAGATGATGCTCCTCGACCAGCTCCTTGCCAAGCTGCGGAAGGATGGCCACCGCGTCTTGATATTCAGTCAGATGGTCAAGATGCTTGATATCCTTGGCGATTATCTTCGAGTCCGCGGCTACCAGTTCCAGCGGCTGGATGGCACGATCCCCGCCGCCCCCCGGCGCATGGCAATCAATCACTTCAATGCCGATGATAGCGACGACTTCTGCTTCCTCCTATCGACGCGAGCTGGCGGTCTTGGCATTAACCTGATGACTGCTGACACAGTCATCATCTACGATTCCGACTGGAACCCGCAAGCTGATCTGCAAGCCATGGCGCGCGCTCACCGCATCGGTCAGAAGAGACCTGTCAATGTCTACCGACTTGTTGCAAAACAGACCATCGAGGAGGAAGTTGTCAAGCGTGCCCGCAACAAACTGTTCCTCGAGTATCTGACTATCCAGGCCGGCGTCACAGACGAGGGTAAGGAGCTCCGTGAGCAGTTCAAGGAGCGTGGTTTGAATATCGACGAGGCAAAAACCTCGGAGGACATCTCCATGATCCTCAAGATGCGCTCTCAAAACCTGTTCGAGCAGTCGGGCAACCAGGAGAAGCTGGAGCAGCTGGACATTGACGCCATCCTCGAAAATGCCGAGGTCACAAAGACCGATGTTGATGACAAGATCAATCTCAGCAGCGGCGGCATTGACTGGGATAATTGGATGCAAGTCACAGATGTCAAAGTCAACGATTTGGCCCTCGACTGGGACCAGATCATCCCGGCCGAACAGCTCGCGGCCATCAAGGCAGACGAAAAGAGGAAGAAGGATGATGAATACCTGGCAAAGACTGTGGAAGAGAACGCTCCCCGCAAGGCGGCGATGAAGGGTTCTAAGAAGAATGTCGAAAACGACCGGGCCGATCGTCTCGCCAAGAAAAGGCAGCGCGAGAGGCAGGAACAGGAGGAGCTGGAGGAGCAGCGGTCGATGCTCTCGGACCCCCGCCGTCCTCTTAACGAGAAGGAGACGCGAAATCTCATCCGCGCATTCTTCCGATACGGTTCGATGGATGACCGGGAGGACGAGCTCGTCCATGACGCTCGTCTGAGCGATCGTGACCGGGACTTTTTGAGATCGATACTAGATGACCTCATGGCTCTGAGCAAGCAAGCTGTGGACGCCAACAACGACAAGCTCCGCGAAGACGAGGAGAGGGCGGGCAAGCCGCTCGCCAAGAAGGATAAGAAGGCAGTTTTGGTTGACTTTGGCGAGGTCCGCAAAGTCAACGCCGAAACCGTTGTCGAGCGGCCGCCTCAGTTGAGGCTTCTGCGCCGCGTTCTCCACGAGCACGGCGACTTCGCGACGTTCAGGCTTCCAGACGCAACCAAAGCGGCGGCGTACTCTTGTGATTGGGGCGCCAGAGAAGATGGCATGCTGCTCGTTGGTATCGACAAGTATGGCTTTGGGGCCTGGACACAGATCCGGGACGACCCCAACCTGCAGATGCAAGACAAGTTCTTCCTGGAGGAGCACCGAGTGGACAAGAAGGAAGAGCGCCGAAAAACCGACGACAGGGGCATCCAATCTCCCGGTGCAGTACACCTTGTTCGGCGGTCCGAGTATCTCCTCTCCGTCCTCATGGCCAAGTATTCGAACGATGCAAACGCCAAAAAGGCGGTGGAGAATCATCACCGCAGCAAAAAGCTCTTGACGAACGGCGCCCGCCGTGGGGACCCGAGTTCTGTTTCAGCCTCTCCGGCTCCTGGCATGTCCAAAAAGTCAAGCCAGTACCGTGATCGCGACCACCACCGGTCCTACAGCAACGCGAATGATCGGGGGACCCCCAGGCCGGACAAGCGGAAATACAACGATGATTACGACGACCGCAACGCGAAGCACCGGCGGGTTGACGCAGATGCCAAGCATGAAAAGAAGGCCAAGGTGAGAGAGAGGCCGAAGATGGATCCGGAGACCATGGAGAGATACAAGCGAGACAGGCAAAAGGCGGTGGAGCGATTCAACGAGCTCGCAAAGCTGGCGGATGACGAGATAGATCTCTCGGATAATTTCCAACTTGTCTGGTCCGTCCTCCGGCCACTCAGGCCGAACATGGAGCGCATCATGTACTCCAAGGAACAGGTGCCCGCCGCAAAAGAACGAGCTAAAATCCTGGGTGAGGAGATTCTCGCTTTTGGGAACTTCTTGAAAAGGCTGCAGACGGAAGATACGACCACGGTCGAAGAGCTGGAACCCCGGTTTTGGTGAGTAAAACATGACCCCCTGACCAACCGACTACTTCCCGGCCACCCGCTAACGCCGTGTTAGGGAGTTCCTATCATCCATCTGGCCCATTGGCGAGGTCAAAGTGTCGGGCAGGCGACTACAGAGGATGTTTGGCGATCTCATAGAAAAGGACAGGGCCAAGCGCGACGATGACAAAGCCAATGAGCTGAGGCGGACCAAGAACCCGGACTTGGAGGACGGGGAGATTGCCAGCGATCGCGAGGAGCGACGCGCAGCGCGAGACCCGTACCGCGATGACCGCCGGGAGGAACGCCGGGGGGAGAGGCGCGACGAGAGGCGCGACGAGAGGCGTGACGAGAGGCGCGATGAGCCGAAGCGTCGCAATTATTATGAGGACGGTGACCGTCTCAACTTTTACCGCCACCGTCGGCCCGATAACAACAGCAGCAGCAACAACAGCCGGGGCGTTCCGCTACGCCATACTGCGTGGCAAAGCCGCAGCCCGCCCACGAGACACAGCCCGTATTAACCCTGCCACGGCAAGGCAGCGTCAACCTGCTCTGGCCAAGGGACGGCAGCGGTGTTGTCAAATCTGTGCGGATTACTTATTACATACCTCTTTTGCATGGGATCAGGCGCAATCTGGAACAGGCCGAATGGCTGGGAGTGGGAGCCTTGTGTTTTTCTCTATCAAACTCTCTCTCTCTCTCTCTCCGTCTCTCTTCCCGTCACATCTTTTTATCTACAAGACTCGATAAACCACATACCCGGAGTCTGCATCGTGGCAGCGGAAAAAGCGGCTACTTCCTTCTTGAAGAGGTGGCATATTGAGGGATGGAGGGGACGAGGCAAGAGGCTGGGCTGGGCTGGGCTATCATCAGCGTTGGGCTGTTTCGCATGTGTTTTTAGTGGTTTAGTGCGAGCTCGGATCGCGGAGGTTAGTGTTGAGAGCGCTTGAGAAACATGCATAAATACTTTTTTTTTGATTGATTTACACCTGTGTGTGCTTTCTGCCGGCCGTTCTGTTCTGCAATGGCCTGGTCGGGTGGTTTTGTTCTTGGGATGGCCGTGAGACAACATGGCTGGGAACAGGAGGCGCCAAAGAAGGAAGAACTAAGCGGTGTGAACACCAGCGATGGTACGTGTGAATCCGCCAAACTGCCTCTTGAGATATGCCTGACTTTGGGGTTGGACAGATACCAGCGGTGGATTATGGGCTAGTTGGTTCCTGGCAGGACTGACTGGGCAGCGAAGGAGAGAAGAGGGAGTTTAACGACTAGGTAGGGAATTGTCAACCCCAGCGGTTCACTGTATATACGAAGACACGAGCTCCAGCGTCATCGATTTTGTCTATCCTAGCCACCCCGGTTCTGTCAAACGAGGTTCTAGCATCACCGCCTGCCTGCCTCCATCTCGACCAGACCAAACCCACGGGTATTATTCTTAACCACACCAACCACAACCCAATCGAAGCCAACCGCACAACAGCCCTCACAGCTACGCACGTTCCCACACCTCTCTCTCTCCAGCTGTCCCTCTCTCTGAGGAACAGAATTACAACCCAAAAAAAAAAAAAAAAGAAGAAGAAAAAGAAAGAAAGGGAAACCCCCTCCACGGCGTACACGTCAAAAGGCGCGTATACACCAACGAACCAACCCCCTCCACATTACAGCAGTCCCCCCTCATGAATCAAGAAGATTAGCCATGGCCTCTGGCTTCGAGACGGGCGAAACCGTGGCCGCCGTCATGGGGGAGCTGGCGGCCCCAAACCCATAGGGGTCGCCGACGTCGGGCGGGCCGGGGAGGACGGTGAGCGCGGCGGGCTTGTGCGCCCTGTTGACGGGGCGCAGCGACGGCAGGCTGCAGAAGTCATTCGGCAGGTCGAGGGGCGACGACAGGTCGGACGAGTCCGGGTCGGGCGGGAGTTGCGTTTTCCGAGGGGTTTTTTTGGTGTCCCGTGCCGAGAGGGCCTTGGTGGCCTTGAAGGTCTGGTCCAGCCTGTTCCGGGGCTTGGGCGTCTCCTTCTTCTTGGGCTGTCGCGGTTTGCGCTTCGCGGCGGTGGCCGCTCTGTGTGGTGGCGGGGCGGCGGGGTTGCCAAACGTGAGGGTGCTCTGCTTGGTCCTGCCTTTGGCCGCGGGCCGAACCACGGGGAGCGGGCTCCGGACCCGCGGGCTCGCGCTCGGGGTGGGCATGCCGCCAGGCTCCATGAGCTTGGATTTCCGGTTTGCGGGTGTTCGCATCTCCTGTGACGACACAAAGCCTTCTTCGTCGCTGCTTCTCGCGCGTTTGCGCTCAAGAAGGACGGCGATCTTGTCGCGGATGAGGCTGGTTGCGCACCGGTTCTCCTTTTGCTTGTCGCCGGTGACCATGTACGAGTCCCGATCTCCGATATCCTGCTGATCCCAACGCGGCAAGTTGACCAACTCGGCGACGTCGTCGCACTTGGCACGCACAACGAGATCCCAACAGTCCTTGAACTCCATGCCCTGCGGTTCCGGATCGAGGTTGATCCAGGCAGTGATGCCGTCCCGCCTGCTCCGGGTCAACTGGCACATCTCCTTGACAATCCGCCTCACGCCCGGGATCTTCAGACTTGTGCCCACCACAATAACGGCGTCCGGAACCCTCCGGAGGTCAGCGTTGGATACATTGCCGATGGCTTCCTCGTCTGGGTTGTACTCGTTGTAGAGCACGATCCTTGGGCGCAGCCTGCCGATGCCGTGGCTCCGCTTCCCCGCAAATGCGGTCCGCACCTGGTCCTGCTCCTTGCATTTTTCGCAGAGCGGAGGCTCCGGGCCATCAAACAATGCCTCATTGAACTGTTCGAGGTGGGCACATTTTGTGCACACCATCTTCTCGAGTCCGCCATGGAGCTGGATGGTGGTTGGCCACGGACCCTTGGTGTTCAGGGGTACCGTCGTCGAGAGCGGCGGCATTTGCGTGTCGAGGGTATCGATGTTCTGGCTGTACATGCGCATGAGCCTGCCCTCGGCAGCGAGAGAGGCCAGCATGTGGTGGAACGGGGTCGGCTTGGCGTTGGATGTCATCTGGGCGAGCTCGCGGACCATGGTGTGGAAGGACTCGGTGGACGAATCGTGCTTGTATACTGACGCGTCAAACAGATGCTTCCCGGATGCCTTGAGCTTGTGCTGCCCCCGGAGTGTCGCAAACAGGCCTGTTGACGAGCGGAAATCGGGAACTGGAGACCGGGTTAGCACACACGTAGGGTAGGGCCCGGCTAGGTGGCTGGCTGGGGGACGTACTCCCAGCAGACACAGAGATTCCGGCGCCGGCGATAACAACAATCTTCTTCTTCTTCCGGAGGGCCGACATGAGTCTCTCCAAATCCTCGTTGTCCTCCTCGTGATGGTTCTCCAGATCGATGTGGGTAGTTGTGCGGGGCTTCGGGGGCGCGGCAATGCGACGACGTTTAGTCGGTGGGGGGCCATCGGTGCGTACCCGGATCTCGTCGGTAGAATCTGACATGTCGGACGGCTTCAGCGGCGACGCGCTGCCCGACGTGAGGGCGCTGGATGTGGGTGAGGGATATCGCTTGGCGATGTCGAACACTGGTGAGGGCGGAGAGGGTGATTGAGAGAGGACGGAGAGCGGAGAGGACGGGGTTGATGATGATGGGCGTTGTGGGGACGCCATCTTTGTGGTTATTATTTTGACGCGAGTGCACGAGCAGAGGGCAGGGCCCAATTGCGCAGCCGAAGTCGTTGTTGAGAAGGGGGTTGGGGGTTGGGGTGTGTTAGACCATGACCAGCCCTTTTCGTTCTCCCCGACGCTTGTTTCTCTTTGCTGCTGATTCTAGATTCAGTTGCGTGACGAATGGCTGTTGGGCGCCGCGGTGGGTATTCACGCGTCGGGACGTGAACACGGCGAATGGAACGAGTGTGGTTGAGGCTAGTGATTCTTAGTTATTCTTATGGCTGCGCATTGTTGCTGAAACTTGAAAGCAGTTGGCCTTCTTTGTCGGCGTGGGCAAGGATGCGGGTTGGCGATTGGCGGCAGCGCTTTGGAGGCCCGCCTATCCGTGATGACCACCAATCGCGTTGCGAGCGTGCCACAGATCAACTGCCCTGACGCAGCTGCCGACTGTGTTTCCAAGATGGAATTCTGCATTCCACTTGTACAATACTCCATACGTGGACAGTTACGGATATATCGTTGCCCTGATAACATCTGCGCACGGATTGGGCCATTTCAGAACGCCAATTGCCCGAGTTCGTCCCAGCCCAACACCACGGGCTCTTTGTGGCTGGGGAAACTGGTAGAAACTTGTGCTGATCCCAGGAACTGCAGGATGCCCGTCATCGCAGGCCATGCCACAGCCTCCTCATTGTTCTCGTTTCCACGTACTTCCGTGGGTTTGCGTAAACACTACCAGCAGTTTAAATTTCTCTCATCAATCCACCTTCCAACCTCGAGCAGGTGGAGTCATACTCAGCTTGGGCGTTGCTTCGGAAACGAACCCTTTCAACCCTTGGCACAGCCCCACCCACTGAAGATCCTAGGCCCGCTCGAGATCCCGTCAGCGAGCCAGCCACATGGCTGTGGCTTGTCGCATGGTCCGGACCATCTCATGTCTGTATGCTCCTTCCTGCCTTTTGAACCTTTGTTGAGGACTCAACAGGCTGCAGTTTCCATCAAACGGATCTGCCAAATCACACGAGACTCCCATCTTCGATTTGTACGTCAGTCGGCAGCGCTGACACGCGTCAGCCCACAAAGCTGTGTACCAGGGCAATCCATCCTGTCTTGACCTCCGGTGCTTCGGGATAGCTGCATATCGAGAAGCAGCCAAGTCGCGCTGTCTTTTGTCCCTGGAAGTTACTCATCTTGCGTCTGCTGCGCTCGGTCGCGTGATCCGCTGCGAATTTCGCACCCTGCTTCTAGATTGCTCCCCAATCAACCGTCTCTGGGCCCGTCAAGCGGGCATCTGGTGTTGGGTCTACCGCTGCAACTGGGCAATACGTAACTGACTCGAGATTCGTGAAGGACGCGGGTCCCGGATGACGAGCCACGAGATTGACCTCCTCATGGAGGGGGACCCGATGAGTGTCGACGGGACTATGCAGGGCATGCAGGGCATGCAGGGCATGCAGGGCATGCAGGGGATCCAGGGGATCCAGGGGATCGTCAACTCTATCGCCCTCGACGAGGTTGACCTCTTCGGAGATCCCGTCATGGATAACGCCCTCGGCGGTCTGCCTGCGCCTCCGTTGCCGAGCAGGCAGCTCCAGCAGCGCGTCGACGAGCTGCGCACCCGCGGCTGCTGCCAGGGCATCGCCTGGTCGCGTCAGGGCACCATCGCCGTCATCGCCAGAGATGCCATGTCCATCGACCTCCGTTTCATCCGCTGCAAGCCCGACAACGGCGACTGGGAGTTGAGCGAGCCCGACTCGTGGTCTGCGGTATCGCTGACCCCATCACCCCCCGGTCCCAGCCCTGCGTCCCCCGTCTCGCTGGCCTCGGCTGGCGCTCCCCTTGTCCACCTGGCCTGGGCTCCCACATCGACCTATGAGCTCGCCGTTATCGATGCCCTCGGCCGCATCTCTATCCTGACCTTTTCGATATCCCTCAACCGCCCCTATCAAACCCGCCGCTGGGATGCCGATCTGGTCGACGATCTCCACGCCGTCGTCGGATGCTACTGGCTGCCCCTGTGCATGCAGTCGAGCAAACAGGTACGCCGTCTCTGCTGTTCCCGACCTTCCCGTGCTTACCTGTTGCAAAAAGTTCCACGTCGCCCATGGCCCGGCCACCTGGATGCAGTCCGAATACAGGTACGAGCACACAATCTCTCCGGCCTTTGGTCCGTGGCATCCCAACCCCGGCAAAAGCGCCCTTTTGTGTGTCACGACGAATGGCCTTCTCAAGCTGTTGTTTTCGCAAAACAACAACCGCATCGAGGAGACCGCTCTTGAACTTGAGAGCGTGACCGCGTCTGACGACCTAATCACCCACGCCTCCTTGTGCTCAGATAGGAGTACTGCTCCCCCCCCCCACACTCCTGGCTTTCCCACGTGCTAACGACGATTGTCAGACACACTACTGATTGCCCTCGCAACCGCCTCGAAGCAGTTGAGGATCGTGCGGGTCGGCATTCAATGGGGCCTACCCCAGGTTGATAAGCAGGTGCCGCCTGGAAGCGTGCCACTCAGGCCGTCATTGAGAGAGAGCCATGTGGCTGTGACCAGTTGGTTTCAGCATGGTCCTGGCGAGTCTGGCCTGGACATGTCCATGTCCCAGCTCTCGCATGTCGAGATTCTTCCGTCTGCCTCGGAAGGACCCCCACAGGTCCTGGCTCCCCCGGTTGTCCTAACCGTGCGGTCATATGTTCCACACGACAGCTCTCTCTATCAGCAGGAACAGGAGTGCCAAACTATTATCGACCGCTGGGAGGTCGTCAGCGATGAGCCCCAGTCGCTGCATCCTGCATTTGAGCAGCTGGGATCCAGAAGCGGTGCTGGACCAGCCCCGCCGGTATGTATTCGACAATGAACGGGGTTCCGAGTTCCTCGGCTAACAGAAACTGTAGACCATGACGCGCTTGCGCAAACTTGATCCGATAGTACTACCCAAAGTCGTCTTGAACGTCCAAACCATGCAGCTTGGCAGGGTGCTCTGCTTTGCATTTGGTGACGGCACCGTTCAGTACAGGGATCGCTTCACGATGAATGAGATCTACAACGAGCATAACACCAACAGCATCATGAGCCCACTCCAAGTCGGGTTCCAGTTTCTCAACGATAGCCCATGTGAGCATCCCTCTCAGCGACCATTCCAGGCTTTTGCTAATCCCCACACCACCTAGGTCTCCAGGTGGCCTTCTCACCGACCAACTGTTCGTTTGTCCAGATATCCGAGGATTGGACGGTAAAATGGAATCGGCTGCACTATCCCATGGATGATGCGAACACGGCACTTCAGGGTAGTGAGTGGTGGCTGGTCCTTCGGAGAACATGCCCTCAATGCTGACCCCTTGTCCAGCCCAGCAGAATGCAGTCGTCGCCGCCCTGACCATCGCCACATCGGCCGCAGGGGCAAGCCAGATCAGCTGCGACGATATACTAGCCATTGCCAGGCCTTTCACCCAGAAGCCGGATTTTACGTATTCTTGGATACGGGAGATGGTCAACATGTTCAGGATCCCCGTCGATTACTCGGAAGAGGCCCACCACGACCAGCTGGTCAGAAACTCACTCCTGCAGCTCTGCCTCAGCATTCTCAACCATCTCGGCTTCCGTGGAGACTTTCAACCCCGTTCTTTTGGTGGCAAGTTTGCCATGCTCGCTCTGAACGTCCGGAACATTGTCGTCCTCATCACCATTGCCAGTAATACGCCGGTCAACCTCAAGGAGAAGTTGAACCCCCTGGACGAGCCGGATGTGGTGGATGCGCTAGCCGGATGCGCGAAATGGGGAGTCGATCTGCTGTCGTGGCTCTCAGACTGTCTTTTCGAGCTCCTTGACGACCCGGAGGTCATGGCCATGATTAACGACCCAAAACGCTTCCCGGAGCTGGCGCGATATCTCCAGTCCAAGAATGACGTCTCCCTGCACCTACTGCTCTGTTCCTCCACGCGAGGCTTCCTATCAGCAGCGTGCCGCCGGTTACTGCACGTCGAAGCCCTGGGCTCTCGCGCAATGATGCACTTTGAAACCCGCATCCAGGACCCTGCCACTGCCACCCCGGCGCTCCAGGCGCTTTTCCAAGCCTACCTGAAGATGCAGCGCGCCGTCACATCGAGCCTTGTCAAAGTACAAGACTTTGAGCGCCTTCTCGGCGGCCTCAGCAGGGACATACAGGCGGCGTACCAAAAGAGTTTTGCGGGTTTCGGGGCGAGGAAGCCATCTCAGCAGGGCGCCGGCAACACGACAGAGCAGCAACAAGCGCAGCAGGCGCAGCAGATGGTCAAGAAGGCCCAGGCCCACTGCGAACTCGACATGCTGCTGGCGGGCAACCCACCCCCGAGTTTCCGCGAGGTGCTGGCCCGCTTCTTTGGTCAGAGCCTGCCGGCCTTCCGTGCCCAGACTGACCCGGCCAAGCTGTACTTTGCCAACTTTGACTTGCTCGAGGTCGAGGACGATCCGCGCAGCCTGGCCAGGAGGCGGGCTGCCGGCAAGTACATCGATGTGTTTAACCGGGTAGAGCTGATCAGCGGGCGCGGGGTAGGGGATAGGGCCCGAGGGCTGAAGAGTGGTGGGAATGAGGGAAGCAGGGGCAGCGCTGCACAGTGGCGCCGCTGCGTGCGCTGCGCGGCCGTCATGGAGGACGTTTGGGGCGTGAAGCCTGGTTTCACGTTTGTGCTCGCCCAGCAGAGACGGTGCGCGTGCGGAGGGAACTGGGGGCTGTTGCCCAGGGGGTCGTAGTCGATAGCTGGTGTGAGATCACAGCTCCCTAAACCCAACATGAAACAAACCCACCGCCCTCCACCCCGACCGCAACTCGTGGATATTGTCCCGAATGGCTAACCCTCGTCAGCATCCTGTGCCCATTCTCCAGCCAGTCAACTTGGAAAAGGAAACAAGGAAACTCACCGCCGCCCTCCTTAGCCTTCAAATGCGCCTCCCGACTCACCCACCCAATAACCAGCATCACCACGCTCTCCCCATCACC
>MU853418.1:9697-23247 GCA_033297235.1 Trichocladium antarcticum
GAAGAACCCCCCGCCAGCTGGTCCCTCACCCCGCCACTCAGCACCCACGGCCGCGCCATGGCGTACGACTTTAGCGGGCTGGGCGGGCGCGTGCAGAGCATCATGCAAGCGCACAGCGACGGCAGCGCCGGCGCCGGGGGGGAGGCGGCGGCCATGGGGCTGGGCGAGCGGCGGACGCTGGCGCGCGCGGCGATGCGGCTCGCGTTCGAGCACCTGGCGAGCCGGGTCGTGTTCGCGCTGGAGGGGATGCAGAAGGGGGAGGGGCCCAAGGGTATGGGGGGGTGGTCGCGGGAGACGGGGGAGACGGACAAGGAGGAAGGAGGGGTGGGGGAGATCCGGACGCTGGTGGTTGCGGGCGGGGTGGCGAGCAATCAGTTCCTGCGGCGGGTGCTGCGGGATATGCTGGATGCGCGCGGGTTTCCGGGCGTGGAGATTGTGGCGCCGCCGGTTGCGCTGTGCACGGATAACGCGGCCATGATTGGGTGGGCGGGCCTGGAGATGTACGAGGCGGGGTGGGAGTCGGAGCTGGATATCCTGCCGGTGCGGAAGTGGTCGTTTGATCCGAACCAGGGCGGCGGGGTCATCGAGCTGGGCGGTTGGCGGTATCGCACGCCCGCGGGGGTCGATCTCTAAACATGTGTAGTTATTATTATCGCGGGATACCCACCATCCAGTCCACACTGTACATCACACACACGGCTCCGAGATCAAGAGGGCGCTCAATGCCTGGTTGTACGTTTACAATCGTGCTGCTTGGATTCTCCCGATGCCATTGCCGAGACGCCCCGTGTCCCGAAATACTAGGACGACGCCCGCGGGATCGACCCGTCGCTCTCACCACCCCGTCCGTCATCTGCCCAATCAACCGTTCAAGCCCGGCCCGAGAAATCGCTGGTGACATTGCTAAACTCGCCCTTCTCCAGCTTGGTCTTCCAGAAGACCGGGTTGGTGTCGGTGAAGCCGTGCTTGACCCAGCCTTCCTTCTTGACGTGGTACAGGTTGATGAAGCCACCCGAGTAGGCGTCGCGGTGCGTGGCCGCCAGGATGCTGCGGCTGCCCAGCTCCAGCGCCTCCTCCACCGTCAGGTCCTGGCGGTACTCGGCGTCCAGCACGCCGTAGGCAAAGGTCTGGCCCGAGCCGACGCAGAACAGATTGCCCTGCAGGCGCGTGCCGTCCGAGTCGATGTAGTAGAGCGCCGCGCCCTCCTCCTCCGTGACGCCCGCGCACATGGTGCCCATCGACAGGCCCATGCCCTTGTACTGGTAGACCAGGTTGGCGAGGATCTTGGACGCCGCCGCGACGCTGATGCGCCGCTTGTGCCGCAGCTCGTGCAGCCGGCACTGCATCCCCAGCCACGCGAGCCAGTACTGGCAGTCGGCCGCCCCGCCCGCCATGGTGCCCAGCAGGTCGCTGTTGATCTCAATCACCTTCTTCACCGTCTGGCTGGCGATCCAGTTGCCGGCCGTCGCCCGCGAGTCCGTCGCCACGATGATGCCGTGGTCGAAGCGGAATGCGAGTGTCGTCGTGCCGTGCGCAATCTTGATGGGGCATGTCGGGTTCGACCGGTCGTCTGTCGCTGCGCGGAGCCAAGCCGACGGCTGCGAACACTGCCGTTAGCGCGCCATGACAAGAGGGCCCGTCTTCTGCAAGCTTACATGTGCCACCGGCGGCATGGCGAATTTGAGCGACAGACTGGGCACCCCATCCGCGAGGTCCTGCTGTTCCTGCTCCGAGAAGACCTCATTCTGTTGGTAGGCCGGCCGGCTATACTGCGCCACGAGGGTATCCATCCTGGCGACTGATTTTTTGTACCGATCGATCGAAAAAAAAAAATGTGTCGAGCGACGTCGTTTCGTGTGTTTTGGGGTGTGGTGGCGGCGGAGAGGTTCGGGAGAGTGTGAGAGTGGGTTGGCTTGGAGTTGGTTGTCAGGTCGGGACAGCTCAAGGCAGCTCCCGCCGCAACGCGTTCATTGACGACCTGCCTCTTAGGGGCCTGAGTACGGAGCGTCAAGTCTACATGAGTCCCAAAACTAAAAATCTTATCTGCTCACCCTGCCGTCTTACTAACAAACCCGCACCAAATTTTGCTGGTCTCCGGCATCCAGTGCCAGATTTCGGAGCTCCACACACCCACTGCACAGGCCATATACAACCTAAAGTTGTACCAACAGGGGTAAGATTTTTGCACACGCTAAAGATTTTCGCACACGAGCGAAGATTTACTTGCATCTTGCACGTAAAGAAGGTTTAGAAAGTCGTGCATTCAGGCAAAAAAAACTGCAAATGCTCTTGTATAATGCACTTATAGTGCCAAGCAAATAATACAATGCAATTCAATAGATTGAATTGTAAAATGAAGCGTTGATCCAACGGGCGCACGTACCACCTTGTTGAAATTGTTAGGGTGTACTTCGAAGGATGTTTCTTACAGGGGGGGGGGTGTGCCAAGGCGCTCCCCGATTTGAAACTGGATAGCACAGCTCGGGCATCTCGACCACCTTGAGCCCCGGCACTTTCCCGCTTCTGCGCGGCCCAAGGCTCACACCCCCCCGGGAGGCCACCCCTCCCCCCCCGACCACCTCCCCACCCCCACCCCTGGTGCTTGTCAGTCAAAGGCTACAAATGTCAACACCCCCCAGCCACCACGCGCACCACACCAAGGCATCGCAAGTCAACATGGCTACCGCTTCGACGACAACAACACCGAAGGCTAAGCCGGCCTCCAAGGCCGGCGCCAATGCCAGCGCCAGCGCCAAACAGAAGACACAGATGCATCGCCGTTCAAGGACAGGTTTGTTGCGCCGTACAGAGTAGCCTGCCTGGAAACTGGAAACTGACTTTGGTGAAGGATGCTACACATGCAGGCTGAGGAGGAAGAAGTGCGACGAGGGCACCCCCATGTGCACCGCCTGCAAGCATCTCGGTCTGGCCTGCGAATACAAGAGGCCGATGTGGTGGAGCAACAACGATGCGCGGAGGAAACACAAGGACGACATCAAGATGATCATCAAGCGCAAGAAGCTCTCGGAGAAGTCGACGCATACGATCCAGACCTCGGTCGGCTCACCACCCGGCCTTTCGCACTCGCTCCCGACGTCGGCGACCTTCTCGGACCCCCTCGACCGCACGCGCTCCTCGTCAATCGACTCGCATTTCGCCTTCAACTTCAACAGCCCCCAGAGCTCGCACGAGTACGGGCCCTTCACGCCGCAGATGCCGCACGAGTTCATGTTCTCGCCCTATTCCCCCTACGAGATCGACGTCAAGACCGAGAGGCAGATGTTCATCAATGACATCCCGACCCTGCGAGAATCCACGACGTCGACCTTCAGCACGTACGCCACCCCGCCGCCGCCGGGCACCGTTCTGCCCCAATTCCCTCTGGAAGGCGAATGGACAGAACAGGTGTACTCGGAGCGGAGGGAGTCGCTGACCGAAGAGACTCTCAACGTCAACTTCTTCGACTTCTCCCACGGGCCGGCGACGAGCCAACGGCACGTGGCAATCGAGCTCGACGAGGGCGATCAGCGGTTGCTCGACCATTTCATCCAATTCGTGCTGCCCACCATTTTCCCGATCCTCGAGTCGAACCAGCACGGGTCCGTCAGCTCCGATCTCATCCTCCCCGCGCTGCAGAACAACAAGGGTTACCTACACTGCTGCCTGAGCATCGCGGCCCAGCACTACAAGGCGGCGATGGGGCTGGAGGGCGAGGAGATCGACGGCGACATCATGCGCCACCGGTATGCGACCATCTCGGCGCTCTGCGACGCGCTCAACAGGGACGAGAACCATCAGCAGATCCTCGAGGCGGCGCTTGGCCTGATCTTTTTCCAGTGCGGTGTCGGCCGCTTCGACGATTCGCTCCCCGATATCCCGTGGCATCAACACTTCCAGGCCGTCGTCTCGCTGGTGCAGAAGCTCGATCTCCCACGGGTCGTTTCGGACCCGAACGAGCCGCTGACGCAGGCGCCGTTCAACATGACGCTCGCCGCGTGGGTTGACATCCTCGGCGCGACGATGCTGGGCCGCGCGCCGACTTTTGCGCACACATACCGCGAGAAGCACCTCTCGCCCATCAACCCGTCGCTCGGCCTCCGCGAGCTGATGGGCTGCGAGGACCGCGTCATGTACCTCATCTCGGAGATCGCCTGCCTCGAGGCGCTCAAGAAGGACGGCATGGACGACATCACGCTGTGCCAGCACGTGCACGTGCTGGGCGACCAGATCGGCCTGACCGAGATGGGCGAGGGCACCCCGGTGCTGCCCTTCAACGCCAACGGCTCCCTCAGCCCCAAGCAGCTGAGCAAGAACATCACGGCCGCCTTCCGCCTCGCGGGCCGCATCTACCTCTGCTCCCTCGTCCCGGGCTTCGACCCCGCGCAGGCCTCGTGCCGCGGCCTCGTCGACAAGCTCACCACGGTCCTCCAGCAGATCCCCTCGGGCCCCGCCGGCTTCGACCGCACGCTCTCCTGGGTCTACCTCGTCGGCGGCTCCGTCAGCCTCCCGGCCTCGTCCTTCCGCGCCTTCTTCGACGACCGCGCCGCCCAGCTCGCCGACCTCGCCCACTTTGGCAGCTTCGGCCGCGTCGCCTGCCTGCTCCGCGAGGTCTGGCTGCAGTCCGACGGCCTGCAGCTGGTCAAGCCGCCATCGTCCCCCGCGGCGACTTCCTCGTCGTCTTCTTCTTCAGAGGGCCCACAACAGCAGCAGCAGCAGCAGCAGCAGCAGTACGTTCACTGGCGGGATGTCATGCAGATGAAGGGTTGGGACTACTTGCTCATCTAAGAGAAAAAACCAAAAGAAAAAAACCCAAACCCCCCAACCTACTGCCACGCATGTCTGTCGATCGACATCTTCATTGCTGGTTCATTTGAAGAGGCATTCATCATCTGCATGGTAACACTGCAAATGCTGTCACTGGTGTGGCTTTGTGGCAGCAGGAATGGCCGTTCTCATCGGCTTGAAGCTTTTCTTTTCTTTTTCGTCAACTCTTTTTTCTATCATTATTTTCTGTTTTTCCTTTTCACACTACGCTGTGCACCCGTTAGAGGTTGCCGCGAGGCAATTGGAGGAGGAGGGGGAGCCGGTTTGAGCACTTTTCTGGACCATGACACTGGATGATGGGGGATTTTTGGGGAGGAGGGAGGGAGTGGGGTTGGTGCTTGGCAGCCCTTTGACTGGAGCTGTTGGGGCTGACCCCATTCGTTTTCTATTGTTTGCGTTCTTTCTTTCTTTCTTGCTTTCTTTTTTTCCGTTTGATATCTGGTGTCTCGCCGGTATCACATATACGGGGTTGAGGAACATGCATGATGATGGAGTTTTGGGTTGTCTCGTTTTCTGGATACCACGGGATCATGGGAGTTGTAAATGAGGTATGGGGGATGAAGGGGGCGGATGATGGGATGGGACGAGATGTATAGTAGGGGATTATACCCGCGCGCCCGGTCATGGGCTGAGATGAAAAGAATGAAGCACTCTGAGCAATACCTGAAGTTCCAACCTAGATTGTGACCTGCAACAATTGTCCCATTCTACACAGCCATCTTGAACGCATTGGCGCGGTATCGGCTTCGTGTCTGTAGAACTTGCTTTGTATGATGAAACTGACTGGGCCCCTGGGGTTGTTTTGAGTACATAGACTCCGTCCCACAACAGATGACGACCATAAACCCGCGAATGTCACATTTTGGTGCACGTTTGACTGCAGCAGTATGGGATTGTTTCGCGGCCATGGTGGCTGGTGAGATGATGGTTGATACTTATGTTTAATACGACGACAATGCATCAATTGCTTAGAATGTAGACATTTCCATCGTTTGCCTTACAAAGCTGATGCTATGCGGCAGCAGGTTGCCTCAGCACTAGGCTGGGCTGTTTCGGCTAGGTGCGAAACGGAGCAGCCGGCCGGCCTCGCGGGCGGCCATGGAAATGTTCCCGAATGCCCATCCATCTACACACTACCTTGTAGTATTAGCTCCCTCTACAGAGCATGACCCTGGCGCCCTGGCTGGATTAATGGTAGCTGTGACGATAGCGACTTTGATGTACAGCGCATCGGCCCACGTCACCACTGACCAGAGCCACACCGAATACATACTACCTGGCGGCTTCGGGGGACTGGCATCGGGTACTTGCGGGCTACGATCGTAAGTCGGTCACATGAGGACATGAGGCCTCTCATGGGTCGATCAGAAACGCTGCCGGTTGGGGATCGCGGACCGCGTCACATCGAATTTTGGGATGTTTCCAGGTGATCCAGTGCCGGCGGCAGGCGCCAGTTTCCCGGCGCCAAAAGTTCAGTTGGTTCGTGCTTCGTTGGAAACTGTGCACAACTGTGCACGTGCCACCAATATCTGCTTGGCGGCCGCTCTCATCCAACCGAGGCCCTTAAAATAGCATGTCGCTCGCGGCCGACCAATTAGGCGCGCGGCCTGGGCCTGGGCCAACTCTTTTCCAGACGCCGTCCTGGCGTCTCCACGCTCGCTCCCAACTTCAAAGAGAGTCGTGCTCACCACTCGTGGTGCCCCAGGATCGGGTGGTTAGTCGGCGCTTCACGGCGACCTGTCATCAAGCGCGAAACGGCATTTTTCCCGACCATGATTGCACTGCCTCGACCGGTGGATTTGCCGAGTTGTTTCTTGGGGGGCTTGGGCGCTGGCTTTCGCCTGATTTGTTCACGACCGACCCCCGTGGGATCTCATCGGCCTCGCTACTGCACCGCAGCTGGCCATCGTCGAGCCGGGCAGGCCCATCCCCGCTCATCCATGTTCGGATTTAGGGCAGGTTTCGACATCGTGGAGTCTTCGGCATGGCCCCGAGACCCCTCCAGCGGCCAGACGTTGTGTCCCGAGCGAACCTCTTCCATGCCGCCGCCCACCACACTCCACACCACAGCATGGTCGGTTGGACGTGGCCTCCTCTGCCGGCCAACCCCTTGGCTCCTCCTTCTCGTTCTTGCAAGAAAAAACCGACGATGTGGATGCGTCATCTTTTCCATCAGCAGAATATGACGGCAAGTGTCCGTTCTGCCACGATATCCCTTCCAGGCAAGCGCTTGGCACTCTGGCCTCAGCTCTTCCCCCTTCGCGCCCTGGGCTTAACCCCCATATAACGTTGCGCTCATCTCTTCGTTCGCGTTATTTCTGGCCGCTTTGGCGTCGAGTCATTCATTGCCAACTACGAACAAGGCATTGCTTTGTGTGTCAATGAGCCGCTATTGTTGCATTGTCTGATCGGCCTTGTGTGTCTTTATCTTGGAACTGCCCAGGCCAACTCGAGCACTCTACGTCGCCAACAACACAATTGCTAGGCCGAGATAACTACCCAAGACGCCCTCACCCTTGCAGACGCAGAATCGACTAGGCCGCCCATTCTACGGCAAACCCGAAAACACACCAAGAGAACACGGTCAGAACCTTCGACAGGATGCCCATAAGGCGCGCCGCGCTTTGGGTGGCTTCGCTCAGCGCCATATATGTCTCGGCGTCGACGATACCAGCAAAAGACTTGTTCGCGCGGCAATCTTCTTGCGCCCCGAGTTTCAACCAGTGCAACAGCGCCGGCTTCCCTGACTATTTCTGTTGTCCAGCCGGTCAATTTTGCATCCCCCTCGCCGCCAACACGACACTCCTCTGCTGCCCGAACGCGGCTGACTGCAAGAAGATCAAGCCTGTCCCGTGTGATATCACACTGCAGGATGGGGAGACGAACCCCGATGCCGTCGTCAAAACGACTGCTCTCGGCGGCGCCTTGGGGCGTTGTGGCACCAGCGGATGCTGCCCATTTGGATACACCTGCTCAGGTGCCCAGGAATGCGTCCGGGACGAGAACCAGAACGTGGCGCCGGTACAAACGAACACGGCGGAACCACGCCCCACCAGTCCTGCCAGTCCCACACCGAGCGCAACGGAAAGCGGCGCCACAACTACGACGCCCAGTACAACCAGCTCGGCCGAAAGCCAGAGCACAACTAGCAACCCGCCCGGTGAAGCGAGCGGATCTAGCAGGGGCCCATCAGTCGCCGCCATTGCCGGTGGCGCGACCGCCGGAGCCGTCGTCCTCATCGGTGCCGCCATTCTTGCCTTTATCTTTCTCAGGAAGAGGAAGGGAGACGAATCCAAGAGTCCTCCAACATTATCACGCTCGACGTCATCATTTGGCAACCTGATCAGTCACCCGATCCTCCAGGAAACCACAGTGGGCCGGACCGACTTTGCCCGTGGACCAGGCCCACGCGACCCGGGCCACGATTCTGATTCCATGACAGGAGCCCTGGTAGCAGACTCGACGAACCCTCCCATGGAGATGGCAGCAGCCCCCGCGGCAGCAGCCCTGGGGCCGAATCGCCAGAGCGGTATCGCATACGGGTACGGCGGACCGGAGCTGTCGGGCTACGTCGACATGCCGTATGTCGACCCCGACAACGGGGGCAGGGCGCCGGAGACGCCTCGGCAATACCGCGAACCCAGTTCGAATTCGATGAACATCGACATCTTTGCCCATCCGGACATCACCCCCGACCGGACCCCCGAGAGTAACGCAGACCGGCGATACACAGACATGACAACTTTCACCCAGATGCTGGATAAGGCCGATCTGGGCGACTTTGCGCGTGGCGAGTTGTTTGTGCCGCACCAGCCAGGCGGCGGGCACCCTCCAATGCCGGGGAGGTGACTAATATTTTGAGAGGATTGTGGTGCCGGGCATCGCAGCCCCCGCGTTCCTTTTTGCCTTTTCTTCATCTTTTCTTTTTACACATTTGATACCAGATAGACAGGGGCAGCATTTTCCACTACATATTAGCACGGCGTTGGTTTACAAAAGAGGGCGGAGGGGCAGTACTCGCCATAATTGCTTGGGCATCATTTCTGTTTGTCCATGATTGGCAAATTGGGAGGAATGGGCTTCATATACCCATCGTGCGGGTTTGGCACAATTTGCCTTAACAATGTGTTTGTTTTGAGTTTAACACATTGGATTATCCGTTCCGTTCCACTTGAAGCAGTTGTCGTGATGTCAATATGCACTGTGTTGAATACTGTACGGAATGTAATATATTACAGAGATTTGGGAAGAATCGTTTTGCTGAAACAAGCAACAAGGTGTTGGATATACCACAAATGGTATGCAGTCGCACGCGTAAGTGTGAAAAGTATGTGGGTTGCCACAGCGGTCAATCTGACCACTGGGCTAGCAGAGTGATTGATTCTAATGTTCTGTTCTAATCGATTACAGGCGCAAGTCAGGGGGGATGCCCAAGACCCCTATAAATGCCTAGGCCTACTATACCTAATCTTGGGTAGGTATAGCCTGAGCTACCCGCAGTTGCATACCGAGCTACCTTGCCTAATCCTAGATTCGGCTATTTCCAATATACCCCCTTAGATCTGCCGCTGAGGCAGAGCTGAAGAAGTGGTGATCGAATCTATAGTGTTGTCCTTCCTTTCCGTGCCTTCTAACCTAGGCTATCTATCTAACCTAGGCCATTTAACCTATAGGCTCTTATAACTTCCTACTAACAATAGTATCTAGGTATATAACTACGTAGTTTCTAAGGTCTTTAGAGCTATCTTCTATCTCCTACTTGCTTCTTCTTCTATATCTATTTTGTTTAGTAACTGCTATTCCTAATTGTACTACGAATGCTTTAAAGAGCGCTCTTCGTTTTGTAAGCGCGAAGCTGTTAGCTACTATCTATATCGTTAAGCGACGAAAAACAGTTAGCTTTGGTAGCGATCTCGTAGGCGCGAATCCTTCGCTTTAAACAGCGGTTTCGTATCTATCGCGTTAAGCAGAGGGTAATAAGCTATCGCTCTAAGTAGCGCTTTCGAGTTAAATAGAAGGCATTAAGCTATCGCTCTAAGTAACGTTTTCAAGATAAGTTAAGCAGACGGTACTAAGCTATCGCTCTAAGTAGCGCTCTCAAGGGCGCGAAACAGTCGTATTTTCAGCGGATCTTATAGGCGCGGAGCCGTTGCTTTGATTAGCGCTCTAGTACCTATCGCGTTCGTTAAGCAAAGGGTATTAAGCTATCGCTCTAAGCGGCGCTTTCGAGGTAAGTAGAGGGTATTAAGCTATCGCTCTAAGCAGCGCTCTCGATCGTATTGAGCCGACGGCGCTAAGCTATTGCTCTAAGTGGCGCTTTCGAGGTAAGTAGAGGGTATTAAGCTATCGCTCTAAGTAGCGCTCTCGAGGGCGCGAAACAGTCGTATTGATCTACGCTTCTAGGGGGGGCGCGGCTTTCCGCTATCCTGCTCTTACTCTTATTGTATTTACTTACGATTATGCTATTCTAGGTCTTCTTGCTACAGCTAGCGGTTAGCTATCTTAGCTATAGCGATCTGTAAATTGTCTTAAGGTTAGCGATTTTAGCTATAACGATCCGAGTCGTCTATTAGGGCAACGCCTTCTTCCTCGATTAGTCGGCTCGTAGAGCGACTCTCTAATGGTCTAGGTCTATATACCCGCGGATCTATTACTTCGTGCTAACCGTTGCTAACGCTAGTATCTTCACTAAGGGCGTAGTTACATCGGCCGGGTATTTTGTTATACTAGCCTATTAGGTAATTAGCGAAGGTCTTTATAATAATTATAGGGTTCTAGTAATATTATCTATATAACTTATACCTTTAATCTCCGCTTGATAGCGGTCTCCGCGCGATAGTAGTCTTTGCTCGATAGCGGTCTTCGAGAGAGTCTTCTAGACTTCGTCTCTCGTATTAGTATATAGGAATTTTCCATCTATAGCTTAACCTTCTTTTATTAAAGCGTAGAAAACTAACTCCTATTCGATTACAAAGGTCGGTTAGTACTATAGGAATCTACTATTAAAGGTTTCTTCCTACTTCCTACTAACTTAAAGCGTAGAAAACTAATATCACAGGTGGTAAATGCCCAATGTTGGGGTACGTATATATTCGATATGGTTGTACGAGGAACTCAAGATGGTGGGTGTAGCCCGCCGGGGATATGCCCTGCGGCGGGCTCCACATACGCTGCAGGCTCTGCAGGCCCTACATCGCATAACCGCTCCACAATAGCCATACGGCCATATGTCACGGCTAGACCCGTGACACTACCCTCCCTCAAAACAAGCCTCCTCTTTAAATCAAGCCTACGGTTCGAACGCTCGAATCGTAGCTTCAGTTCCTTCTCGGCACCTACGCTAGGGGCCCTAGCTTGTTCGGATTAGCATCGTGGAACTTCTAAATAGCATTATTGTAGCCGCGTAGATCCGTTGCTAGCTACTAAGTCGGCTAGGTATAGCCCTCCTACTTAACTAGGTATTGCTACCTCCCGTTCTCTACCTTCCTAAAGTCTTGAATCTCCTTAAATCTCTATTCAACTACTTCGACGCCGTTATCTTAGCGCCTTACTTCCCTACTATAGTTTGCCCTTATATCTCTCTACGCGTTAGCTTGCCCTAGGATTCCCTACTCGCCTTGCTATAGCCGAACTAGTAATACGTAGAACGTGTCGAATATCTTTATGTTCGCTAGAAGGCGTAGCGTTACCGCGTATAACGCCGCTTTAGTAACTTCGAATGGTCCCTCCTAGCGTAGTTCGAGCTTCTTCGTTAGGCGCCCTGTCTTATAATGCTATATATTAAGTATTACTTTATCGCCGATTCTATAGACTAGGGCGTCGCTACGTTTAGCGTTTACGTTGATCTTATAACGGTCCTACATTTGCCTTGCTAGTGCCTTCGCTATATCTAGCATTACTTTAAAGCGTATAGATATCTCTATCGCCTAGAAAAACTCCCTCTTCTAAGCTTCCGAGAGTTCTAGTAGGCATAGTCTGCTCGGTTCTACGCCTATATGTAGGTAGAAACCGTAGTTCGCGAAGAAGGGCGATACTCCTGTTGTCTCTAACAATGTGTTGTTCCCTACGAACTCTATAAGCGGTACCTAATCCGCCTAGTTATCTTATACCTAGTCGACGAAAAGGCGCAAATACTACTCTAACTCTACGTTAATCCGTTTAGTCTGGCCGTTCGTCTGTAGGTAGAACGCCGATAATGGTTTTAGAGTTACCGCTAATCTCGACGATAGTATTCTCTAGAACGTTAAAACGAACTATATACCTCTATCTAATATAATCGTCTCGGGCAGGCTATATAGGCTATAGACCCGTTCTACAAAGCGGTCCGTTAACTTATCCACTTCTAAGGTCTCTATTGGGATAAAGTGGCGTATCTTCGTTAGTCGGTCTACTACTACTATAATATAGTTGAAGGTACGGTTTCTCCTTGTATATAGCGGAAGTGGTGTAATATAATCTACCGATATATCCCGCTATAGCGAGAGTAGTACTAGCAGCGGCTTTAGAAAGCCCGTTAGTAGCGCCTTTAGCGTTTTCGTCTTGTTATATAGCAAGTAGGCGTTACAGTAGTCGCGGATTATACTGGTTATCCTAGTCTACTAGTATTTCCGGTTTATTAGATTAATAGTCTTGGTCCTTCTAGGGTAGCCCCTAGGTCCCGATACGTAAGTTCGGTAGATTAGCTATAGCTATATTTCGTCGTTGTTTAGGTCAATAAGTATCCTCCTACAGTAGTAAGCCTTACCCGCGATAGCTTAGCACTCCGCGTATAGCACTTTGAGCTTCGTTTTTATATCCTTTAGCTACGCTCTAGTTCTAGGGTCTGCCAACGCCTTGAGCGTTACCTTTAGTAGATCCAAGCTCGTATATATCTCGTTCAGCAGATCGTCGATATACCTTGATAGGTCCAACTAGTTAACTGTAATCGCCTCGTTATATAGTCTTAGTAGTTTAAATATCTCTAGATCGAACCAGTCAGGGTCGATTAGTAGCCTCTTACGGTTCTAGAGTCAGTTATCCTCTATACCCTATAGTATATGTTCTAGCTTGCGGCTTAGTATATCTAGCATTGCGTTTGCCAATCCCGGCCAGTAGATAATACGGAAGTTAAATCGTAATAGGAATTCGGACTACTATATATACCTTAGGGACAGTTGCTTCGTCGTTACGAAGGTCTAAAGGTTCTTATAGTCCGTAATAATGTCAAACCAGCCGTTTGCTCCCTCTAGTTCTAGTCGCCATTCCTCTAGTACCTTAATTACCGCTAATAGCTCCTTGTTATAGATATTGTAATTGTATTCCTATACTAAGTGCTTTGCACTAAAGTAGGCTACTAGGTACTAGTCGCCGTTGTCGTCTTATTATAGTAGCGTTCCGCCTACTAACTAGTCTAAAGCGTCAGTTTCGACAACTATAGGCTTGTCCTAGTCGTAGATCCTTAGCGCTAGTGCTATCGAAAAGCATATTTTTAGTTATTCGAAAGTAGATTAGTATAGTCTACTCTATTCCTAGCTCGTTATCTTCTTCGTCAAGTTATAAAGTAGCCTCGCTACTCCTAAGAAGTTCTTAATAAATCGCTAGTAGAAGTTCGCGAAGCCTAGGAAGCGTTGTAACTACTATCTCGTCGTCGGCAGCTCCTAAGATACAATCGCCGCTACCTTCTCTTTGTCTATATCGATACCGCCCGGTATAATAATCAGGCCTAGGTATTTCGTTCTTATAGTATA
>MU853418.1:23922-37832 GCA_033297235.1 Trichocladium antarcticum
TTCTTGAAGAATTTCCAAGCGTCCTCCTCTATAATCCTATAAATCGTCTCTACGTCGCTCTAGAGGGCGTTTACAAACTTGTAGTGCTATTCTAGGAGTACTAAAGTATAGTCCTCCGGCGAGCCTTCGCGGTTTAATATCTGCTTATAAAAGTCGTCTAGTAGGGCGTAGAGCGTAGCCCTCTCCTTGTCCTTCTTCTCGTTTAGTATTGCTTATTCTAGTTAGTCGACCGTTACGCGCATTACTATTACGCCCTTCTAGCGGTAGAAAAGTATAAAGTTTAGCGCGTTTAGTATTTTAATGTCGTTTTTGTTAATCGCCTTGTTATATAGTAGTAGCTTCGGGAGTTGTTTCGGTAGTAGCGGCGCCTACGGGTGCCTGCGCCTATTTACCTTCTTCGCTAGTTATAGCCTCCTTGTAAGCTTATTCGGAATAACCACTGCTCTTAATCCTAGCAGGGATAAGGTCTACCGCGGTCCGTTCTCGAGCGCTCTCTAATAGCGTTGCAATAGGGATAACCTCCTCTTCCTCTTCTTTAGTAGGTTCTCTAGACCCTGGCTATACTCCCTATCCTCTAGTTCTCCCTTATCTAGGACTTCCTTAACCAATGCTTAGTATTTCGCTATATTTTTTATAGTTATAGGTTCTACGGTCGTAGGTTCCGTAGTTATAGGCTTCGCTTATAGTACCGTTAGCTCGGTTGTATGTTCTAATAAGCAACGTTACTCTCGGTAACGCTCCCTAAACGTAAGCTTTAGGTCCGCCTAGTTAATTGTTAGGTTATATCTTCTTAGCTATAGAAGGCCTAGAATAATCGGATTGTCTTTCGCTAGTATAGTAATAAAGAACCGAAGCTTCTCCCTATACTAGCCGATCCTTAGTTCTAGTACTATACTCTATTCAATCTATAACTTCAATACACTATCAGCTAAGTAAAGTAGCTTCCTCGTTTCTAGTCTACTTAGCAGTATATCGTTACGTACCACGAAACTAAAGTCTATAAAGGCAAGACCTATATAGCCTGAATCCACAAGCGCTATATACGCTATCTTACGCTTGCTTATTATAATATAGGAGGATAATAGGATTGAATTAGCTATCTAACTAATAGCGCTAATAACTAAATCGCTACTACCTCCCCTATAATAGCCTCTATACCCCTACGTGCGTCTTCGTATAGAGGCTAGGCATTTCCTTAGTACTATTGTTACTATTCTAGGTCTTCCGTGCTCTATTCGGGTTCGTAGTACTTAGTATCGTCGTAACCGACTTCTCCTAGAACGCAGCCTTAGTCTATAAATCATACGCGGTACGCGCTGTAGCCGCCTCCGCCGTTATTACCGAAGTTCTAGTTGTTATTACCGAAGTTCTAGTTGTTATTGTTCTATCGATACAGGTATCCGCCGCCGCCGCGGCCTCCGCTACCTCCGAATCCGCCGTTGTTATTGTTCTAGTTCGGGCCGCTATTGTTATTCTAGTTCGGGCTGCTATTGTTACTGAATCTACTATTGTTGCCGAATCTGCCGTTGTTACCGAATCCGCCGTTGTTACCGAATCCGCCGTTGTTACCGAATCCGCCGTAGTTACCGCGGCCGCCCTACTACCCTCTACCTCTAGCGCCTAGGTTATTCTAGGCTTACTTGCCTTTCTCTATATATTTCGCTATAATATAGCCCCTTATACTATAGAGGAAACAGAGACCTATAGCTATATACTACTCCCTCTCTAAGTTAGAGAGTTGTAAGATAGTTGCCTTATCCTTAGTAGTAGTTACCCGGTTAACGTCTATAGCGTTTAGGTCCTTACCTTCCTTCTTAGTATTATAGCTATTATAGTAGTTCGGCTCGTTAGCCTTCTTTAAGTATTCCTCTATTTCGAGGTTATTAGCCTAGGCTTAGGCTATAGTAACCTATCCCTAGAAGTTATCCTAGGCTAGGAGGTTCGTCTATAGTAGGATCAGGTCCTGTATTAGCTTCGAAAGCTTCTCTCTTAGCGCGCGTACGTAGGTAGCGTTATCCTAGTTGCTTAGGTCGTAAAGGTTTAAGAACTCCGTAATAAAGTCTATAAACTTTACGTACTTATCCTTCTACGCTATCTTACATAGCTTGTTCTCTACGTCAGCTACTAGATCTATCGTTATATACTTTTTAGAAAGGAACTTAATAAACTCGTTAGTAGTTATCTATACCTAGGCTTGCTTATCGCCTAGATTCGTAATAATAGTATCGATATAGTTGCTAATTCCTATAGCTACGATTCCCTCTAGTAGCGAAGCTACATAAAGGATCTTCGCTTTCTTAGTTGTATATTCTAGCAGCTATACAGCCTATCGCGCCGTAATTAGCGTCTTCTATATTCTAAATTGTATAGTTCGCTTCGCTAAGTCCCGCTTGGAGCCTAAGAACGTAGAGGCATGTAGCATACTACCCTCCCTAGCGCCGCCGCCGCCGCCTAGCTTCCTAGACTCGATCAGCCTCGTTAAAACGTTATTCTCTACTTGTAGTACTATAGCCTTCTCGTTTGCCTCGTTCGCCCTAACTGTCTGTCTCTGGATTTCCTCGGTCGCGCCCCTAAGGATATATTCGGCAAGGTTTACTATTATCCTCTCCGTTATATTGTCCTTTCTAGCTCTCTTAAGCGCTTTAAGTAGGAGGTTGTTACCTATAAACGGCCCGTAGTATCCTTCGAAATAACCCTTTAGTTTCGGGTATACCTCTTCCTTTAGGGCCGTGGCGGCCTCGCTACGTATATCCTTAATAGGAATAGGCACCTAGGCTACGGAGCTTACGTTAACGTCTATAGTACTTATTATCTTCTCTATTTAGGTTTCTTAGGTTTAGGTTCTTAGGTTCGGGGGTTCGGTTTCTTAGGTTCGGGGGTTTAGTTTCTTAGGTTCGGGTTTCGGACTGTCTTGTCGTTTCGGGACTAACTATCTTGTTGGTTTCTTAGGTTCGGGGCGGTCGAATTGTGATTTCGGTTAGTTCGCGTAACGTAAATTCGTTATAATCAATCGACGAAGGTCTGCGTATACGAACAGAAGGTACAACTAACTATCACGGGTAGTAAATGCCTAATGTTAGGGTACGTATATATTCGATATAGTTGTACGAGGAACTCAAGATAGTGGGTGTGGCCCGCCGGGGATATGCCCTGCGGCGGGCTCCACATACGCTGCAGGCTCTGCAGGCCCTACATCGCACAACCGCTCCACAATGGCCATACGGCCATATGTCACGGCTAGACCCGTGACAACTAACTACTATTCGTTTATAAAGGTCGGTTAATACTATAGGAATCTACTATTAAAGGTTTCAACTTCCTGCTTCCTGCTAACTATCTCCTCTACTAGTATTATTATTTATTTATTCGTACACCGATATGCCTTACGGCGCGCCGGTCCTTCTACTGGTTTGTTTAGTATAGGAAACCGTACCCTCGCTAGGCCGGATGAAAACCTCCACTCTTCGATTTGATCTCCCCGCTTCTAGTTCCTTCATACTACGTAATACCCTAGCCTTCTCCAACCCCACCTACCCCCTTTGTTAGATATGATTGGTTCTAGGGTAGCTAACAATCTCCTCCTTCTTCCGCTCTTCGTTCAAGTCTAGTTTCTTCCAGGGGGGGCCCCTGGCAGTATTTTGTTAGGTAGTTCAGCTTCTACCCTAGGTAGTTTACTAGTCCCTAGCTACTACGGCTAGATTGTTTTTATCCTACGGCGAGCAACATAGGGTTCTTGCCGATCGGTATATAACGTAGGGGCCTAGATCCTAGTCTCCGAGACGACGGCTATTCCTCGGGTTTTCCTTCTTTGGTTAGTGTGACTCTCGTTGGAATTTGCAGGGGACTAATCCTGAAAAACCGAACAGAGGGTGAGGGAGGCCGGATTCGAACCGACAGCCTTGTGGCTTCTAGGTGCAACACACTCTAATTACACCACTCCCCCCTACTAGTATTATAACTAGTAGTAACTACGTTATTCCTAGCTGTTTAGGTACGCTTAGCGCTTCTACCGTCTCCTTAAAGGGCTAGTCTAGGCAGGGAGCTTTTTTACAGCGCTACGCTATAGCGATCGTTATCGTTATACGCGTCTAGCATCAATTCGTCTAGGTCTTTCTAACTAGATAGGATAGCGTAGCCCTCTTTTACGCTAAGCTCTTTATAAGCGGCTTCGTCTAGGTCTTTCTAACCTAACAGGACAACGTAGCCCTTTTCTACACTAAACTCTTTATAAGATAACTAGGTATCAAAGCCTTAGTTTTCCCTCAGTACAGTCCGCTTCCTCGGAGGTCTGGTTTTGTTTAAATGCCTATAAAAGAGGCGAAGGTTTGGTCTTGCCGAATAGCCGCAAATAGGCGAAGTCTAGCGTAGCCAAGCGACCGACGGATGCCCTCTGATAGGCAGGTACCGGGGGCGATGCTTCTAATCCGAATCCTCTTAGCTAGGCAGTATCTGGCCGAGCCGAATACCTATAGTCGGGTAAAGTTGTCTAGCTTTTGCTAAGCACCTGTTAATAGGCGAAGGTTTTAGTACTACTAGATAGCCTCTAATAGCCAAGGTCTAGCGTGGCTGAATGCCCTTTAAATAGGCGATTGTTTAGCGTGCTAAATGCCTGCTAATAGCAAGGGTCTAGTACTGCCGAAGGATCGTAGCTAGGCGATATCTGGCCGAGCCGAATGCCTATACGCCGAATGTTCGTTCTAACTGCTTGGAACTAGGCGTTGGTTTAGCGTGCCGAATACCTGCTAACGGCGAGGTCTAGCTTCTGCTAGGTACCTGCAACTAGGCGATAGTCGGCGTGCCAAATGCCGACTCTAGATGCCTGTAACTAGGCGAGGATCTAGCTTTGCTAAGTAGCTATAAATAGGCGAAGTCTGGCGTAGCCGTGCGACCGCCGGATACCCTCTAATAGGCGAGTGCTAGGCGCGATGCTCTAATCTAAATGCTATAACGAATGGTTCTAGGTACCTATAGCTAGGCGATGTTATAATAGTTCGATCCGACTACCCGGAACTAGGCGATGGTTTAGCGTGCCGAATGCCTGCTTATAGCGAGGGTCTAGCACTACCGAAGGATCGTAGCTAGGTAATATCTAACTAAGCCGCGTAGGTTATAGCTAGGCGATGTCTAGCCAAGCCGAATACTAGCAAATAGGTAAGCGTTGTTATTGTTCTTTGATCTTAGATGCCTTTTAAAGGGCGAAGGTCTAGCACTACTAAGTAGCTGTCACAGGCACAGCCTGTGTCATGTGCCATGTCATGTGCCATGCCATGTGGTTGGCTGAGTACCCTATAGCTAGAGGAGCGTAGCTCTACACTAGGTGGAGCTCGCCGCGTAGAGCCTTCAGCCCTCGCGAGCTCCTACGAAGGTTACACTGTTGTATAACCTTGTTATATACGACCGTTATAGTAGGTTGTACCTTCAACTCGCGCGCGTAGCTAAGTCGTCTGCTCTAGAATAGAGAGCGTACTAGACTAACTAGAACGCTTCTTTTCCCGACGTACTAGGCTTTGTTTTCATTTCTTGACTACCTATATAGTGCGAGTTAACTACTAGGACGAGCATCCTACGTACAATAGTAGTCCGCTAAACAGGACTATAAGACTCCGACAAACAGGACTATAGTATTCCGACGAACCGGACAACGCTCTTACGAAGATAAGCGCGAAGATAATAAGCGGCGCCGACCTCGCGGCATCGCTGCCGCCGAGACTTATAGCGCTACGCGCAGCGCTAAGAGAACAATAGTAGAACGAGGTCTCTAATACTATACCTGCTTTTATAGTATCGATCGACGACGATAGAGGGTACAACCTCTTAGGGTTCGCTATAGCTATAAATACAATAGTTAGCAAGCTAAAGAGAAAGCTCGATAAGTCTGTTGGGAGGTTCGAGGCGTCTATTGTAGCTAGTATAGCGCTCGAGAAGGAGCTCGAGGAGTATAAGTTGCTGCTTGTAAACTAGAGGACGCTAATAGCGATAGCCCTAGACTAGGCTCGTAGTAGTAGCGCTAGTAGCGGCTATAGTATATTAATCTCCCTCCCCTACCCCGATCTATTTACTAGAGAAGAGAAGGATACTATTAAGCGTACCCTGCTCTTCGAAGACTAGGAGGATAAGGTACGTAGCTACTAGCGAACACGCCCGTAGGAGTTCCTAGATAAGTACACTAAGATCCTATATATAAAGGCTATACTAGGCGATAGCGTACGCCGGGTAGTCGCGGCGAAGCTCGAGCAGGTTAAGGAGAACCTATATAGCGTAGTAGTATAGCTATAGAAGACTAGGTCCGACCTCCTAAAGACCCTCTATACCTAGTATATAACGTATAACGTAGTTACTATAGCGAGTAACAAGTTGGAACTACTAGCGTAGAAGAACAAGTTCGTAGCGTTTAATAACTTCCTTACTAAATTTACTACCCTAGCTAACACCGCTAGCGTCAATAACGTAACGAGGGTTTAGATACTCCGGCTTAAGATCTCCCTCTACCTTTCAAGCGCTATAGTTACGTAGGTAGTACTCCCGCTAGCTAATAACTTTAAGCTCTAGGCTACGCTAGCCGGCTAGCTCGCGACTAACCTAGAGGGAGAGGACTTTAGGCGGAAGCTACGCGGCGGAACTAGGAGCGGCGGAACCAGGAGCGGTGGCAACAACAACGGCGGAGGCAGATACCCTAACGTAATAGAGATCGACGCGGTAACGCTTACGGCGCTTACCCCCTAGGAGAAGGAACGGCGTAGAGCGAGTAGCTTATACTACAAGTATAGCGGGGCCGACTATATCGTAAGGGCGTGCCAAGTAGGCCGCGGAGGCTAAGGGGACCGCGGTAACGCCCGTAGCGCCGGGTAGTTGTAGCGCAGGGGCGCCTAAGGCGGTAGAGGATCTAGTTTCGGTAGAGGATCTAGTTTCGGTAGAGGACCTAGTTTCGGTAGTAACGCGCAAGGATAGTAGCAGCCTACCTAGGGATAGTAGCAGCTTGCGCAATAAGGCTATAGCTAAGGCGGGTTCCTAGGCTTCGGGCAAGCTCCCTCTAGGGGCCTTCTAGCTTGCGGCGACGCAAGCGGCCGCGCTAGGGCCTACTAGAGGGGTCGAGGCAGGCTCGCTATACGCTTTATAGATACCCCTAACTAGAGCGGTTTTGTCGTTAGAGAGGTAAACGAGCAGGAGGAGTACGGCGCTTACTAGTCTATAGTAGAGCAACCCCCTAGCTTTAGCTTCTTATATAACGACTAGGGAAACAAGGAGCTCCTATAAACTATCGCTTATAGGAGGGGTACCGCTAGCTATAGGAAGGATAGGGAGATAGTTTAGTTATTAGTATAGTAGGTAGTAGCGCTAAATCTATTCTCTTATTATTGTACCTAGTAGTTAGTAGGCGCAATATAGAGTACGTAGTACTTATAGACTCGGGTTATATAGGTTTAGCGTTTGTAGATTTTAGCTTTATAGTTATAAATAGACTACTACTAGAGAGGCTAGCGGTATAGCAGCCGCTATTTCTAGCCGATAGAGGGTTCTTACGCTAGATCGAGCACTTAGCGGCGCTTACGCTAGTCGTTAGCAACTACTAGGAGACCCTAGTATACTTCGTTATAACGCTTGTAAAAGAGACCCTAGTAATCTTAGGCCTCCTATAGCTATAGAAGTATAACCTACGGATTAACTAGGAGACCCTATAGCTTGAATTCACGGAGCACTGCTGTAGGAGGTGCCTTCTAGAGTATATTAGAAGCTAGGTCGCTTGGTAGATAGGCTAGCTAGAGGCGGCACCCCTACCCCTAGAGAGTAGCGGGCGGTACTACGTAATAGTAGAGGATATACCCGAAGACAATAACTCTAGTACCTCTAGTAATAACAACGAGGTCGCTATTGCTACGAGCAAGCTATCCGACTATAAGAGGGCTAGGCGGTCCAATAGGCGGAGACAGGCCTATAGATAGTAGAGATCCGCGTCCTAGGGAGACGTATAGGCCGACCCGCAGGGGACGCTTGCACCGCTAGGAGCGATAGGCGTTCCGGTTAAAGCGCCGCCCCCTATATTACTAAGGCCGGTAGAGGTAGTAGCAGGCGCTAGGAGACTACCCCCTAGACCCTAGTCCCCCCTCCCCGCTGCCCCGCCCTTACTTAGTTAAGCGTAAGGGAAGATCCGCTAGGATAACGCGAAGATCCTAAACGGAGCGAGCTTCCTAGTAGTATACTAATAGAAGGGCGTAGTAGTTATATAGACTATAATAGGTAAACTAAAGAGAGCGGTAGAAGCTAAGAAAAGAGACTATATACTAGTTCTACCTAAGTAGTTCTTTAAGGACCTACTAAGTTAAGAGAGTATATTAGAGTACGTAAAGTCAATGCTCCTAGTAAGGTTCTATAGCTTTATCGACGCGCTCGCCAAAGGGGATAAGAAGCTTAACAAGATTACGGAGAAAGATTCTAAGAAGTTCTTCGACAAAGTAGATAGACTAGCGCCTACCCTAGACGAGATTAAGGCGCGTCTACTAAAGGAATACCGAGACTTAGTAGCTGCTTTCGTCCTATAAGACGCTAATATCTTACCCCCCTACTATATATATAACTATAGGATCGAGCTACTTCTAGGGAGCGTAGTCCCGTATTTAAGGAATTGCCCGATGTCGCTAATAGAGCTATATATACTAAAGCGCTAGCTTAATAATAACCTCGCGAAGGGGTTTATCTAGCCCTTATAATCGAGCGCCTTATCGCCTATCCTAATAGCGTAGAAGCCGGGCGGAGGTATTAGAATCTACATTAACTACCGTAGTATTAACAACGCGACGCTAAAGAGCCGGTACCCTATCCCGCTAATCTAGGAGACCCTAGACTCTATCTATAAGGCGAAGATCTTCACGAAGCTTAACGTAATTATAGCGTTCAACTAAGTACGCGTAGCGCCGGGCTATAAGTAGCTTATAGCGTTTATTACAAGATTTAGCCTATACGAAACGCTAGTTACGCTGTTTGGCCTATAGGGCGCGCCCGCTACTTTCTAGTATTACATTAACGACATCCTCTACAACGCTCTAGATAACTACGCAACGGCGTACCTAGACGATATCCTAGTCTACTTAGGTACGCTCAAGGAGTATATTAAGCAGGTTAGGGAGGTGCTAAAGCGTATAATCGACGTAGGTCTATAGGTAGATATCGACAAGTGCGAATTCTACACGAAGCGGACAAAGTACCTAGGGCTTATTATTACGCCTAGGGGCATTAAGATAGACCTAGATAAGGTCGAAGCAGTACGTAATTAGGAGGCTCTAGAGACAAGGAGGTACCTCTAGTAGTTCTTAGGGTTTACGAACTTCTACCGCCGATTTATATAAGGTTTTTCGAGCTACGTACAGCCGCTATACAAGCTTACGAAGAAGATAGTAGACTAGGAGTAGTCCGAGTAGTACGAAGTAGCTTTCTAGCGCCTAAAGGTATACTTTATTATAGTACCGGTACTATGGATATATAACTAGGAGAAGCGCGCTATAGTAGAAGTTAATACGTTAGACTAGTCGGTAGGTAGAGCGCTACTATAGGAAGGGGATAACGGTAAGTTGTATCTAGTTGCTTATTTCTCGGCGAAGTACACTATAGCTAAGTATAACTATAACATCTACAATAAGGAGCTCCTTACGATCGTTAAGGCACTCGAAGAATAGCGCCCCGAGCTCGAAGGCGTAGCTAAGAGGTTCAATATCATTACGGACTATAAGAACCTACAGACCTTCGGTATAACGAAGCAGCTGTCGCTACGCTATATACGCTAGTCGGAGTTCTTATTACGTTTCGACTTCTAGATTATCTACTGCCTAGGTACGGCAAACGGCCGCCCCGACGTGCTAAGTAGGAAGCTAGAGTTTATACTAAAGGACGTTAAAGATAATAGGCTATAGAACAGGCGGCGCCCCCTGATCGACCCGAGCAAGTTCGACCTAGAGACCTTTAGTAGTAAGTACGACTCTAAGCTACTAGGTAAGATACTAGAGCTCTTTAGCCTCGACGTTTCGCGCTACGCTAACGACCTTATCGCGGAGAGCTATATAAGCTCGCTATTTATAGCAGATATAGTAGAGGCGCTTAGCGACTAGGAGGTACGCGCCTAGCTAAGCAAGATTAAGTAGGAGCTAAGAGTACCGTTCGTAGAGTATAAGTTAGTCTCGGGTAGGGCGTTCTACCGTAGTAGGCTAATAATCGACCTAGGCGATATAGAGCTCTATTTGCAGCTTATCTACTAGATATACGCGTTAGGGCCTAGCGGGTACCTAGAGAGGACGAAGACGCTTAACCTAATAAACAGGGTCTACTAGTAGCTAGGGATAAGCATGTTAGTAAGGACGTTCGTTAAAGCCTATATTCTATACTTTAAGATAAAGAACCCCCGCTTAAAGCCTATAGGGTTCTTTAAGCCGCTCCTACTACCGTTAGCGCTATAGTAAGACATATCGGTAGACTATATTACGCCGCTCCCGCTATATAACTAGAGGGGGTAGGAGTTTAGGCACGTAGTAGTAGTAGTTAACTGGCTTACGAAGATACGCTACTTTATTGCAACGGCGATACTAGAGGCTAACAAACTAGCTAACTAGTTTATTAAGCGCGTGTACTTGCTCTATAGCGTATTAGAGACGATTGTATCGGATAGAGGCACGTAGTTCGTTTCAGGGTTCTAGAAGGCACTGTCGGCACGCCTTACGATCACCCTAAGACCCTCGTTAGCGTTCTACCCCTAAATAAACGGCCAGACGGAGCGGATTAACGCGGAACTAGAGCAGTACCTACAGCTATATATCGACTAGGCGTAGAATAACTAGGTTAACTAGCTCCCCCTAGTAGAGTTTATAAGGAACAATATAGTCTCTAAGACAACGGGCGTATTACCGTTCTTCACGAATTATAGCTTTAACCTAAGGATAGGCGTAGAGCCGTCAAAGCTATACCTACTAAATATCTTAGAGTAGTAGAAGCGGGAGTTTTTCCAGGCATCGGAGCTTACAGACCGCTTCGGGGCGATCCTCGGGAAGGTTACGGCGCTAGCAAAGTAGTTACAGGACCGCTATAAGCAGAACGTAAACTACTATAGGGAGGACGCGCCGTAGTACCGTATTAGCGATATAGCGATGCTTAATATATAGAACTACAAGACTAGTAGGCTGACTACAAAGCTCGCGCTACAGTAGGAGGGCCCGTTCGAGGTTACGAAGGCCTTATTATACGCGGTAACTCTAAAGCTCCTAGCGAATATAACGATCTTCCCTACGTTCTACATCTCGAGAGTAAGGCGCTACCTAGGGTAGGGGCTAGCTAGCTAAAAGAAGGTCGACGACGACGTAAGCGCTAACCGCAGGCGCGTAGTTACACGGACTAACGAGGGCGAAGACATAGTAGAGTAGAGGTTCGAGAAGATCGTAGGGTTCAGCAAGGCGGCGAACGGCCGCTAGTAGTACCAAGTCAAGTAGGAAGGTTACAACAACCCGACTTAGTAACTAGTAACGGATCTACAGGGCTATAATAACGCTATCTAGGAGTTCCACGACGCGTACCCTAAGCTCCTGGGGCCGCTATCGTAGACGCAAAGAAGGAGGGCGTAGCGGTAGGAAGTAAGGCGCTAAGCAAAAGGAACGGGCTATAGATATAAGCATCCAAAATCGAGCGTATAGAATAGAATAGGCTCTAGATACAAGCATCCAAAATCGAGTGTTTTAGGAGCGTTTAAGATAGCTCTAGAGGCGAGCATCTAGAATTGAACGGTTAGGATAGCTCTAGATGCAAGCATCCAAAATAGGGGCTATTTTTATATAGGGGGGCTTGTTTAGAGAGGGAGGGTAGTGTCACAGGCACAGCCTATATCATATGCTATGTCATATGCTATACTATGTAGTTAGCTAAGTACCCTGTAGCTAGAGGAGCGTGGCTCCACACTAGGTGGAGCTCGCCGCGCAGAGCCTTCAGCCCTCGCGAGCTCCCACGAAGGTTGCACTGTTGTACAACCTTGTTGTATACGACCGTTACAGTAGCTATAGATAGGCGAAGTCTAGCGTAGCTAAAGGACCTTTAAGTTAGTAATAGATTTATATACTAAGTACCTGCTAACGGCGAGGTCTAGTACTACCGAAGGTTCCGTAGCTAGCGATATCTAGCCGAGCTATATACCTACATCTAGGTAAGTGCTTTAGATTAAGAAGGGGAAAACGTTAGTTAGAGGGAAAGCGTTAAATCGAGAGAGCTCTCGTTACGATACCCCCTAAGCGTTCGTCGGGAGGCGAAGGCTCTATCTAGATCTTTAGATTCAACGGCTTAGAACTATATAAGTGCCGCCAGGTACCTGTCGAATAGCGAATACTTAGGGAGCGACTCTCTTAGCGATATCTAGTTTGCCGTTCTTAGCTTCTGCTACTAAGTATCCGTTGCTTTAGTACCTGCAATTAGGCGAAGGTTAGCGTGCCGAATGTCTACTTATAGCGAGGGTCTAGTACTACCGAAGGTTCGTAGCTAGCTGTCACGGGTCTAGCCGTGACATATGGCCGTATGGCCATTGTGGAGCGGTTGTGCGATGTAGGGCCTGCAGAGCCTGCAGCGTATATGGAGCCCGCCGCAGGGCATATCCCCGGCGGGCTACACCCACTATCTTAAGTTCCTCGTACAACCATATCGAATATATACGTACCCTAATATTAGGCATTTACCACCTGTGATAGTTGGTTGTACCTTCTGTTCGTATACGCAGACCTTCGTCGATTAATTACGACGAATTTGCGTTGCGCGAACTAACCGAAATCACAATTCGACCGCCCTGAACCTAAGAAACTAACAAGATAGTTAGTCCCGAAACGACAAGATAGTCCTAAGAACCCGAACCTAAGAAACCGAACCCCCGAACCTAAGAAACTAAACCCCTGAACCTAAGAAACCTAAACAAAGAAGAACGAGCACTATAGACGTTAACGCAAGCTCTATAGCCTAAGTACCTATTCCTATTAAGGATATACGTAGCGAGGCCGCCGCGGCCCTAAAGGAAGAGATATACCCGAAGCTAAAGGGTTATTTTAAAGGATACTATAGGCTGTTTATAGGTAACGACCTCCTACTTAAAGCGCTTAAGAGAGCTAGAAAGGACAATATAATAGAGAGGATAATAGCGAACCTAGCCGAATATATCCTTAGAGGCGCGACTAAGGAAATCTAGAGATAGATAGTTAGGGCGAACAAGGCGAACGAGAAGGCTATAGTACTATAAGCAAAGAACAACGTTTTAACAAGGCTAATTAAGTCCAGGAAGCTAGGCGGCGGCGGCGGCGGTGCTAGAGAGGGTAGTATACTATACGTATCTGCGTTTTCGGGCTCTAAGCAGGACTTAGCGAAGCGAACTATATAATTCAGAATGTAGAAAACGCTAATTATAGTATAATAGGCCGTAAGGCCGCTAGAATACGTAACTAAGAAAGCGAAGATCCTCTATATAGCTTCGTTACTAGAGGGAATCGTAGCTATAGGAATTAGCAACTATATCGATACTATTGTCGCAAATCTAGGCGATAAGTAAGCCTAGGTATAGACAACTACCGACGAGTTTATCAAGTTCCTTTCTAAGAAGTACGTAACGATAGATCTAGTAGCCGATATAGAGAATAAGCTACGTAAGATAGCGTAGAAGGATAAGTACGCGAAGTTTATAGACTTTATTATAGAGTTCTCGAACCTCTATAACCTAAGTAACTAGGATAACGCTACCCGCGTATACGCGCTAAGAGAGAAGCTTTCGAAGCCAATATAGGACCTGATCCTACTATAGACGAACCTCCTAGCCCGGGATAACTTCTAGGGATAGGTTACTATAGCCTAGGCCTAGGCTAATAACCTCGAAATAGAGGAACACTTAAAGAAGGCTAACAAGCTAAACTACT
>MU853418.1:56141-139150 GCA_033297235.1 Trichocladium antarcticum
GGGGGTGGTGGGTGGAGAGAGGAGGGTGTGGATTGTTAAGGTGGCGGATGAGGTTACTTTTCGGAGGTGAGTGTCTGGGGTTTTGGTGATGGTTTTGTTTGGGAAGGGGGGCTGATTTGGGGATAGGATGACGGGGACGATGGAAAGGTTGTTGAAGATGGGGGAGGGCGAGTATTCGGTGTTTATCAGGGTGCTGTTTGGGCTGTCGTCGCCGTCGGTGGTTCCGAGGGAGCTGGAGAAGGATCCTGAGGTCGGGGCGATTGAGTGGGTTGATCCGACGCTGAACGAGAGCCAGAAGGATGTTATTCGGTTTGCGTTGGCGTCGAAGGAGATTGGGCTGATCCATGGGCCGCCGGGGGTGAGGCTTCTAGTCATGACGGTGGGAAGTATGATGCTGACACGAGACAGACGGGCAAGACGCACACGCTGATAGAGCTCATATTACAACTCCTCAAGCGCAACCTCCGCATCCTCGTCTGCGGGCCCTCCAACATCTCGGTCGACAACATCGTCGAGCGCCTCGCCCCGCACAAAGTGCCCCTGATTCGGCTCGGCCACCCAGCTCGCCTCCTGCCGTCAGTCTTGAACCACTCCCTCGATGTCCTCACGCGCACCTCGGAGGCGGGCGCCATTGTCAAGGATGTGCGCGCCGAGATGGACGCCAAACAGGCCTCGATCCGCAAGACGCGCAACGGCAGGGAGCGCAGGGCCATCTACGCCGATCTCAAGGTGCTGCGCAAGGAGTACCGCGAGCGGGAGCGCAAGTGCGTGAGCAACCTGGTTGCCGGAAGCAAGGTGGTGCTCGCGACGCTCCACGGCGCGGGCGGGTTCCAGCTGAAGCACGAGCAGTTCGACGTGGTCATCATCGACGAGGCCAGCCAGGCACTCGAAGCGCAGTGTTGGGTGCCGCTACTCTCTGCCAAGAAAGCTATCTGTGCCGGAGACCATCTGCAGCTGCCGCCTACCATCAAGTCGCTCAACTCCAAGAGCAAGAGCAAGAGCAAGAGCAAGAGCGAGAAGGGCAAAGATGCTACGGCGGCTACGACAAAGGGGCCCACGCTGGAAATAACTCTATTTGACCGCCTGCTGGCGCTCCACGGCCCGTCCATCAAGAGGATGCTGACAACACAGTACCGGATGCACGAGAGGATCATGCGGTTCCCGTCCGACGAGCTCTACGAAGGGAAACTGCTCGCCGCCGAGGCGGTCAAGGACCGGCTGCTCAAGGATCTGCCGTACGAGGTGGAAGCCACCGAGGACACGACAGAGCCGCTCATCTTCATCGACACGCAGGGCGGCGACTTCCCAGAGAAAAACGAGGACGAGCAGGATGCTGGAAGCACCAAGAAGCTGACCAAGAGCATGCTGTACGGCGAGAGCAAGAGCAATGAGATGGAGGCCGCGCTCGTGCGGCAGCATGTGCGCGGCTTGGTCGAGGCCGGTGTCAAGCCGGAGGATATCGCGGTGGTGACGCCGTATAACGCGCAGGTAAGCGGCGAGCCAATGCCGTCCGCATGAAATCGTCTTACCCAGCGGGCGGGTGATGTTCGCGCCGTGCGGTCGGCGCATTTGCAGGAGAAGAGACTGACAAAGTTGGGCTGAACCAGCTTGCGGTCCTCGCGTCTTTAAAGGAGGCCTTCCCGGGCATCGAGCTCGGCAGTGTCGACGGCTTCCAGGGCCGCGAAAAGGAGGCCGTGATCGTCAGCCTCGTTCGGAGTAACCCCGAGGGCGAGGTCGGCTTCCTGGGGGAGAAGCGGCGGCTGAATGGTAAGCTCGATCGCCCCTGGCGATGCCTCGCGACAGTATCCCCATCCGTCCCAATCAGCGCCCGCGCGGCCGTTACTGCTGCAGCGTGCTAATGCAATGGAACAGTTGCAATGACGCGGCCGAAGCGATCGCTGACGGTCATTGGCGACTCGGAGACGGTGAAGAAGTGAGTTTTCTCCTGTTCCTCTGGGCTTGGCTGACTCGTGATGTTTGTTTCGCCGCAGAGGTAGTAAGTTCCTCAAGGACTGGATGGACTTCCTTGAGGAGAATGCCGACCTCCGGTACCCGGACCTGGCCTCGGTCACGCAAGAGGCATGAACCAGCTCAAACCACCTTGTTGCATCCGGCCCGAATATTCGGGCCTCGTCAGAGAACTCTGAACTCCCAGGCAAGGCTCCATATAAAAATGCAAGGGATGCTTGGGTGGTTGCGAGGATTCGGGAATTTCCTTCTCTCCAGCGATTGGTGGCGTCCCCGCAGAGGTCTCTGGACAATGGACATCTGTATATCGCCGAACCTCGGCTGTGGAATGATGCGCCAATGCCTTTTGACCATGGTGGTCTTTTTTTAACATCGCTTGGATACCTGGATATTACCTAGTGGCCTGACTAGATCCCACCACCATTGGTAGTCGTCTTGTTCTGCTGGTGTCCGTTCGTTCTTGGCGTCCACCGTTGACGATAGTGGGGCTCGGACCCTTGCTGGTTTCAGACCCCCAACTATGGATGGATGGAGACGGCGTTGTCGAACAGGGGTCAGGCCGCCCCTCCATACCTCATCTGCCCCTTTCCACGACCTTGAACTCGATGACCATGTGTGATGGAGGTCGAGAGTCGAGCGCGCTTCCAGTACCACTTGCTTGGGGTTCCACGTCCACCACCGACTGCGGTGGGACGGGGCCGGTGGATGCAGGGACAGCTCGGTGAGTGGTGGTGAAGTGGCATGACAGCCTGACCAATGTCATTTCCCATTTACTGCGTGCTGAACGCTGGGGTCTTTTTTCTCAGCCGACTTGGCCAGACACGCGGGCGGCGTCTTCTGACCTGTTAAACCCAGTTTCCGGCATGCTCGCCGCCCGGCATCCGTTCGTTGTGGTTGGCGAAGGCCGTCTGTCTGTTTTGGGCGTGCATATGTAGACCGGCGAACCCCGCATGCCAGAGGCGGAAGAAGTTTTTGCGGTGACGCTACGGAGTACCTACTCCTGGTTAGGTACACGCCCACGGGGCACACATAGAGCAATGGCACAGGTGCTGGGCCCGCCATCCGAGATATCTAATGTCTGGTAAAACAAGCAGATCATATTAGACTACGACCCCCAACGATAAGATGGCAGCGCATCTCTCGGGTCTTGTGGCGCGGATCAAACTCGCTCGGCCCGTCACGGGAAGGAAGGAGTTTGGAAGATGGGTCGAGTGGAGCTGCTCCGGGTCGGCAACATCGACGGCTGCGGTATGACGGTGACAGAGACAAAGTGCAGATTGAAATCCTTCCTTCCAGAAATCCCTTCATCCGCCTGGTCATGGCAGGTCGTGCTTTCCCGGGTGTGACTCCCTGAAAAGCTTCGGGCTTTATTGCCCACCTAGTTGGGCAGGGAAAGAGCATGGAAGCTAGTTACTATCAGGGCATTCTGCCCACGTCAGTGATCATGAACCAATTGACTCCAAGTTCAAGCGTTCTTCAAGACTTCTTATGGCCACGACGGATGTCTGTCCACCTCAACCAAACTCTGCGGATTCTATCCACCTGCGACGACAGGTTCCTGGGCTTGGGTCGTGGTTGTTTCCCAGGGGTTCAGTTCCTAAATAGGGATAGTGTGAGGCAGTAGGGTCTTGCTGAATCGCACAACACAGCGGCCACGCGAACGACGTGGGATGGCAGCCGACAGGCCTGGCACGCTAATTATGCGCTAAGGCAAGGCCTGCAATAGCGTCCACTGGCCCAGCCACTGGCCCGATTCTCACCTGTCAACGAGGGAGAGCTCCCCGGCGGCACCTAGTCCATCCGATACAACGCGATCCGCTGTTCGCTGTCCATACAGAGTTGGAATGGGCTATGCGACAATATCCGCATTGACACAACCGCAACCTATAGTCTCTGCAAACTCTTTCAACCAGCTGCAGATTCATCCAGGGCTCGAGAACCAAGTCACTCCCAAGTCAGCTCATGCTTTCCCCTGAGGTATGCTTGGACTAGGATTGGGGCGGGTCGCCCGCAGATGGCCTCAATCCGTTCAGCCATGTCCCGCCATCGTGGACGCACTCATCGGACCTGAGCCTCTCCTTTCTTCCGCCCTGGAGTAGAGGCGTCCAGGGTTCAAGATTCCCAAATGGCCACGCCCCTTCTCCACTCTGCGACCCCAGACGGACCCCTCATCACCCCTCCATCATCGTCGCATCAGGTCCCCGTACCCTTGCACCTGCATCGCACGCTGGGTCCGGTCGGCCCTTGTCCGCTTCTGCCCTCGCTGGCGCCGCATGCTGGACATTAATATCCGCCGTTGGTACTGATTTCTCCATCTCGTGGGGCCAGTCGTGTGTGTTGTTTAGTGTTTTACCCCTGGGTGCTGCTGGCCTGCCTCTCGCGGCTTCGCGCGTCAACCAACCTATCGCAGGAGGCCCAGGCCTAGCAGGATACCCAACTCAATCCAGCAGGTCAAGTGAGTTGTCAGTCCGCTTGTCGCCCATAAGCCGACCGAGGCCCGTTCTTGCCACCAGCCGCCAACTCTCCTTACCACAGCATTTCGCGCGCATCGGCAACTCTATCAGTGCCTTCTCGGCCGTCCCGGCAAGGACCGATTTGCCAGGTACTGTTCAGACAGAGGCGCCGCATCGCTGGGCATGCGGAGCTTGTAACGGACATCACAAAAGCTTATTGTCGCCCGCCAGGATCACCCACGCAAGGCGCAGCTGGGAATCCGGGATAATATCACGACTCAGCGTCTGAGCGTCTCAGGTTTCTTTTTTTCTTCTTTTTTTGCTCGTGATCTGATGGCTCGGTGTGGACGGCAAAATTACCCGCGACCTCTGTCCATCGTCTCCCGACCTTCTCCTTCTCCCGACCTGCCAACTCCCCACACCACACCCAACGGACCGGTAGTCTGCACCGATCAGCATGCCGAGCAAATTCGGGAAGTCTGGCTCCACCGCCGGCCGTGCCAAGGCCGGGCGCAAGTCGATCCGGGGTACCATCTCGAGCCCGATTTCAATACCCATCACTCTCGATGACGACGAGTTTCCATTCCGGAATCCAGGGTCGGCCAGGGCGTCGATAAAAGCAGATGACGAATTCCCAATCCGGAGGCCGGGCACCGGGATTGCGTCGTCTCTACCGCTGGCGGATGATTCGGAGCCATCGCCCGAGGGACAGCCTGGGCCGTCTGGGAAGCCCGAGCATGGCCTCCAAATCGGGGGCGAAGGCAAACAAGAACAAGGGGCAGCGTCCATATCAGCCCAAACCAGCTCATCAACCTCAGCCGGCAACACTGGAGGCAGCCCCACGGACCTGCCAGGGGTGATTTCGCCAGGCCCCCCAACCAACCCCGGAACATCCGTGGGAGGCTCAGACTCGCGCCCACAGTCGCGATCGCCTCTTTCCAGACTATCCCCGCCACGGAAGAACTCGCCATCACGCGGCTCGCCGCCAGCAAGTAGGGCCACGAACCCCGTGCTAAGTACTATCAGATACTCCCTCATGAGCGAGTCTCCCGGCAAGCAGACCGACCAAAGCAAAGATCTCCCACAGCGGAAGAAGTCAACGCTGCGGTCTGCTCTGGGAAGGTTGTTTGGGCGAGGCAGGAAGAAGAATGCGACTGGCGGTGACTCAAGTCCCCTGGGATCATCAGTACAGCATCGAAGCGTGAGTTCCTTGCTGGCAAATAGTCCACGGCGCGTCTTGATACTGACACTGTGTTGATCAGGATCCCATTGCGCTGAGCCGGCCTACCCAGCAGATATCGCCCAAGCGCTCGGCTTCGGGGCCCCTCAACGAATACGACCGGCCACTGCGGTCGCACTCCATTGGACCGGACGATCTCATGGCAATTGAGAGTGCCCGCAACTCGGTGCATCTTGACGCGGCTGTAGCTTTGGCCGGAGGCCGGCGACGCGCCGTTACTACTGGCGGTCCTACGTTGCTGAGCCCGCACATGCGTACCCAAGGCTGGGGCGGCGTCGGCCTCTCTCCGCGTCCTGCCAGCACACACGGCCGTGCCAGCCGGCTTGCCGGGCAGGCCGAGACCGAGACCGAAAGCCCTGACGAGATCGGCCGCGCCATCACGAGCGACAGCAGCACCGGCGCGCGAAGACGGTCCCGGAGCCTTTCTGGGCTGCAAGACCACGCCGGGGTTCAACCTTGTAGTAGCCGTCGCCGAAGCGATGAGATACGCCACTGGCGCGCGTCATATGACCCGGCGTTCATTTCGCCCCTGGCATTCAATGCGCAGGAAGACATTGACGATCCGGGCATGGTGGAGGCCGCCGCACCTGAAAGTCCTGCGGTCGAGAGGCCGCCCGAAACACCTGCCCAGCCCTTTAACTTTGGTTCCCTGTCGAAGAAGATGGTTGGTATGAAGATCACACAAGCAGCGAATATGGATATTCGGCTCGGGGGTCTAGAGTCCCGGACCCTCCAGTTGGAGCACGTGGTGGAGAGGCTGAGCAATCTGATACCGAGTTTCAACGGCACTGTCGATGCGGAAAACACGGCCTGGCCTGGCAGCTCACAGCGTCTGATGGAACCCGAGTCGCATGGCGAGGTCTTGCCTGAAACATCACCAACTTGCACGGGACCCCCCCAGCCACCCCCATCTTCAGCCACCAACACTCAGTCCCTCATCACGGCAGCGGAAGTCCCCGGCCCCGCGCGATCCCGGCCCACGTCCAACTCTACTGTGCGCGGCGCGTCCAGCATGCCGATCATGGGCCGGGAAACCGGCCACGGCATCGACGCACGCCATGCGGACGCGATCGCCCAACTCCAAAACGACCTCGACGCCGAACGCGCCGAACGCCAGGCCCTCGAAGCTCAGGTCAAGCGGCTATCGGAACACCTCAACGCCCTGCCCACGACCATGTTCGCCATGATGCGCGGGCCGTCCGAGTCGCGCTCGCAGGAACGGCTCGGGGCCTCGCTCGCCGCAAGCTCGTCGCTGCCGGGCCCGCTCAGGACACTGGGCCTTGCTCCGGCGACTGTTTTCGAAACGGACGAGGAGGATGATCCGGGACCCCGGACGCAGTCGTCTTCGGGGGGGGTGCCGTCGTCGTCGTGGGGGGTGCCGTCGTCGCTGGCGACGACGACGAGTCTGGACGAGGAGGACATGATGACCGAGGACGACTTTGAGACGCCGCGGGAAGAGTCTGCGCCGTCGATAATGTGCGGCGCGCATGGGGAGGAGCTGGGCCCGGATGATGGGGATGGGCTTGGGGAGGACGACCCGAGGCGGGAGAAGACTGCGAGGACGCTGAGTCTGGGCCGGCTTACGCTGCGAACTGGCCCGCGGCCGGAGGTGTGAGGGTGTTTGCTGTTTTGCTGTGCCGCAACAGAGGAAAACCGACTTTATTCTACAACTACAGCAACAACAACGCCCGGGACTGCTGGAGACGACCTCTTTCATGGCGCTCTGCCCCGGCCCCAATTTGGGTTTTTCTTTTGGGGGGAACTCGGCATCTATTATCTCGATACTTTTGGGCATTACTCGGCAAATCCCGACGGCCTCGTTTGGAGTTAGGATGGCTGTTTTGGATTTTCACCACATAGCGATGCGTTTTGATTTGTTCATGATTCTCAGCGGGTTTGGTCTCGAGCTCGGATTGTACTTGATCTCTGTACATTTGTTTGATAGGTTTGGAAACGAAGAGGGGCGTGGTGGGATTTCGGTGGTGAGTGGTTGGGGAACATGTTTATATTTACAGGGAAATACAAGACCCTTTACAAACTCCTCGCCATTTTTGGAATATCCCGCCGGATCCCGCGGCAACAGTTCAAACAACGCGACGCAGTCCTAAAGCGCCGGCTTGGGCGCAAACCCCAGCCTCATCTCGTCCACGTCAAAGACGGTAAACTGCGCCTTGAAGAAGACATCGCCGTAGATGGCAAAGGGAAAGCCGGACGAGCTCTGCACGCCGCCGTAGCACACGGTGGCCGTGTCGAACGAGTCCGTGTCGACGGGGGCGTAGTTGATCAGCTCGCCGGGGATGACGGCCTTGTAGGTGCCGATGTGCATGATCAGATCCGGCAGGGTGGCGTTGCAGGGGAAGACCCAGCCGCCGACGCGGGCGCTGCTCTGCGCGCCGGGCACCTGCCAGAAGTAGGCCTGCACGATCGGGGCCGGGATGAGGAGGAGCGAGGTGCCCGTGTCGGCGATGGCGCTGTGGCCGACGGGGACGAACATGGGCGAGGTCGAGTTGCCGGTGCCGTTGCCGCCGCCGCCGATGGAGAAGCCGGTCGCCTCGAACTCCCAGAAGCCCCTGGTCGCGTTGACGTCGACGAAGGAGATGGGCCCGGTGAACTCGGTCGGGTCGATGAAGCCGAAGTTGTAGTTGCCGGCTAGTAGGGTGGTGTCAGAGGCGGGTTGTACAAGGGAGTAATGAAGAGGTTGGGGGCATACGCTCGGCCTTGTTCAGGTTCGCTGTAAACAAACCCATCTCCAGCGATTCCAGCGCGTTGGAAAAGAAGGTCTTCTGCTTGACCGGGCTGACGGTGTTGATCGAGTCGAAGCCCAGGCCGAACACACCCGAGGACGCAGCATCGTTGGTGAAGGACGACGAGACCTTGGTGGCGGACTCGATGGCCTGGTTGAACACATTGACGCCGCCGACAGTCACAGAGTCGAGGTAGACATTGCCCGAGGAGCGGCTGCCGTCTCCGTATGTGATGCTCCAGGTCGAGTTGCCGAGCCGATGGGCCGTGCTGCTGTCCTCGATCTGGTACAGATCCTGGCCGCCGCGCTGGCGGAGCGGGGTCTCGGAACTGAAAACCCACAGGTCGGACGAGCCGGTGTCGAAGTTGAGCATCAGGGTCTGCGGCGGCGTGCCGATCTGGACGGGGGCCAGGTACTCGACGTCGAAGAGCTGCGGGACGGCAGAGACCTCGCCTGCGTCAACGTCAGCGTGTTATACGGAGCAAGCACGCGACGTAGCGGACCTTGGTCATCGGTCTCGTTCGTGTACGGCGACCCCCCGACGCGGTTGGCGCTATGAAACGGAGCCTTGTGAGTCGCGGCAGCGACGGCTCCGATGCCCAGCTCCTGGGCAATCTTTTGCAGCAAAACGACAAGGTCCGAAGGCAGCTCGACCTCGTACTTCTCGTAGATTTTGGCGAGGGCACGCGGGCCCTTGCCGTGCTGCCTGAACATGTCATTGTGGATCTGTGGCAGCTTGAACGACGACCCCCCGATCTTGCGGACCTTGAGGTCGCGAGGTTGCACCTGGACGACACGAGGGGCGCCAGCAACCAATGTCGCCGAGGCAATGAGCGACGTCGCGACGGCGGTAACACTAGCGAGCTTCATGATCTCTGTGAAAGAAGGGACTCCCTGTCTCGAAAGGAGGGACGGGACGGACGGGAGAATGAATGAATGGATATGGGTTGGGAGGGAAACGACTGGCTCCCTGGCAAATAAGGTCTACGCAAGAAACTAGAAAGGGTGAGAACTTGTATGTAACAAAAAGCATCGGAGTGGTCGAAATGAAAGGAAAGCAGACGCGCCCATGCGATTCCACTGCATTTCAAGGAATGAGATTCAGGGATCGGGATTCAACAAGTGCCTTGCCGATCCATTGGGCCTGCCATCGCAACACAGACGCAAAGTCCCTGAACCTCTCATAGGTGCTCATCGGCTCCGGATGGAGAGCCAGCTGCCGGAGGCCGTTGAGGTCCGCCGTCCGCCGTCCGAAACTCCTTTGCAGAGCTCAGGTGGTGCATTGTACCATAGAAATGGCGTGGGACGATCGGCATTCGCCAACGGTTCGAAACAAAGGTGGGGTGTCTGCCGGGCTGTGTGTGGTCATCTCAATTTGCGGCGGTGGGGCCTTGGTTCTGTGTGGCATGCAAACACGGGGATGTTTGGTTGCCGTTGTTATGGGCGAACAGAAGCTTGCAGGCGTGAAACAGAGCTTATCACGATTCATCAGTCGTATCGCCAAGCTTGGCACAATCCAGCCGGCACTCGCGTCTGTCCGCCTCTTCCATGTTATTCCGCTCTAACGTGTAGTACATGGCGGGGGGAGAAGAAGAAGAAGAGCTCAAGTGGAAAGAGAAGAAAGGAAGCTGGACTTATCGGGATACTCGACCCGCTCCGTTTCTGTCTCCCGAAGAGGGCGAGGAAGGAACCCCACTCATGCCTGCCAGCACATATTCCCATCATCCGAGGACGGTCGGATTAGCAGAGAAGGTGCCACCAACCAACCGCTCAAGCTCCGTCATCGCGTTGTTGGTCTTTCCAAGTGCCTCTCGGAAGGTTGTTGACCTCCCTGGGGCGCAACCCCCCCCACCTCCGTCCGCTGTGGATTGTCCTTGGATATCCGCCACGTTGAAATATCGTGGTATGTATGCATACTCGGCCATCGCTCGGCGCCCAGCAGCATCATCGCGCGATGCGCATCCTCAGCGCTCGATGTGTTGATGCCAACGTCGTGATTCGAGACGGGAGAGAGAGTCTTGTTAACTTTAAGCTAGATTTCAAGAGGCACGGAGCCCTCCCCGGACAGGGAACCCGGCTTTTGACGTTTGACCCGGCACGTGGGCCCGGGTTGGATACGGTACCTTGCATCGACTTCAGATGACACTCAGTCCGGGAGCCCGGGGTCCGGGTCGGCCTCACGCTGCCTTCAGCACCAACAAAACAGCCGAAGAACATGCCGCTCTTGGGGCCCACCAGGCCTTGGGCGACGATTGTTCCCGCCAGGAACCCTTACACAGTTGCTGCGCGGAACATTGATTACGTACAAAGCTTGTACAGATGCCGAGAGAGAACTCCGCATCTCCAAATCCCCACTGCTGAACCCCGCACTGCAGGGTCAAGCCGCCGTCTCGGGGGGTTTTGCCCCGCGACCCGCCCAGTCAAGACGGCTTGTTCCCAGCATCAGAGAACCAAACTTTCACAGGATGGACTTGTGTCGTCGGGCCGAAGACATCCGGCCGAATCAGGGGATGCTGGCCAAGCCCCCCGTCGCCATGATCACGGCGCGCGCATGCGGCAACTGGTCGTCGCCCGGGGGTGGTGCCCCTCTTTCTCGGATTCTCTCCACTTGTCGATCGGAAACTATACCGAACTTCAAACCGGGGCCTGCCATACCCCACGTTTTGGCTTCGAAAAGCCGCTGGATTCCCTCATAAACCTGCTCCTGCTCTTGGTCTGACGCCGCCACGCTGCCGTATCACGCCCATACCGCTCCCTCTCCACCATGGCTCAGTCCGCCCCCCCCGCCGCCGAGGGCTACTCGGTCCCCTTCTTCATCAATGGCGACGAAGTCCACCCGGCGAAGAGGTTCGATGTGGTATCACCAAGATCCGGCAAGGTGATCCACCAGTCGGGCAGCGCAGTCGAGGCTGACGTCCGCGCCGCCATCGATGCCGCTGCAGCTGCTTTCAAGACATGGAGGAACACGCTCCCCCGGCAGCGGCGCAACATCCTCCTGAAAGCCGCCGAGATCATGGAGAGGAGGAAAGAGGAGCTCGGCCAGTACATGATGGACGAGACAAGCTGCCCCCGCCAGTGGGCTGACTTCAACGTCGATGCCGCGAAGGAGCTCCTGATCGATGTTGCTGGTAGGGTCGTGACAGTCGAGGGCAGCCTTCCCACCACCATAGACCCAAACACGGGCGCCATGGTCCTGAAAGAGCCCTATGGAGTCGTCCTTGCGATTGCTCCTTGGTAAGCCGCACCATTGGCAACGCCAGAAGTGACCACCGCTGACCATTCCAGGAACGCACCCTACATCCTCGGCATGCGCTCGGTGTTATTCCCTATTGCGGGCGGCAACACGGCCATCCTCAAGGGCTCCGAGCAGTCGCCGCGGACGATATGGGGCATCTGCTCCGTATTGCACGAGGCCGGCCTCCCTGCCGGCGTCCTGAACCTAATCTTCCACGAGCCCGCCAATGCCGCCGCCATCACCCAGCTGCTCATAGCGGATCCCAACATCAAGAAGATAAACTTCACCGGCAGCACCGTCGTCGGCCGCATCATCGCCAAGCTGGCCGGCGAGTACCTTAAGCCCGTCCTCCTCGAGCTCGGCGGCAAAGCCTCCGCCATCGTCTGGGAAGACGCCGACCTCGACGACGCCGCGACCCAGTGCGCCCTCGGCGCCTTCCTCAACTCAGGCCAAATCTGCATGTCGACCGAGCGCATCCTCGTCCACAAATCCATCCGGCCCCAGTTCGAGGCCAAGTTGGTCGCCGCCGTCGACACCATCTTCGGCGGCTCCAACCCGGCCCCGACCCTCATCAACGCCGCGGGCGTCACAAAGAACCGCTCCCTCATCGAGGACGCCCTCGCCCAGGGCGCCACCCTCCTCTATGGCAACCCCCAACAACAGCAGCAACAACAACAACAACAACAACAACAACAGGAAGAGCCCGCGCCGGCAACCCAGATGCGGCCCCACATCATCAGCGGCGTGACCCCGGCCATGGCGGTCTACAGGACGGAGTCGTTCGGCCCAGTTGTGTCGCTGTACGAGATCGCCACGGAGGAGGAGGCGGTGGCGCTGGCCAACGACACCGAGTACGGCCTGACCGCAGCCGTGTTCACGGCAGACCTGCGCCGGGGCCTGCGGCTCGCGCGGCAGATCGAGTCCGGCGCGGTGCACATCAACGCCATGACGGTGCATGACGAGAGCGGCCTGCCACATGGCGGCGTCAAGGCTTCGGGGTATGGACGGTTCAATGGGGCAGCGGGTATGGAGGAGTGGGTGAAGAGCAAGACGGTTACGTACAAGATTTAGGGGATACCATTTGGCTTTTTCTGGGAATATCGCTTGGTTTTGGCAATTCGAGATCTCACCAGCTTCATCAGGCGCCCACTGGAGAGTCCGGCTGCCCCGGTTCTTCCGACTTTTTGCGTTCCGGGAGGTTCGTTGTCCAGCCACCCGCTGCATCTGAACAGTGTCATTGTCTCGCTGGTGTATTTGTATAACCGTGGCATCTCGGCCACTCATGGTGTATCTGAACAGGCATGCTTTCCGTTGTATTTAACTGGTGTCTCGGCCACATGCTCTCCTTCTCTTCCCAGCAATTATCCACCAAACCACCGACGGCACGCCAAAGACACTACAGCACTCGGAAGACATCAAAGGCACCAAGAATATACCGCAGATACCAAGACACGTCAACGACACACGCAAAACACAGTGCAGACAGCACTGGCTACAGCACCAAGTCATAAAACCCAGCACACAAAGACACAGACACAAAGACACACAAAATGTCTATCGAGGCCTTCTCCCACCTCCAGCACATGCCCCAGCCGCAGGAAGCGCTGAAACTGCTGAAGAAGGTGGCCGGCCTGGTCAAGCCCATCATGCAGGCGAGGGGGTGGAGGGTGCGTCTGCTGTCCGAGTTCTACCCGGAGCCTCGCACGCTGGGCATGAACACCGGCCGCGGCGTGGAGATCGAGCTCCGGCTCCGCATGTCCGAGAACCCGGGGACCTTCCTCTACTTGGAGGGCATCGTCGACACGATGCTCCACGAGCTGGCCCACATGGTCCACGGCCCGCACGGCCCCGAGCACGACGCCCTGTGGGACGACCTGCGCCGCGACCTCAACGGCCTCACGGCGCGCGGCTTCACCGGCGAGGGCTACCTCGGCAGCCACAGCCAGCGCCGCCTGAGCGGCCGGGCGGTCCCTTATGAGGAGGTCCGCCGCCTGACCCGCGACGAGGCCGCGCGCCGCCGCGGCACCGCGTCCATGTCGTTCAGCCAGCGGCTCGACCTCCGGGGCTCCGCGTGGGAGGGCGGGAGCGAGCTGGGCTGTGCCAACGGCCGTGGCGCGCCTGAGATGATGGCGCTGTCTCGGACGTCGGCCCGGAACGGGTTCCGGACGCGCGCCGAGGAGGACTCGCCCAACGAGTCGGCTGTGGGCCGCGCGCTGTGGGAGCTCGTGCAGGAAGATCGGCGCGGCAGGTATCCGTATGGCGGCGCGTTTGGGCAGAGTAGCGCGTTTGGCCCCAGCAGCCCGTTTGCCTCCCGCATGGGCCGGAGCTTGTTTGATGACGACGACTTTTGGTCGTAGGAATGCGGCACCACTGCCGTCGACACCGGCTACCGGAAGAAACCTGCTGCTTCATCAAAACCTGTTCCGGTCATCTGGAGTTGTTCGTTTTGCGGCCGTGCGATGAAGAGACAGTGGCGGGCTTGCGACCTGTACAGCAAGATGAAGGAGCGCCCATGAGCTAATCGTCATAGGAATTCCAGTAAACCTAAAATACCATATGACTATACCGCTTCTTGTCCTCTGCAGGTGCTAGAGTGAATGTTGTGAATAACCCTAACCCAGGCCCCTTGTGTCCAGGTCGTTGTTGGGGGCAACGCGCGCCAACATCGCTGATAGCAACACCGCGCCCGATAAGCGATTAAACTCTGGACCACGCCGTGTTCGACCTCGGTGTTTGCATTCCTAGCGGCAGGATTTCAAAGTATTTTAGATTCTCCGACCGCGCGCTCTAAGAAACCACTACACCACTCCATTCTCTATCAATTGGCACACAGATCACAACCCGCCATCGTCGCCTCGACCCGCCCTGCCCTGCGTTTCTCTCCCTACAGACCACTTTAGGATCAATCAACTCCTGCCAGGTTCTATTTGAGACTCTCATCGACAGCCCTCGCAATGTTACGACGCCCACTCACCGTCCTCTCCATCACGGCCGAGGACATCGCCGACTACGAGGATCGCGCCGAGCAGCGCGCCCACGAGTTCGAGGCCCAGCAAGTAGCCGAGGCCCGCGCGCGCCGCGAGGCCTTCCACACGGCGCGCCGCACCGCCTCGACACACACGCCGACCGCAAACGCTGGCGGTCTCGGCCGCGGCGGTGGTGGAGGCGGGCTGGCAGCGTTCGCAGCCCGAAGGCGCATGGTCAGCCCGGCCGAGCACAACTTCAGCGACGACGATGACGACGAGGACGACGAAGAGGCAGAGACATCCTACTACGCGCGCGCCCAGGCGCAGGCACAACAGGTCAGGATAATGCGGGGCGCGTCGGCCAGCTTCGGGCACCGGGAAGACGAAGACGAAGAAGAAGACGACGGCGACGACGATGACGACGACATGGACATCGACACAACAACAGCCCTGAACAACAACCACCACCTACAACAACAACAACAACAACAACAACAACAACAACAACAACAACAACAACAACACAACCACCAAACCCCCCACCCCCTCCCCACCATCCCTCTCGGCGCAGCCTCAGCCTCCGCATCAGCAGCCGAAACCCCCCCCAACCCCGCCCCCAACAACACCACCCGCCCCGCGAACAACATGCTCCCGCCGCCCATCCAGCGCCGCACCCGCGAACGCGAGGCCCCGCCGGCCCACCAGCCACAATCCACGCGCGAGACCCGCCTCCGCAACAGCGGCGCAGGACCGACACCAACACAGACACAGACACAACCCGTCCCCGCGCCCGCAGGCAGGCGCACAGCAAGCCTCGCGACCTCGACGGCCGCAATGGCGCGGAACCTGGCGGCGGCAGCGAGCGCCGTGACGCCCGAGGCGCGGGTGCCGCCGCGGAGTCGCGAGGAGCGGATCGGGGTTGCGGCGCCGCGGCGGGGGCGGTCGCATCAGCTGTGATTTCTTTATTTAATTTCATTTTTCTTTGTTTTTTACATAAACAGGGACGGATGGATGGATGGATGGATGGATGGATGGATGGATATATGGCGCGGTGGATTTGGGCGTCTCTTGGGCCGTAACGGATCTTCGTCGCTACGAGGGCGATATCTAGGAGCTCTGCAACGCGGAGTTGATCTAGTTGGGGTGGTGGGGTGTCAGGATCTGGGTCTGGATCTGGATGGGGTCAGGTTTGCGGGAGCATGTCATGGGATGGAATGGAATGTCACAGCGTATCATGGGTACCGGCCGGATGGACGCGGACAGGAACATAGCATGGAATGGGGGAAACGGAGACAGCCGCGGGGTCATTCATAGAGATACCCTGCATTGACCGCCGTACACCTCACCGGGGTATCATTCTTTTTGCAAAGCCGCAACTATAAACCCCAAACCCTGCCATGTACGCTGCAAGAGGACAGTGAAACCCGCCTCCGTCCTGCCCAAGTAGAAAGCCGCCAGCCATCACCCATCGACTTGTCCCCCCCGTCTGGTCCAATCTTGTCTAGTCCTTCCCCAGGCCCGACATCTACAATGTCCGCCAACCAACAGACCACCATGGAGCACCGCCCGCCCGTTCTCGCATGCAGTGAGAGAAACAATAGTACAAAGAGATGCCAGACCCCAGCCCCTCGTACGTCTACCCTGACCTCAAACCCCCCAGAAACCGAAACGCCAAGCCGTGCTGCAAACCCACGGACTAATGCAATGGACTGAGACGAACGAATCCGTCATGTGCCTCTTTCCGTCTTTCCCCCGTTCCCCCGTCTCCTTTTTTTTTTCTTTTCCTTTTCATCAGTCCCACAACTCGTTCCGCAAACCAGAGCCCCAGCCCTCCTCGCTGCGCGTGGTGTAGACTGCCAGGGTAACTTTTCTCTCGCGAGCCTTCCCCGACCATGATCAGATCAAATCAAGATCTGCCGCGAAGCCCCAAACCGGGCAAACAACCCCTCACTCCTCAAGCTGCCGACGGAAAACCACCGCATCGTAAACGACCGACGAGAGCCCCTGCCTGGCATAGGCCGCCAAGACCCAAGCAACCCACGTCCACTCGCAACTAGTGTTGGCAAAACAAAGCCAACCAACGGAAGACAAGCAAGCCCTCTCTTCCCTTTCAAACGGCCAAAGGACAGGTAGGTGGCCCACCAACCACCTCCTACCACGGCACCAGGCTCTACCGCGGCGACGTGTGCCGTGGCGGCGACGCCTGCGGGGGCGAGCCCTGCGAGCCAGGCAACCGCACCTTGAGCTTGATCAGCTTTTTCGGCGCCCCAGCCGACCCACCGGCCCCACCACCACCACCCCCATTCGCGCCCAGACTCGGCTGCGACGCCGACGCCGGCGGCGGCGGCGGCGGCGGCGGCGGCGGCGGCGGCGAGTGATGGGGTGCTGCGGATGGCAGCGGCTTGCGCTTCTTGCCGTTCGGCAGGGTTCCGCCGATCCCCATGGGCCGCGGGTCGCGCTCTCTCGCGGGGGCCGGGGATCCGGTGCGTATTGCTTTGAAGGGGGAGCCGGGACGGCCGGGTAGGGCGGCGCGCTTGCTGCCCATCGGGGTCGACTGGATGGTTGACGAGCCGGCGCGGCCGGGTTTCTCCGCCCTGATCTTTCGCAGAATCCGTTCCGGCAGCCTGTCCCAAGCCTTGAAAGAGACCGTGACCAGTTTTCTCGGACGGCCATTTGGGCCAGTCTCCGTCCTCGCCACCTTCCTAGGTCGGTCGAGCGCGTCGCCCTCGTCGCTCTTCCGCTTCTTGAGTAGTTTCGTGCGCTTCTCCTGTGCCATTCTCTCCGTCGTCTTGTCCGCTGTCCTCGCTAGGGGATTCGGTTTTTGACTGGATGAGCTAGTGCGCGGGGACGGCGACCCAGTCAGAGGCATCGACAGCCGGGCGGCAGGGTGAACGGAAATAGAGTCCGAGAAGGGCGTCGGCGCTGCCCCAGGTGCTGGCGCCCGAGGCACCGTGACCGAGATCGAGTCCTTCCGAACAAGCGGCGTCGGGGTAGGTGGGCCGTTGTTCGAGGGGCCACTGAAGGACGGCTTGGAGCTGAGCTTGATCTTTTTGGGCTCCGCAGGCTTGGCCTCAAATGGCGGCGGCGGCGGCGGCGGCGGCGGCGGCGGCGGAGGAGGCGGCGCAACGTCCATCAGCGCCCTGTGACGAGGCTCGGTACGATAATGCGAGGTGAACCGGATGATGCACTGCTTCTTTCCATTCGGCCGCTGCTCTTGAGGTAGGGCGGCGGTGGCCTTTCCGTTGACAACGAGTTCCCGTGTGCACGTCCAGTACTTTGGATAGTTGAACGTCATCAGAAGGGAGTCGTCAACCTCGAACATGGCCGAGCAGAGCGTCAGCAGCTGGGACTTCTCCTTGACGCTGATGGACGGAGACTCCACGGCCCTCCACATGGCAATCTGCAGCTCGGCGTTGCCCTTCAGCTCCTCCTTCAGTGCCGCAAGGGTCTGTTGGATGCTCTGGTTCCGGGTCGCGTCGAGCTTCCTCTGCTGAATCTCGGCCTCACCCTGCTCGATGATCAAGCCGCGATCATCGAACGGCAGTTCCAGCCCAGGCTGCGCGGCCTTGTTTTCACCCAACGCGATAGCTGCCAGGCCTTTGGAGAAGATTTTGAAAAGGCGATCGCGGATAAAGGGCGAGGGGTCGGAGCTGACGCAGGCGAGGAGCAGCTTCATGATAGGCACCTTGGCGAGCAGCCCAAGTTCGACAAGGCACTCGTAAGCCTTGACCCTGACAAGATCAAGATTGTCGTCCTGCAGATACTGAACAAACTCGAGCGGCGCCACGGGGATAACGCCGGCCTTCATCAGTCGCATCTTGCAGTCCAGCGCCGTCGTCGTCCATATGTTCTGGTACGTCGACGTCCACTCGTCCATGCGGCGGTATTTGTCAATCTCCTCAATGGTCTTCTCGATGAAGCGCTTGAGCTCAAGATCGTCGTCGTCGTCCGCCCGAAGGCTCGAGAGCATATCCCGTTCACCCTCCCGCTTGTCTGGGATGATCGAGGTCGTGAGGGCCTCCAGCAGCCGTGCAATATAGAACTGGTCGGAATACTCGTTGTCTGAATTGTCATTGAAGAGGATCAGATCAAGGAGGAAGTTCCGCGCGTCCCGCGAGCAGCGGCCGTTTTCCCGAGTGCGCGCGATGGCGCCCGGAAGAGCACACTGGACCGCGTACTGGGCCTTGTCATGGAACGAATTTGGCACCGGCGGGAAGGTGACGCTGCCGTTCTTGCCGACCATCCGATCGCAAAAGAAGTGTCGGAAGATGAGGATAAGCTGGGCCTTGCCGATGTAGTTGAGGTCGGGGTCGGCCTGCTTGGGTAGACTTTCGACGGCCATGACCCGGATACCGTGGTAGTAGCGGCGGTCCATGACGGTTCGGGTCTCGACGGTGGAGCCCACGCCGTGCCGCTGCTGTCGCTGGAAGTAGAGCATGGCATCCTGGTGCGCCACGACATCGCGGTCTTGCTGCAACTGCGCCAGGTACATGTAGCCCGGCATGTCGGTGATGGTCTCGCACAGCCACTCAAAGTTGCAGTCGAGCCGTATCCATTCGTACGATTCGCCGTCCATCGCCGTCTGGACGGGCTCGGACCAGTCCTGGAAGCCCCAGTTCTCGACGTCCTTTGGAGTCATGAGCACATCGCCCAGCATGTTAAAATAGACGATGTCATCCTCCTGGATATCATGTTTGTCCGCAGCATTGCTGGCGGCGGCAGCCGTGGCCTTCTTGGTACGCTTCATTCGCTTGTACTTGGTATTGTAGGCGATTTGAAGGTTGGTCGCCACCTTGTCCTTGTCCGTGATCGAGAGGTAGTGCTCGTAGGGCGTACCATCTGCTTCTTGGATTCGGATGGTGAACGGCCCGGTGAAGAGCTTGGGCACCGCGCCAGCCCACACCTCGTGGACCTCCTCCATGAGCTCCTTCAGAAACTCGTCCTTGGTGATTGCCTTGGACCCGTTGTCGTGGCCCTGGGCCTGGGTGATGCTAATGTCAACGTTGAGATTCTTCTTATTGAATCGCTGCTTGATGAGGAGCTTCGGGCAGCCGGCGCTATGCACCCACTGTTCCCACAGTTCGTCAGGCCGGTACTGGCTCTTCTTCTCGCACGCCCGCCGGAAGTCGGCATCTGAGAGCGAGGTGCTGCTGATGGTGACGTTGATGTTCGCGTTGGAGACAATCTGGGAGATGACGCGGACGATACCCATCGAGCCGGGAATCTTGGACATGCGCTGGTCAAGGATAAACAGGACCAGGGGCGCCTTGAGAGCCATGAAGTCCAGCTCAAAGTCTCCGATATGGAGGTGCTCGCCGAGGTCGTGGAGGGATGGCCGATGGACGTCAACCTCGACCAGTTTGTCCGATAGCGCCTTGAGATGGAACCGATACCAGTTGTTTCCGCAGAGGCTCCTCATGAACAGATCGGTCATGAACCACTGGATGCCGACAATGAGCCAGCTGTCCGACCTCTGGTTGGGAACAATGTGAACGCCAAAGTACTGGCTGGCCAGGGCATGGACCAGGGTTCTTGTCACGTCAATCTCGGGGTCGATAATGTCTTCCGAGTAGAGCAGCCTGGTGCTGCAAAGCGACATTGATGTCGCCGCTACGGTGTCGGGGATCAGGTCATCGACAAAACACACCTTGTAACTCTCAAAGGGATAGCGGCCAAACTCGGGGGCGAAGAAATCCGCGGCTGCGACGATGGGCGAGCAAGTATGGAGCACCTCATCCTCCCGGCCTGGGAGGCAGTAGGCGTGGATCTTGGCGGCGTTGGCGCCGAGCTTCTCGTCCGCTTCCTCGGTCCTAAACTCGGACCACAACTGGATATGCTCGAAAGGACCGATGGCAAAGGCGATGTGCTGGGCGGCGGAAAACTGCGACTCAAAAGTCATGATCTTTTTCTTGCTGTCCTGGGGGTCGATTTGCTCTCCGGCGAGATTGCCGGAGCAGACGACCGTCATCTCCTTCAATTTGTCCTCCTCGACCAGGGCGGAGAAGCGCTGGGACGACGCAGGGGCGGCATCCCCTAGCTTTCTCTTCCGGCCGCTAGTTGACGCCTCGGTAGCCGATGGCGAAGTGGTCGTGGGCTGCTCAAAAACATCGCCCAGTGTTCTCGGACATTTGATCGATAGCTTCCAGGGGTGTCTGGACCCCGGGTCGTCGACGCAAGGGAAGATGCAGGAGGCTGTGCCCGGCTCGAGCGAGTGGCGCGTGTAGACGTGGGGGTATCGCAAATCCCCATCGTCGACGCCGACGAAATGCAGGCCGTCCCGGAGTTGCTTGGACCGGAAGGGAATGGATATCTTAAGCCCATTGATCTCGTCGTTTGGGTCTGGCCTGTCGAGCGAGGCGTCCTTGTCAACCCTGGAGGGCTTGTTTTTGAGAGCCCGTCGAGACTCGTCCAGGGACATGCCATTCGGACGCAGCGACACCCTGAGGGCGCGGTCTGCGGGGACGCAGCAGGGGAGTCCTTCCCGGTCTTTGCTAGGCACCTCGGGCCGCCGCGCAGGCCGGAGGGGCGCCATCCGCTTTCTCACTACATGATGCTGGGAGGCACCAATCTGCCACTGGTGGGGTGTTTGGGCTAGGTCATACGGGTCGGAGAATGATGCCGTCGTCTTGAGTCCATCAACCGTGACATTGTCAATGTCGATCTCGCACTGGCGGGCGTCGAGGAATATCTCGTCGAGGTCGGGGTTGATGGCAAAAAGATGAATCGTCGACACGCCGCTGACGGTCTTCTCGCAAAAGTTGACCTCGATCTCGACCAGCTGCTTCAGAATGACGAAGGGCTCGGCTCCGGGCGGCAGGTCATTCGCCCCCGCGGGCTCGCCGGCGACGTCGATTTCTATTGCGGCCGGCATTTCGAGAGGGATAAATCCTGCCTTTACTGGGTTGAAACGAAATCGCAAAGGTCGGAAAACGCGGCTCGAGTGAGGAAAATCGGTCAATCGGTCAATCGGTCGGTCGGCCAGCTTCCAGAGGCTGGAAGAGTCGTCGCGGTTTCACTTGGTCATGGCACTGAATGAGGTGCGCGGTCGAGCAGAAGCGGAAGGAGGAAAATTGGTTTGGGGTTCGTTTCTCAGTTCTCGTTCTCGTTCTTGTTCTCTTCTCGCAGCGAAGCTAGTAGTTTCTTGCCGATGCGGGTCCGCGGTTCGGGGCAGAGTTCGATCGATCGGTTGCGGAAAGTCAAAGTTGGCAAGAGTAAAAGGCACCCACGATCGGTACAAGGTAGAAACAGGGAGGCAACAAGCGCGGCAGACAAGAGCACAGCACACCAAGCGAAGATCGTGGTCACCGCCCTGGAGCAGGGCAGCTAGAGCTTAAATCAATAGAAAACCGGCGCGCCCGAGCGATGGTGCGCCGGTAAAACGATGGATGAAGCAGTCGTCAACAAAGTGATTGTCGATGGCCAGAGCTTGTATCGATAACAGCCGTGCCGTGCGACGTGGTCTTTCACGCCGAGGTTTTACCGCCCAATCACAGCAAGGAGCCAGAGCAGTGCTTTCCAGCAGGCTTGGAGAAAACACCACTCTGGCTCCTGGTACCGGAGTGTTCCAAGTGGCTGGAGAAGTTATGCCAACATCACTTGTAACACTTGTCTCGAGCGATCCACAGCAGATCCTCGTTTTACTTAGGAAGTGGCGGTTGCCGACAATGTCATCCTTCGGAAGGCAGAGGCGCGCTGGATGAAGCGACCCGCGGCACAGCTGTTCACACAAACGGTGGTTGGATTCCAGCTCAAGCACAGGAGACTGCAGCTCCACGATCAGCCGAAATTCCAACGCATTGCATTTTGGTCTATCTTTGTTATGCTCCTGGTTAGCTGTCAAGGAAATGCCCATGACCCAAGTCAACAACCACTACCAGCTCATACAGAGCGCGGCAGGTTTGATCCCCGGACGGGAGACTCGGGTCCCAAACATCTATCCAGCAGGGCCCAGACCTTCCTCCAAAGCAAACATTATCAACCAACCCCCCCCTCGAAGATTGTCCGCAAATCCCGGCTCTTCATAGTAATCATCCTTATCGTCCATCAGTCTGACTCTTGCACGCTGTGTGCGTGCTTCAGCTGCTGTTGTTGACAAGGTCATTTCCAGAAGTCTCCGTCGATGAGAGCATCACGGCATCCCAGGCACATGATGGTCTCACACCCAAGACAATGCAGCAGAAAGCCGCGGAACTTGACCCCGCAGAGATGGCATCTCGCCTGCCTGCTCTCCTCCCGTTTCAATCTCAGAGAGGTGAGCAGCTCGGCATCATGGATGCAGATGATGGTTTCTTCTTCGTCACGAGCAGCCTGTCGAAACCACTGTCAGCGCCCATCCTGCATCTCTAGCAAAGTTCGAGGTTGGCAGTCTTACAGCTTGCCGCTCGCGTTCACGATCTTGGTCGTCAAGACGCTGCTGCACCGCCGCGGGGATCCGAAGGTGGTGTTCCTCCTGGCTACCGAAAAAGGGATGGCAGTAGCTGGCGCCGATCACGCCATCGCGGTCTGGAAGGGTAATCCAATCGCCGCCGCAGATGATGCAAAAGTCGTGTCCGCAAACACAGCTACCACCGATGTGTCAGCAACCAGCCTTTCGTGGGGGGGTGGCGGGAAGAGGGTTGGGGGGGGGGGAGAGTGTGATCCTCACGTCATGTGGTTGCAGCCCTCGGCCCTGGACACCAAGCGGTGGCACCTCTGGCAGAACTGAAACAAGCCTCGCGATTTTGTGTTCTGGGCCATCCGGATGACGCTGCGGTCGATGACGGCCTGCGTGTCTCCCGCGGCACGGGCGCGACGGACAGCTTCCGCCTAGGAAGCCTGTCCCGCCGCGCTGAGCAGCCGGAGATAGGGGTGGCTGTTGGGGAACTGGACATCTTCCATTGGAAGGATGCGGTCGCCGCAGCATTGCACGGGCATGCAGGTCGGATCGCTGACGCTCCGGAGCGCCGTCTCGACAGCGTTGTGCAGACAGCCCCTGCACCAGTCATGCCTGTTGCGGCAGACGCGGATGGCGCCGTGCTCGAATCTCTCCAAGCACACGGCACACTGGGTTCTTGTTAGCTGCAGGCTTGTGGAGATTGGAATGGGGGTTGGCTGCTGTACCTTTGGCCTTGACCCTTCGCCGCTCATTGTGGCGTTGTCGGTCGATGTAGAAGGTCTGTTTGTTGAAGGGAGATTAGTCCAGAGGTCGGTGTAGTGTTTGACACAAAGTTGGTTCTTGACGCGAAGTCGGTGCTTGACGCGTCGTCGGTGTTGAGGAGGCGCAGATTTTTCTCACAGGCTCGAAAATGCTTGTCAACAATCGGCTTGAAGTCTCAAAATTCCTCTGGCTAGTTGACCACGTGAGCATCAAGTTGATGGGAAATACACAGACGTAGGAGCTGAGCACGGTGGTTGAACGGGAGGGGAGGCAGGCGGTTTTACCCTCCTGGCCGGAATACCGTGTCATTCTCAAGAGGAGTCGGCGAACCGACCGTGAGAATTCCAAAATACCTGGCCAGATCCGAGTCGGTCCGTTCACACGGCCAGAGTCGCACTGTGCATTGGGGCCATTTAAAGCAACGCTGATTCTGTCCTCGCGTCTCCCACGTCTCACACCACAAACTCAAAGCCAACCCCCTGACCGCTGTCCTTTGGACGGCACGCCTATCCATATTTCCTACCGGCCCCCCTCGGTCACGCCCAAGGGGTATCGTATCGTATTCTCTATGAACAAGCACTGCAGTCTGTTGCGCTGCAAAAGCAAATGCCATGAACGCCCCCTTTTCCCTTGTCTTGAAACAAGGACAAATCGCTATGTGACTCCCCCCTTCCCTTTCAAAATACAAAAGTAACCCATGCTCCCCAACCTTGATGCCAGAATGCTCCAACGCACAACCGCCCGGCTCACGGCTTCCCCCGCTTATCCCTCCGCTTGCCCCGGGCGCGAGTCCTGAGGATGTGTTCGTCTCGCAGCTCGGCGGGCAGCTCAAAGTCGGCCTCCTCCATGTCCGGCAGGGGCTGGCCCCACGCGAGAACCGTGCGGCCCTTCCGGCGGCTCCTGTTCAGCGCCGCCTCCCGCTGGTAGCGCTTCGCAAAGAAGGACGTGAATTCCTTGGCGGGGATTCGTTCGGGTTCAGGTTTCAACGGCGGCGGTGCCGGCGGCGCCTTGCTGCCGCCTCGGCTGCGTCTGGACAACGCGGCTTTCTTCTTCTTGGCCGCCGCGGCAAGCGCCTCCTCACGGAGCTGTTTCGCAACCGACGCATCAACGTCACTATCGTCCGGCGGCTCCCGCTTCACCACCACCACCACCACCTCCTCCTCCTCTTCCTCTCCGTCCTCCTCCCTATCCCCCGTTTCCTTTTCCTCTTCTTCCTCCTCCTCCCTACCACCACCCCCCTCCAGCCCCTCACTCCCCTCCCGGGACCCCTCCCCCCCGATCCCAGCTACCGCGGCCGCCGCAGCGACCCGATGGTCCTTCTCCACCCGCCTCCGCTTCTCCTCGGCAGCCCACCGCCGGAATTTCTCCAGGATCCCCTCGCACCCCCGGATAAAGTGCGCGCGGGCGGGCTCGAAGGCGCGCTTGCGGCTCTCCGTGATGCCGCTCACGCCCATGACGCGCAGCCAGTCGTGGCCCTGCAGGCCGTCCAGCAGCCGGATGATCTGGTCCTTCTCGTGCTGGGCGCGGCCCTTTTCCGAGTTGCGGATCGAGCGCTCGAGGCGCGCCGCGCGTTTGTGGGCTGGGGAGAAGAGCGTGTCGGGGAGGGAGTCGGCGGCGGCGGTGGTGATGGTGGCAGTGGTGGAGGGGAGCAGCGGGTGGGGGGGGTTGTTGGTTCCGCTGGAGGTGGTGGTGGTGGTGGTGCCTTTGTTGAGGAAGCTGAAGTCGATGCGTTGCGACTCGAAGAGGTCGGTGAAGAGGGCGTCGCTGTAGCTGCGCACGGGGTAGGTAGTGTCGTACGGGTAGGGTGGGGCCTGTTGTGAGGCATCAGTGTCCGGGGCGATGAGGATGGGGGTTTCGAGGGTCAGTGTGTCTGCTTGGGGCCTGGTTAGCGATTGAACTGGACGGTGCAGTGTCGATTGGAGGCGATTGGGACCCGGCAACTTACGCTGCTCCGGCGGCTCGTTGCCAATGACCTCGTCATAGTCGGGAAAGTAATTGGACAGCTCGCTCTTATAGCGGACTGATTCCTGCGACCGCAGCTTGCGGCCCTGTTCCTTGGTGTCTGCCGCATTGGGCTGTAGCCGATTGAGCTCGTGCTTCAGCCCATTGGCGACCTTCTCTTGGTGTCTTGTAACGGCTGCTGCGTCGGCATTTGCGGTTTTGGCCGGAGGGGAGCGCGACTGCTTTGGTGCCGGGGCATTGGGGCCGGCTACAGTGGCCGTGGCCGTGGCCTTGGCTCTGGCGGGCGGCGGAGCTGGTGCTGGAGGTGTCACGTCGGAGATGGGCTCTTTGTGGAATCGCGGATTATGGAACGACGCCCTCGCGGGGATCTCGACGGCAATACCTGTCGTGAATCTGGCTCGCTTGGTCGCGGTCGGGTCGAAGTCGCGTCCAGAGGGCTCGAGTTGGCGCTTTGCGCGGGGCGAGTTGCTGGCGAGTTGCTGGTCCGGTTTCGGGCTTGACGTCAGGCGATGGCTGCTCGGAGGCGTGGGATGCGTTAGATAGGGGCCATCAGCTCGTCTCGAGCGGGTCACAGAGGTCATTGCCATTTGGGAGCGTCGTCGGCATGGCAGTCTCGATATTGTTGCGATTGTCAAGCTGACGACCGGGTTGGGATGTCGGGACTCTCCAACGTCCACCGGCACTTGGCAGGGAGATTTGCATTCGGCTTGCGCTGTGGTTGTTGCTGGCGGGAGAATCCCCGGTTCGGGGAAGGATCATGCTCTATTTAAATTCCACAGCCCTCGGGCTTCCAATGCGTCTGAATCCACTCTCTTTGCATTCAGAAAGTGCCAGTGCTCCTGTCTTGTTTGCGATGGTTTTCTGGTTCTATTGACGGCAGGTTGGAACTGGAACAATGGAACGGTAAAGTCATCAGCCCTAACCCGGACCCTAACCCTTGGAGTACTGTGCCGAACCTCTCATACAAACCACACAAAGAAGCCGTATTCCCCTTCCCTTTAAAAGTACCCCACCCCCGACCACACCTCATGGTGGACGGCTGCACACAGGAAATCTGGCGGCGATTGAGCCAGTTAATGACGAGGCGAAACGTGTCTGGGTCGTCTTCCTCAACTCTCATGATACCCTCAATGGCACTTGGACGTCAGATCCAAAGAACAGAATCAACCTTCCCGAACTCTGGCAAACACGCTGGGGAGAAAGGCGAGCATTCTTCGGGTGTAAATACACCTTGATTGTGGCAGTAACAACCTCTAAAACCACGGTCCTGGGTGGGAGTAATTATGATTTAGTTGGGAATTTGAGTCATGGCCTGTGGGCGTTGAGGTTGTTCAACACCTCCGACTATCTGGACTCGTGGAGGAGAGTTGGCGAGAGAAACGCCTCGACTAGCAGGTAAATAGATAAATAATTCTCCCCGCAGAGTCAGACAAACAACCTGGAAGCTGTTGCCCGTGCAAACACCCTTTCCTCCACCAAAAGCATGTCCAACATGTGCCCGACTGCGACCTTTTGCACTGGGTTAGCAAACGGCACAGACACTTTCATCGTACTTTGCATATCCAATGGAATGGAAACGGCCATTTCCAATCTCCAGTCGAAGAGACAAGTCAAGTTCATGTGACGATGCATTATTAAGTATTCACTACACCCCAACTCCAAACCCCCCAAGGCGATGCAGCCATAGCCGTGACAATCATCCGAGCCAGTCGTGTCGTCATCAAGCCGAGCCATGCAAACCACCTACCCATCCATGTACAACCCCCAGCCATTCTTTTCCACGGGTACCAGACCCATCCCCCAACACCACGGCCGGCAGCCAGCGCCAGCGCCAGACTCTAACAAGCCCCATACCTCACGCCCCTCTTCCCAATCTCCCGCCTGGCAATCGGATCCTCAGGCCAGATCCACCCCCTGGACCTCTTAGCCTCCCTCTTCTCCGCCAACTGCGGCTGCGGCATCCACTCGTCCCGCGGCAGCGCCTTGCGCCTGGACCCCTCAGCCGGCGCCCCAATCTCCACGCGCCAGTGGGCCTGGCCCGGCATCGGCTCGTCCCCGGCCAGCATGCACAGCCCCCACAGCGCCAGACCAGCCGTCAGCCCCACCCCCTCCACCTCGCCGGGCACACCACCAATACCACCACCACCACCACCACCACCACCACCACCACCACCGACCGCAGCGAGCTGCACGCTCCCGACCTCCAGAAACCCAAAGTGCGGCGTGCCCGCGGCGCCGTTGCGCACGACCACCAGCTCGATCTCGGTCAGGATGAAGCCGTAGCGGCTGCCGTGCTCGCGCATGGCATGGTGCAGGTGGGCGAGCCCGCGCAGGTACTCGACGCGCTTGACGTTGCCCTCGACGCGCATGCCCGTGTTGAAGCGGTCGAAGCTCTTGACGAGGCCGACGACGCGCGCCGAGGGCTTGCCGCCGAAGATGGCGGCCGCCGCGGCCGAGGACGAGGACGAGGACTCGCCTGCCGCGTTGGCGAGGAACATGCAGTCGGTGGCCATGCCGAGCGTGTTGTTGTTGTTGGTTTGGGTGGTGGTGGTGGTGGTGGTGGTGGTGGTGGATGCGGGACTTTTGGAAGAGGCGACGGAGAGCTTGAGAGGGCGCGCGGAGCAGAGGGCGAGGGCGTTGTTGAGCTTGGGGAGGTAGTGCGCGGCGTAGATGGCGTGGAGCGCGGATTCGGTTTCCGGGTGGCGCTGGGTGGAGGGCGGGGTGGGGAGGAGAGAGGAGGAGAGCGGCATGGACAGGCAGGCGGAGGCGCCTGGGAGCGAGAGGATGGACGCGGCGGTGAAGCCGGTCCATGGGCGGATCTGCCGGACGTCCCACCAGAAGTGGCGGGTGTGGGGATCCCGGAGGGGGAAGGAGAGGGTGCGGACCAGGGATGGGGTCGGGTTCGGCGCGGTGAGGTAGGAGAACAAGGTCGTGAGCGGCGCCACGTCCGGGGTGATGGGAGCGGTGGCGGCCAGCGGGGAGGAGTCCCGCGGCGCGTACTGGTAGAGGGCCGCCTCCGCCTGGGCGTAATAGGCCTGCTGCGGCGGGGGAGTGGGGCTGCTGCTGGCCCGAGACGGCACAGAGGGGCCCATGTGGTAGGCCGGGAAGGTGTAGGTCTCGACTCCATCATTGTCGAAGCTGCATGAAGATGCGCGTCTGGAGTGCGCCATCGACGACTCGCCGGAGAAGGAAACAGGCGAGCAGAGCAAGGGGCCCGAGTCCTCGGTGAACAGTGCACTAGAATACGAAATTACTTCGGGGTTGGTCTGGCGGCGGGCGTGCGAGGGGCGGAAGACGCTCTTGCTGGGCCGAGCCGGGCCCGGGGAGGTCCGCTGGCGCTTGGGCGCCGGGAGGGCAACAGAAGGAGTGATGGCCTGGTCTTGGCTACGGATCTTGGGCAGAAGAAGAGGCCCGTGAGTCCGGATGGGCGACCGCGCCGGGGTGGTCCGGCGGGTGGTGGTGGTGGTGGCCGAGTCGGTGGGCGACGACTCGAAGGAATAGACGGATCCAAGCGAACAGGAGCGAGCGTGGCCAGGGTTGTAAGGGATCTCAAGGAGAGACGGATCAAAAGAGAAGCTCGGAGGGGTGATAGGATCGCATGGTGGGAAGGTGAAGTCAAAGGTGACATCCGCTGCCAGACTAGGGTCTGTGTTAACACGATGCCTCCAACTTGCAGACCGAAACAGGGGACTAACGTGGACATGGTGACGACTGGTGACGCTGTGTCGACTCGGACACAGCACAGCAGATTACAGATTAGCGTCGGGGGGGGGGGGGGGGGGTTCTCGATGGAGAAATGGGGAGGCCGGCTCCGTGGTGTAAAGGGGACAGAAGAGATGGAAGGGAAACGAGTAAGAATCCGGTCTCAGCCCGACTTCTCCAGAGAAGTCCAGCGGTTGGGTGAGCGAGAAGGGATGGTGGGGAGATGAATAAACAAGAACGACGAGAGGCGGGAGGAGAGGCTATACTTAACCTCTTGTTCGACGCAGCTCACTTACCGCAGGATTATAGGCCACCGGCGGCCGGGCCCATGATGCATCAGCCGACTCGGCGCGCAAGCAGTGGGCCGTGGGCGGCATCTGAAATTCCGATGAGGGCGTGGGATTGTATGTGGGCGTGTACCGCGAACGGAGGCGTCGACACTACTGCACGACAATTTGCTAGTGGCCGGGAAGCAAACCTGAAACACGGAGAGGACGGCCCCCATTCGGAACCTTTATGTCGCTCAACGCCGGGTGTGGAGGGCGGCCACATGGATGGAGGTGGCCCCAGACGCTTGACACATGGAGACGAGACGGACATCGAGGTTGAGGCGGAGCACGGCAGCTGAACCGATGGCTACCTACAGAACCACCGTACCACGGCGGCTCTGCAATATCAGCAGGACACTTCGTTGGCTGCCATTTCGGGCCAGCGTCTGGTGGAAATCTTGGTCCATCGGGACATAGCAGAGCTTGGGGGTGGAATGCGGGTCTGGGCAGGTGTGAGTGAGAGCATCCACCAATCCCAGCAGAAAAAGAAGGAAAGAATCTGGAAGCTCTGCTGGCCCAAGCTCCCCTTCTCAAAGAGTCCAAGTTGCTGCGGGATCCCGCACTGTGATTGGCTCGGGCTCTGCTGCTGCAAGCCGCCCCGCCAAGCCTGACTCATTTTTAGACACGCCCAGTTGCAAGCTGCCGGGCGCCAATCGGCCGTGTGGGGAAGAGATTTCCCCCCCCCCCGTCGCGCTCTCCCATTCGCGGCGCGTCCGCGGGGTCTGGCGATTTCCCACGACACGTCCAACCATCGCGACGTCGACGTGGAGGGGAGGGGAAGGCCTGATCGTGAGGTGTTCGCGAATGGACGTGGGAGTCGATCAGCCACGCCTGTGGCTTCCCCCACGGAAGGACAGACTCGACATCTGCTCGTTCTCTGATATGCCGGCCGCCTCGCCCAAATCTGAAGATGCAGCGAGCATTGGGCATCTCCGCGTCCATCACGCGGGACGCCTTCAGCATTTCGGACAGCTCCCTGCTCACTCCATTTCCCCATCTCGGAGCGTGAACAGGGGAAACTAGCCATAAACCTATTTTTGGGATCAAGGACAGCCAGCATCCGCTGATCGAGATCTCGTTCCCTCCCGAGTCCCGGCTCAACCCTCGAGGCTTGGTGTTTGGGCCGGATGACTTGCCTGGAAGCGAGCGGCAACTGGGATTGGGATTGTCCAAATTTCCGTTGCCGCCCAAGTCGCGCCCGAGCCAGCGCTTGCATCGATGCCAAGCGCTGCCGTTCTCTATCTTCGCCTGTTAGCACAACGCCTGTGCCACAGTGCCATCGGATATCTAAAATTGCCTAGTCCTGTTAAGACCTGCGACGCCCATAGGCCGCGTCAGACAGGCGCCGGCAAGATTTCAGGCATACACTTTTTGGCGCCATTAGACGACCCAATGGCCAGCCAGCGGCCGCGCTGGCGGCTACTGACGTTGCTCATTAAAGCCTTCCCTCGGATCCTCCAGCCTCGACTTCCTGATCTGATTGCTCCGACGTCTCGCTACACTGCCTCTGTCCTCGACCAGCCCGGCGCGTAGCAAAACCCGACGGCCCGAGGTGAGCTCACCTCGAGGTCAAGAGAGCACGGGAAGGGGAGATGCTGGACGTTGTAGGTAGAGGCGATGCGCCGCTCAGCCCAAGCCCAATATCCGCCCTTAGTCAGCCAGACGCGACGCGAACGTCCCTTTCGCGTGCACCCTAACCCTCGTTCCATTCGCTCCAGAAGTCACGTCGGGTCCGGTGCGACGCGACGTCCAATTCCAGCCAATCCGCCCCGCGCAGTCTGGTGTCTCGCACCTGTCAAGTTCGTGTTATCGGGACATCGATTGGCTCTCACCACCAACCCGACTCGTCTGACCCTTTTTCTGCAATCTGCGTGCGTGCATAACCCCGTGTGTTCTAGATGCCGGCGCAAGCAAAAAAACTTGCAATAGTGTAGACGTCCCCGCAAAAATGTTTCCTCTTTCCTGCTTCCCCGCAACCCGGGGTTGTTTCACTGTTTCAATCCCAACAAGACGGGAAGCGGCCGCAGCCCGGTTTTGTTTCAGGAGGATGCAGCAGTCGGATGACTCGCGCATTCTGCAGACTAACAGATACATACTTGCCTGACGTGGATTCGGGATGGAGTTGCGTGGTGTGAGCTGTCACGCAGGTGGAGAGACAAAGACAGCGGAGGGGCTGCCGTGTCCGTCTCGGCGACGGGAAAGGTTTCCTCACCTCGCTACTTCTTTCACCGCTTCCGAGTGATCCTGGCAGGCCGGCCACTGCCCCCAAATGCATTGTTTGATATGTACAATAGAATTCGATATTATGTCTGCTGAGATCAAATCTGCTCTCCCACACGCCTGTTCCACAACGTCTACTCGCACCAAAGGAGGAAACGGACTCGGCAATATACCGTGCCAACAAGTGCGTACCTCGCCAAACGAGGGGTATCCTGCCCTACCCGCCAACAAGGGTAAACGAAAACCACGGCAAGTAGGTTGCTTCTTCTCCCGACCAGCCGGCCCTGTCCGGTGTCCGCCAACGGTCTCGATCCTTGACGTGTCTTCCACCCCCCGACGCGTCGTCGCTACACCGCCCGCAACTCATCCCACCCCCACCCAACCTCGCCTCCTCACCAACTTCCGCTCCCGCTCCCGCTCCCGCTCCCACCCCCACTTGTTTCACCATTCCCGTTCCCGTCAACAAGCGGTGAGCCACCACCACCACCACCACCACCCAGGACCAACTCCCCATCCACCCCCTCCCTCACCAACCGCAGCGCCCTCCTGACCCCCTCCAGCCGGCTCCTCTCGGCAACCACCATCCCGCGCGCCAGCTCGCGGATCGCCCTCCTGCCCATCCGCTCATGCATGTCCCTCCACCCCGCCAGCTCGCCGGCCACGGTCTGCTGCGCATACCGCAGCTCCCGGCCCAGCCGCGCCGCCTCGCCCTCGCTGCGCCGCGCCTTCTCCTCGCGCTCGTCGTTCATGCGCTGCCGCGTCTCGTCCAGCAGCGCGAGCGCGAGCGGCCAGCGCGACGAGCGGCTGACCGAGTTGTACGAGCGCTCCGCGTCGCGCCGGACCGCCGTGATGCGCGCGACCGTCTGCGGCGGCCGCGCGAGCGCCCGCAGGATGGCCTCGACGTTGTTGTAGAGCGCGAGGAAGGAGGAGAAGAAGATGGTGTGTGGCGACGAGTGGGCCGGCGCGAGGCTGCGGACGTAGGCGGCGAAGGCGGCGGTGTGGGAGGGGGGGAGGAAGGGGAGGGTGGAGATGGTTTTGGACAGGAGGGAGGTGGATTCGTGGAGGTCTGTTTTGGTAAGTTAGGATGTCATGTGCTGTTTAAGAGAGAGAGAGAGAGTGTGTGTGTGTGTGTGTTTGGGGCAAGGGAGCTCACCGTTGACAACATTGCCGACGACATTCGCCCTCCGCGCAACGCTTCTTGTCGAGAAGTGCACGCTGCGTACCATGTCGCGGGCATGGTCGACGAACTGCTCCACCTCGCGTAAATCCTGCACCGGCTCAAACTCATCATGCACCTTCTCCATCAGGGCGTCCGCCTTGAGCTTGCTCCGCTCCGCCATCGTTTCTAGCTGTAGGTCCGGCACGAGGAAGAACTCCCACAACATCTCGTGCGTGGCAAACGTCGGGTGCGATAGCAGTACCCTCAGGAACCAGTCCATGCGCAGCTGGAGGTCCTTGAGCACCGCCCGGCTCGGCCGCGACGGGATCTGGATCGGCGAGCGCAGGTCTGCCAGCGAAGGGATCCACGACGCCGGGTTTTCCATCTGAAGTAGCTTGGCGAGGTGCTCAAAGTCGCTCAGGGACCGGCGGCAGGTCGTGACAGCATAGCTCTGCGTATCAACCGGCGCGCCCGACTTGAGCACGAAGCGGATCGACGCGTCCTCGACAAAAAAGGCCCGGACGACGCCAGTCGTTCGTGCATCCGTGCCAGGGACAAAGGAAAACAAGACGAGGTCGTCAATCTTGTTCCGCAGCTCATCGTCCTTGGCCAGCTCTACCGCCGTCAGTCCCCTCAGCTCCCTAGCTGCGATGTCGACGCGCGGGTCCCCGAACAGCACCCTGACCATGTCGAAGCGGCCGTATTTACTCGCGAGCATCAGGGGCGTAAACCGCTTCTCGTTTGTCGCGTTGACGTCGACGTCACATCTTTGGAGAATGTGCATGGCCAGATTGGCATCATTGACGATATGCAGCAGCGTGTTCCCCTTGACATCCACGTGGTTATCTAGATGAAGGGGCTGGCCGTCCCCCTGGCGCCTGGTGGCCGCTTCCAACGCCTCCACAACCATCGTGGAGTAATAGGGATGGTCGTACGACCGGCACAGGGCAAACAAAGGCGTCTGCCCGTTCTTGTCCCTTTGCCTCCACGGTAGCATGTTGCCGATGCGTTGTATTAGAAACGGCGCGTGAAACAGGTAGTGGGCGGCGCTCCTGCCCCAGGTGTCCTGGATGGCGAAATAGTCGCGCATCTTGTTGTCATCCCTCGAGGCTAACAAGAAGTCGAGGATCGTGTCGACGATGGTCGCATCTCCCAGCTGCACAGCCGCGCTGAACAGCGTCGTCCCCTCATTATTCCGGTCGTCTATGATGACCTGGGCGGAATAGTACGGCCTCAGCGACAGCAGATATTTCAGAACCTCTGGTTGCCGATGCTGGATAGCCATCATGGGGACCGACTCTCCCAACGCGTCCTGGGTCTGAGAAAGCCGTTCGATGGATGTATCCCCTTCGATGCCGCTGAGCGCGCCGATGCTCATCGGCATCGACCGGAACGAGATCTCGGAGCCACTGGACATACTCCTCGTGTCCATGGACACCTTTTTGATTCGTTTGATCGGCGGTTGGAACACGTCCTCTGTGCGTCCCTCTGCCCCGTTCTGAAACGGAAACACATGGCCAAGGCCGGACCCCAAGGAAAATCTTTCCGAGACGGAGAAGCTCGCCGAAGACCGCCTCGGCGTTCCATTTGTGAAGCTCCAGCCGCTGGAAGATTGCCTTCGGGAGTGAACAACGTCGTCATCCTCAATGGCGTCTTCGCTTGGCTCCATAATCCTCCTCAGCTCATGCATATCGCCTTTCGATGTGGCGTCCCACAGGGCTCTGTTTCGCCGGCTCGCCCTCCGCAGGCCGCCGGACTCGCGGTCAAGATATGACAAGACCGCCTCGAAAGTGCTCAGGGCATATCCCATCTCGCCGCTGTCCACGTCGTCGATGAAGACAAAGTTCCGGATGTAGGCCAGCCGCGCCTGGAGATGCTTGATTTGCGCTTTGATGACAACGTAGAGCAGCAGTGATACCAAGGTGTCTGCGTTGATCGTCATGACCTGTTTTTCGGACGGCCCTTGACGTTCCCCCGGCTGCGGCGCATCGCCGAGCTGAGTTGACGCCTTGGTCGTGGAGAGAAGGATCTCCATCATCTCCTGCGGGCAGCTCGCATTGGGCATCTTTCGGAACTCCTCGACGGCGCGCCACAGCCGATTCACGACACCGCGTTTGGCGGGTTGGCCTCCGGCAATAACAATGCCTAGCTGCGAAATGTCGATATGGTCCATTTGCCGAATCTTGGCCTCCAACTCGAGGTCATCCTGCCGCCTCAGCGTAGCAAGACGGGGGAACAAAAAGTGATGGACGTTCTCGGCGATATAGCGCTCAATCAGGCGCTCGACAACCGGGCCCGTGAGATCCGTGGTAGCGCCTAGTAGCGACAGCTGCTGCCTGTCGACGCTCTGGAACAAATCAATCGCAGCCGTCACGGCGGTTTCGAGAGCGGTTCTCATGATGGCCTCGTCATCGTCGGCTTGGAGATAGTCAACGGCCGAGCCCCCGTTGATGCCGTTCGCGGCGCTTGGGCCCATGTCACTGTTCGATCTCGCTCTCTTCAAAGCCGTCGTTATCGGACCAGCAGGGTCTGGATCCGGAATATCCTTGGCCGAAGGCGGTGGCGGCAACGGGCGTTCAAACACCAAGGTAAACTCGCGGAAGAGCTTCTCCAGACCGGCCTGCATCTGCTTCGCGATGGCGGGGAAATTGTTGAGAAGCTCATGGAAGCTCCTAATGTCCTTTTTCTTGGGCGAGCCATTCGGTTCTCGGCCCTCTGGAGGCTGCGCGTTGAGCAGACGGCCGGCTCCATCGGCGGGCGGGACCACGGCCGGGATGATCTTGACCTCCTCCCACGATCCTACTAGCGGCCGCGAGATGTAATAGATCAGGAACGGGCGCGGATCGAGGGTGTCGGGGTACCAGATGACGTCGTGGAGGAGGTTCGCCTGGGCGAGAGCTTTGAAACCTGGACACGGAGCGAGTCAGCGTCTTTGCTACCTGGGGCAGACCGACCCAAAGCCATGTTTGTTGCAACAGTACCCTTGTTGGTGTAGATACTGCTGTCCTTGATGACCAGACTCCTGTTGTTGACAGTGCCGTACACCTTTGGCCTCCCCCGCATCTCGCGCAGGTTCTGGACAGCATCCTTCCCCCCGGGCTGGCCCTTTGGCAGGGGTATGCGCAGCACATGGCTTCCCAGGAACTCATCCGAGGTTATGGAGGCCACCAGTGGCGCGCCCGTCTCGGAGTCGCGCGAGTTGAGCAGGACATCGGCCGTGGGGACGAGGAGGATGTGCTGTTGGGGCGGCAGGCACTGGGCGAGGATGGGGCTCTTGGAGAAGGCGCCGAGAAATGGGTTTAGAGGTTGCATTCATTCGACGGGTTGCGCAACACCGCTCGCTGTGGCTTCGGTACGGGTGTGGCCACCATTGGGCAGTGGCTCGAGATGCCAACCATGCAACGGCCTCGCTGCCGTGGCCGAGGGGTCGATGTCAATCTCGGCCGACCCAAGGGCTGAACGGCTGAGTGACGCAATCTGCCCAGGGGCTTGCGGTTTGCGGCAGGGGATTGTCTTGTGCGCGCTGTCGATGGGGTTACGGTTGAGCTCTCGACTGTCTTTGCTGCAATTCGGGGGAAAGACGCGATGGCACTGGTTCGCTGAGGTGTCCAAGTCTGCTATTGTGTCACGTCTGCAGGTGTACCTACCGAGTACCGACAGGTGCGAAAGTCCGGTTAAAGGGTGCAAGACTGCAAGTCTCGCCAGGGATCCGGAAGCTCCGTTATCTGCATGTCTGTGGGGCTCCGCTCCAGTGAAGCTGAGTGATGCAGCTTGGGCCACTCATCTTCTAGCAGTGGGGCCTTGAATATCCATCCGTCCTGAATGCTTCTCTGACTCTCTTCAGTTTGCATTCCGGCCCGTCTTCAAGGATGAAAGGACAAAAGCTACTGGTCGCAAAGTTGGATCTTAAGTAGATTGCGCAAGTAACGTAGCCGAGGCCAATGATAGTTATATTCATGGTGAGAACTCGGTGAGAACCTAAGCACCTATATAGAGCGTGCATGACCATGGAGAACCAGCATTTGCATCAACGCATAATGGCCTCCCAGGGTCATGGCAGACATCGCCCCGGCTGCACGCTGAAAGGTGTAGTATCACATCTTGAGCCATGGCCGCATAAACACTTGCATGTGTCTACCTAGGTTTACGAGCAGGCTGGCAGCGACTCCGTCTGTCTTCCCGGCTGTATGACCGCCATGTTCACGGCAAAGGTTGATGGAAACCATCACCCAGAAGGCCGCATGTGGCGGCTGCCTGCTAACTGGAGTCCTAACACGAATTCGCGAGACGGGCAAGGAGGTCTCGCCTCTCGTAAGGAACGTCGTGCAGCCTACTCATGTCTCATAAACCTCATATGGTTGTCTGCGCAACCATTAAGCCTTGGCGGCGCCGGCCTTGATCAGCAGAATGTCGCCGTCCTCAACGACGTAGTCCTTGCCCTTGGTCATCATCTTGCCCTTGGCCTTGACCTCGGATTCGTCGCCAAGCTCCTTGAGCACGTTGAAGTTGTACACAATGGCCTGGATGAACGTCTTCTCAAAGTCGGTGTGAATGACACCAGCGGCTTGGGGGGCCTTGATGCCATTCCGGATGGTCCATTGCCGGACCTCATCAGGGCCAACAGTGAAGAAGCTTCCCAGGTTGAGCGCCTTGCGCATCTGCACCACAACCTTGGGCAACGCCGACTCCGCGCCAACCTTCTTGCACTCTTCCTTGATCTCCTCGTCGGTCTCAAACCTTGTCAACCGCTCCTCGAAGCAGATGGAGATGGGAATGATGGGATCGCCCTCGGCATGTTCCTTGATCCACTCGACGATCTTGGGGAGATGCTTGTTCTTCTTCCGGATGTAGTCTCTCTCCGAGAGGTTCACCAGGAAGACGCAGGGCTTGGCCGACAGGAGGAAAAGAGGATTGATGACCTCGACCTATGGAGAAATTAGCATCGGTGTTGCGATACTTGGTCCAGTAATATGAGAGTGAACAATGTGTCGTATCAGAATCAACTTTTTATCTCACCATGCACTCTGCGCATTGGCGAGGCATTTCAACGAGCTGGGTTATAAGATCGGGCCACTGGCCCTTTATCATCATAGCGTAGGCAGGGGTTGGGAAATGTGAAAAAAATCGTGACCTACCTCCTTGGGTGTCCAGTGGTTCTTGCGAACGTCCTTGCCGTCCTTCAACCAGGCCAGGACCTTCTCAATCGTGGCCTCCTCCTCCTTCCACTGCCTCATCTGAAGACTCTGACCGCCCTGGCGCGTCTTCTTCTTCTGGTTCTCGAGTGCCTTCTCGACGAACTCGATATCCTTGAGCCGCAGCTCCTCACTGATGATGTCAAGATCGCGGGTCGGGTTGACGTCACCCTCGACGTGGATAATCTCGGCATCGTCGAAACACCTCACAACCTGGAAGATGGCATCGACAGCGCGGATGTGGGACAAGAAGGCGTTGCCGAGACCAGCGCCTGTCGAGGCACCTCGGGTCAGGCCGGCAATATCATAGACTGTGAGATTGGCCGGGACCCTCGACTTGGGCTTGTACTTCTCGCACAGCCAGTCGTATCGCGCATCGGGAACGATGACGCGGGCCTCCTCTGGGTCAATGGTGGCATAGGGAAAGTTCTGACGGGCAAGATTAGCGACGTTTCGAGAAGAAGCAATGGGACGGTGCATACTGCAGGGTTACCCAGGTTGCACTTGGTGATGGCTTGGAAAAGCGTGGACTTGCCAACGTTTGCCAGCCCAACCTATTCGTCCGGCTAGTCAGCAGAGCTGAGGCGACGGATATCACCAAGGCAACCCACAATGCCGCTCTTCAAGTTGTTTCCGGGACGACCCAGGAGGATCTTCTCCTCTTGAACTGGCTTCTTGGGGGCCATCTTGTTTCGTTTGCTGTATTGACGGGTGGGGATGTAGATGAAAGAGCAGTCAAGAACCGGCTTGGAAAAAGCAGAACTAGCTGCGGGGGTTCGAAGGAGGGGTAGTGAAGAAGCGAAGAAGAAGGATCGAATTGAGGGTGCCGTCGTGACGAGCTCGTGGGCCAGGTGCCACGAGCTGCAATCTGTGACTACAGTAGATCAAGCAAGCAGCTGCTCGGTGATCTCTGCAAACCCTTTGGTTGCAAACAAACGCGTTGTTGCTCGTGGTCGAGTTTGTGTCACGAAGCTTCAGTTTGATTTAAGTTGCAGAGTTGAAAATTAATTTTGGCCTTTTGCGGGGCGGCTTTGACTGGCCGGACTAGCTAGTGCACGTGCCAAGTCAGCTCTGACCCAGTTGGAGCCGCCTGAAGGAGGCTGGCATTTACGTGCATAGACCCACACAAACAGGGCCGGGGTGCAGGCCCAGTTAGTGGGGTCTTTTCAAGGCCGCGCTGCAGAGCAATCATGGATGCATCAACTATAAGATGCTCTCCGTACCTTGACTCCCGACACATCAATTTTCTGATTGCTTATTCGATTTGCGGTAGACGGTGTGTTACCGATGCCTTAGCAGCGCTACAGCTAGCCGGCTTCTAGCGCCGCATCTCTCAGCATCGTCCCAACCGTGGGAAGTTCGTCGTTGGTTGGCTCGTGTCTTTGTTCCCAGAGATGCTCGGCTGCCTCGCAGACACATCAGCATAGTTACACCGTCGCCCCCAGATGCATCGCGCCTCTTACGTCGATTAACTCACACACCTTACTCCTTGCACTTCCTAGATCACCGGAACAACACATACACTATCAATCACCACTACGATGCCGAGCCGAAAGACACAGAAGCCGCCGAAGACGGCGCGGTCTCACCGATCCACCCTCTCCCTCCAAAAGACCGAAATCACCATCCACGTCTACGACCTCCTCCCCCCGGGCCGCCTCTCCTCGGTCCTCTGGGCCTTCGGCACCTCCCTCCTCCACTCGGGCGTCGTCATCAACGGGAAAGAGTACGCCTACGGCGGCCACGACCGGCGCGGTCTGACGGGCGTGTACTGGACCAAGCCCAAGACGGAGCCGCCCGGCGGGACCTTCAGGTGCGAGCTCCTGCACGGCTTCACGCTCGCGCCGCAGATCGAGATCGACGCCATCATCCGCGAGGCCTCCGACGAGTTCCTCGGCACCGCCTACAACCTCCTGACCAAGAACTGCAACCACTTCACGTCGTACCTCTGCCAGCGGCTGACGGGCCGCCCCGGCCCCAACTGGCTGAACCGCGCCGCGAGCATCGGCGTCGCGCTGCCGTGTGTGGTGCCGCGGGACTGGATCGAGGCGCCGGATTTTGAGACGGCGGACGGCGAGCTGCTGGAGGACGAGGAACACGATAGCGGCCGTGACCACGAGAGGGCGAGAATGTTACGGCCCGCGGATGAGCAGCCGCGGTTGGTGGGGCAGCAGAAGCGTGTTGCAGAGCCCGAGTGGGATAGCGAGGAGGAGCGCCGGTCCGGTGGCAGCGGCAAGGGCAAGGGGAAGGCGCCGGCTAGGGATGCGGTGGGGAGAGCGCTGCCTCCCGCGGAGAGAGCGCCAACCTATTGAGGTTGGACACTTGGGGTTTGCGCCACGCTGTTGTTTTGGTTTACTCAGCATTGCTTTGGAGTTTGGATGGGATTACGCAACAACTGTGCACACGCGGATACCACGGGTTACTCGGTGGACTGGGTAAGTCATTGGGCCGGGCGTTCGATGGGGTTGGCATTATTTCCTTCAGACAGGCGAGGGTCGGCCAGAATGACAGGGCAACAAGTACTGCCCTGGGACACGGTTTGGGGCTCGCTGGGGGTTTGCCTTACTCAAATAACCTTTGCCGCAGTTCCTGGCGGTGTGGGTCTGTCTAATACGGTAGACCTTCACCATGCAACGCTTGGGAACGGGCCTGGCATGCGGCCAAGAGCAGGAACACGCGACTGTCACCTGTTTGTCTTGCGTTTTGGGGGGTCCCTTGTAACATGCTTCTCTTGTAGTGTACTCAAGTCCGGCAGTGACAGGATTGTATGTATTCTAAGCAATACTCATGGTTTGAAGGGTCTCGTTGACTTTGAGTGCCCCGACCCTACCCCGCCACAACAATGCCATCTAATTGTACTGCAGGGACTCGATACAGCCTACCTAGGGTTCAACAAAAGGACACAAGCTCAAGCTCATGCCGCAACCCCCATCGCAACCAATGCCGCTTTGGCGACCTTGCCATCAGAGCTCTCGACCATGGCCGCATCTCCTGCAGCCTCGTGCTCTCTATTCCATTCCAGAATCTCCTCACAAACCCCCTCGATCGTATTGCACCCGCCGCTGTACCCAATCCCCCCTTCCGCCACACTCTTCCGCGCCAGGCTGTCGTCAACAACGGTGTGGATCGACACACTAAACACAGACGGCTGCAGAAAGTGCACATCCCCCTTGGGCTCGCGCCACCCGAACCACTTGGTCAGCAGCGGGACATGCGCCAGCAGCAGACACCAGGACTCGATAACGTGGGCGATGATAAACAGAAGCAGCGGGTGCTTGTACGAGACGGTGACGGGCGTGGCCGACAACTGCACCGCCGCGTTGTACACGTCGGCGAAGGCGATCGGCGGGCCCGGGTCGGTGACGTTGAAGGTGCGGCCGGCGCAGCGCGGCATGGCGGGCGTGCTGTCGTCGCCGGCGGTCTGCGGCGCGAGCGCGGCCTCGAACTGCAGGTGGGCGAGGGCCACGTTGCGCGAGTTGACAAAGTTCTGGATGATGTGCGGGATCCACGTCACGCAGGCGCCCATGCGGAGGACTATTCCGAGGACGGGGTCCGTCTTTTGGCCGTAGATGGGGTTGCCAGGCCGGATGGTGCCGGTGCGGAAGCCTGGCTGGTTGGCGGCGCAGACGGCGCGCTCGGCCTCGGCTTTGGAGCGGGCATCTAGGACGGATTGAGGGTTAGTCTGGTGCCCGGAGATTGGGGGGGTTGGGGGAGGAGGGAGCCTACAGTTGGAGAAAAAGAGGTGGTGCGGACGTAGGGGCGCGTCAAAGTCCCTCTCGTCGAAAACCTGAAAGTACTTGGCGATGCTCTGCCACGGCCAGATCCAGAATTTGGGCGGAACAAGGCTGACCGAGGCAGACGAGGTTGCAACGAAGATGTCGGCACCCGCAGCCCGGGCAGTCTCAAGGACATTTACAGCGCCATCCCGGTTCACACCGCTGATCCGGTGGTACAGCAGCGGGCTACGTTCTTGTGGTCGGACGGCGGCAGCGGTGTGGAAGACCGTAAGGGGCTTCTCCGCGACAGACGCTGGCCATGGCTTGGAAAAGGCTGCCTCGACAGATGGCCGGGACGAGATGTCGGCCGATACAAAGTCACAGCCGGCCGCCTGCTCAAGCATGTCGCGCCGGTTCAGCGGCACGAAATCAGCGACGCGGATGCTTTCAGGAGACTCTCCACGCTGGAGCAGCTGCAAAACGATGTCACCCCCCACGAGGCCTAGACAACACCGTGTGCATCAGCATGCGCACACACATCCGAAGGTAGCGAACGGAATTGGATGCTTACCAGACCCACCGACCACAACATATCGCCGATCCAGGCGGGGGGGCAGCCTTTTGAGAAAACTGACCGGGTTCTGTTTAACGCGTTCGTAGGTGTCCTTGATCAACTGTCTGCTCCAACGGCGGGGTGAGATCTGGGCCACTTCGGGTGGAACCGCCTCCATGGCCGAATTGATCCTGTAGAGCCATATCAAAGCGATGGCGATCGCCGCGGCAGCCACCGCCCACATGATGTTTAGGTGATGCTGTTAGGTTGATGCCGCGTAAACCATGTCAGGCCGTGGCTAGGTCAATATTTAGGGAGTTCAATGTTTTGGTGGTTTGATTCAAAAACGGAAGTGCGGCACCGCGCCACTGATCCGACGCCATGCATGCACTGTCGTAATCGTATTCCTCTGCCGTCCGACTCGCATGGAACTGGAAGGCTCGAACACCAAGGTCACCATCTCAGCACCACGGTCTCATGATGCAGCAACATCTTCCAGGCACACAGAAAACATTGGCCCGGGAATCCCAACACAAAGTCACCATTATGCCACGGTAACTTGATGCTGGCTCTGTGCGCATGTTCATCCGTCCACCCGTCGTGGTCGTGCGACCTGCAGCATGACGTTGCAGATCGATCGAGTTGGCCAATGGCTTGCAGCGAGCGATTGATGCAAGGCGGAAGTCGGGTTGTCCCTTGTGGGGTGCCAATCTGGTATCCACTGAGTAGGTAACCTTACCGAAGCGAGGGAATGACCGCACGTGGTTTATCCCTTCCTGCCCGTCCACCTCATCGTTCGACGGAAGTCGCTTTGGTAGGAGGCCGTCAACACGCCTCAATGAAACAGCGCTTTGTGGACAAAACATGTCCCTTGCGCCCTTGCGCCCTTGCGCCCATGCGGGAAAGCGAGCGAAGGGGTTGGGTTGAATGAAACGGTACGGACGGATTACGGAAACCACGGTCAGTCCGTGGTCCCCCTGCTGTCGGTAATTTGCGCTGCTCTCGAGAGCCCACTCTGCGGTTTTTACCTGCGTCTATATTTTCCTTGATGTGGTCAACAGTGGTGCGCTGACTGATAGGTGATGATGGACTGCACCCGCGTCAGCTGCCAAAGCTCGGTTTCCCATGCTCAAAAAGAGGGAAGCACTAAACCTGCATTGCTTGCTGTCAAAGTTGTCAAGCGTCAGTCAGGTTGGGAGGGAAACGGGAAGCCAACATCAAACCAAGGCTTGGCGCCAGGTTATGCACCCTATCTGACCAATAGGAGCGCTGCGTTTTCAGGCTAGGTATCTATCGTGAAGTCGGTCTCGCTCCTTCCGCTTTGAATGATGCTGCCGAAAACCGAGCGACTACCCTCCCTCTTCTCTTCTCCCTCCGACAATCCGGGGTTTTCGCTTCTTTCACCAGCATCCACACGACTTGTCTTCCCTCTGCATTCATTTTCCATTCAGCGCGGCATCTCCAGCCACAATTTCTCGCGCCAAACTGCATCCATCTTGAGCATCAGTTTTCCTCGCCACCCGAAAATCCCGAGTTTCACGATGCGTCAAAACATTCTGCTCGCCGCGCTCTCTGCGCTCACTGTCGCGACTGCCCAGACTCAGAATTTTACTATCAATCCTGACGATGTGAAGCCTGGCGACAGAGGTATGTCAATCTCTTGCTCAATTACTTTTTGCTGGGGTCTGAACTGACGATGGACTAGCCGATTGGTGCAATGCCGAGTACAACACTTGCCGCCTTCTGTGCGGCGGGTCCATGAAGGCCAACGCCTGCAGTCCTGTATGTCTAGAACGACTCTTTCCCACCGATTTGGTTGAATTGATGGACTGACCATGGCAGACCACCCTGGACTACACCTGCACGTGCTCTAATGGCACTGCCCCCGGCCTGGAGTACTACATCCAGACCATCCCGACGGTAAGCCTCCCTGGTGTGCCTCACACTATGACGTGCGAGTTGGCTAACCCGAAACACAGTTCATCTGCGAGCACGTCTACTCTGAATGCATCGCGGCCAACACTGCCAGCTCCAGGAAGCAGGATGAGTGCAAGGCCAACATCAAGTCCAAGTGCGGTACGCTGGACCCCACCAAGGCCCAGATCGACAGCGGCTCGAGCGACAGCTCCAGCAGCGCCTCCTCGAGTGCGACCAAGGCCCCGGCTGCCAGCCAGAACCAGAACGCGCCTGCCTCTACTAGCTCCACGGGCGGTGCGGCTGCGACCAACGCCGCCCTCCTCGGAAACGGCATCGCGGTGGTTGCTGCTGGCGTCTTTGCTGCCCTGCTCTAAGCGGAGCAAGGCACTGTACACCGCCCGGTATTCCTCAGCAATAGTGCGTGTAGTGCTGTGGGGTGGTGGGCGATCTTCTTCTTGTATTGATTTTCTCTCGATATTTCCTCTGGACAGGCTTTTTGCACCGGCGACCAGCAGGATCTGCAGGTGCACGACCCCGCGGCGGAGGAGTTACGCAGCTTAATGGGGACCTAATGCGCACGAGAAGACATGTTTCCGGTTGACGGTTGGGGACGAAGGGATAGCGACGGGATGGTGAGGTTGTAATGGAGAGCGGTGGCTGAGGAACGGTACTGAATGTATCAGGAGGCGCTGTTTGGGGTAGAGGAGACAGAATTATATCCATTTGCTTTCAGGCTGTCCCAAACTATTGGGGCGTGGTGTGGTGACAGGCAAGTGCGTTGACCGAACCTCAGCATGGGTGAACAGCGTCTTGGGACAATGATGTTGTGTTTGGGCGCCGTCGCAGTTGAAACAAGGGCATGCTTTGCTTTGTTTCACTCACCTTTGACAGCCCCGGAGTATATCTACAGTTCCCATGCATTCTACGCGCCTCAGCCCGTATCAGACCCCAAAATACAAATGATCGAACAGTCCTTCGTACACTCGACCTCGTCACTGACTTACACCAGTCGCCAACACCCGGTCACCGACACCCAAACACCAACACCTGGTCACCAACTCACACACACCGCACACCGCACACCGCACAACCATGGCATCCCACGTCGCCCTCTCCCGCGAAATCAAGACCCACATCCTCACCCGCCACCTCACCGAGCCCCCCGCCTGCGCGCTCGCCCTCCTCTGCCCCGAATGGGACCTCTGCTGCCGCGACCGCGCCAACCATGCCCTCGACGCCATCACCCGCAACACCCGCGTCGACGTCTACACCCTGCCCAACCCGCTCCGCCTTGCCGACGATCGCCCCGTTCCGGGCCCGCACCCTCCTCCGCCTGCGGCCATGGTGGGCGGGCGTGTCACGACGGTGTTTGACCATGGCCGCCGGGGCCCCGCCGACTGCGTGCTCGTGCCGGTGATGCGCGATCCGCGCGCGGAGCTGTGCGGCCTGCCGGAGGGGCTGGGCCGGGAGCTGGCCCGGGAATGGGCCGGGAGCAGTGTGTTTGTCGCGTCGCAGAGGGGGGGGACCGTCGGGCCGCGGTGGGTGGGGATGGCGCGGGAGGAGGCGCAGGCGGCGGTGCTGTTGCGGGAGGAGGCCGCTGCGCGGGTGCTGCCGTTTGCGGATGATGATTGTTGTCTGGGGAGGGTGTTTGGCGTGGATGGGGTGGAGAAGGAGGCTCTGCCGCGGGTGGGCGGCGAGGACGCGGGGCCGCGGTATCTGTTTCAGCGGCTGGCGCATCTGGTCGTGAATACCGTGCCGGAGGTCGCGTCGGCGGAGGTCTGTGAGGTTGGGATGCTGCCGAGTGCGTGGGGCCCCGTGGTTCTGTGGAATCTGGAGATTCTTGGGGAGAGGCTGGAGTATGAGCGGCGCGCGAATCTGTTTCTGCGGTGGGACGCCATGGAGCGGCTGGAGACGCTGTCCCTGGACCTGAGGGGGTTTAACTACCCAGTGATGCGATACCTGCGTGAGGAGGACGTGGTGGATATTGCCCGCTCGCTCTGGGGGATGAACCTGGCCGTGTTGGTGGTTGCTGGGTTGAGATCGTGGCTGCAGTATCCCGGCTTCGAAGCTCTGGAAACCGGCGAGGTTGAGACGGGGACGTGGGCGCCTGAGAAAGGGGCCTGGGTGGACGAGAACCGAGCGGGCACCGTTAACTGGTGGCAGCTGTTTGCCAGGGCGGTGCGGCCAGGGGGGAAGCTCGTGTTTGTGGACAAGCAGGATGGAGACGGGTTGAGGCCGCAGCGGCTAGCCTGATGTGAAGCGTTGAGGTACTAGTAAGGGGTCGCGAAAGTGAGGTTTTTGCATAGTGCACGTATCGCTCGCCCGCTATCAAATGCGTAGCCAAGCCCATTTTTTCCGTTGTTTCCACCTCTGTTCACCTTCTCAGCTTTTGCCTTCTTTCCTCGCCCTGCCCTTGACTCTCCACCGTCGACTCACCGATTCGTCACTGATGGGTTCCATGACACTGTAGCAGGGCGGCCAATGAGAGCAATAACAATCTGCCACGACATTGCAGGCGTGGCCGAAACTCTTGACCGCATCTGGCCAATCATCCGAATAGCCTCGGGTTGCTGCTGGCTCAACGAAAAAAAACGGTGTGTCAAATGGAGGTAACAATTGTCGGGTGGTGCCCAGGAAAGAAAGGGCCGGGGTGCAGCATTAAGGGTAATTCGTACCTGCTCGACGGCACAAGTCAACCGCTCAAACCCCCACCTTCCATTTTCCTGGCATCGTCACATCGTCAGCAGGGCTTCTTCCTGCTGCGGCACTCACAGGATCAGACAGATAATGGCAATGGAGCTTTATTGTTTCCAATCGGGCGCATTCCGCTGCTCCTGGGCCACGGGTCAGTTCTAAAGCCACGATGTAATCCCACATGGCAACCACCAGCTGCGAACACTTCATGAGCACTCTGGCCTCTGTCGAGCCGTCGGGCTACTGGCCTTGCCACTGCTTATCTCTAAATATCTATGGCTTGCACGCTCGGCCGCTTTTGATTCTCTTCCTCATCAAGTTCCCCTCTTCTTTTTCTTTTTCTTGGTTGGCTGTGGCACGGGGCACGTCTTCCACATACAACTGCATAGCTTCTACCCCTAACAGCAACACAGAGCATCGATATATCGACAACACCGACGACGATGGCATCGAGCTACCCGAGGCCGCGCCGGAACAACAGGGCCAGCATCCTTGATTGGTTCAGCCCGTCGAGGCGCCGAAGAGAAGACTCGGGGCAAGATTCCCCCGGGCAAAATCACAGCCTAGCCAACGATTCATCTCACAGGAGAACCCCGCCGGAGAGCCGACTCGCACAGGACGACAGCATCTCGCGGGTTACGACTCAGAGAGCAGGCCCGAGGCATCCGAGGGGAAAACCCAAGGAGGTGAACTTGGAGCTCGAGGCCCTTGATAGCCGCTATCTCGACATCGTGTTGAAGTACAAGAGTGCTGCCATTCCCGTGATTGCTCTGGTGTTCGCCATCCGGGGTCGATACGAGGATTTGGATCAGCCCCTGGCCGAAGCTGTCGTCTTCCAGTTCTACAGCTCCAATGGCCAGCCCTTGTCTGAAGACGATATTGTCACCAGCGAGACTCGGAAGATATGGTACCGTATCTTTAGGTCTGAGAAGGATACCGACGGCTGGAAGCTCTCGCACTGGGAAGATATGACCGACGGCCGCCTCGATAGGTCCCTCGCACGCGAAATGGTCGTTGCCATCTACGCAGGTGACACAGTTCGACAAATGAGGGAGAAGATCGCCGAAAACATGAACATTCGCGATGCGAATAGAGTCGTCCTTATCGCCAGAGACGGCTTGCGGCGTGGCGCGCTGCTGGGAAATGACTGGAAGGTTGGCCGGGTCAGGAAATGGATATGCCGCTGGCTGTCGATCGACGTCAGCCCAGTTGACCGCTATGTCGTTCTCCGTGGCCTGAGGAGGGAATATGTTTACCACCCGAGGCCCGAGTCTGCCAACATGGACTTGAAGGCGCTGATGGACTATCTGGACAGTCGCTTGTTTCGAGGCGTTCACCAGCACGGAAAACCCGCGTCGAGCACGCCGAGCGAGCATGCTAGCCTTAGTCTCGATGGCAGACGCCTGCGCGGCTCTGAAATGGTGAAATGGGGCGCGACCTACGACTTCGAGGTCTCGGACGACGTGGCCAATGCCTTCTCACTTGAAGAGGCATGGCTGTTGCCCGCAACCGAGACGTGTGGTGTGCGCATGGAGGACATATCTGTTGCCGAATTGCCTATCAAGATCACCCCCCGCTGCGAGCACCGACCGACTGTCTGCAGAGGCTGTCTGACGCAGTGGATAGACGAGAAGATCCAGAAACGCGAGTGGGATAGCATTCGATGTCCCGAATGCCCAGAGACCCTCGACTACCACGACCTGAAGCGGAACCTACCCAAGGACCTGTTTGAGCGCTACGAAAAGCTGCTCCTACGTGGCGTTCTCAACAACCTCGAGCATTTCCGCTTCTGTCTGTCACCGACATGCGAGTCTGGCCAGTTGCACGACCCCAAGTGCTTGGAGTTCAAGTGTGTCGCCTGCCAATCCAGCCACTGCATAAAACACAGCCTCCCGGGGCACCGTGGACAGGACTGCGAGGACTACGACAGGCAGAATCCTCACCAACTGGACGAGGAGGCCACGGGCGAGGAGATGAAAACGACCAGCAACACCTGCCCAAAATGCAACACGGCCATCCATAAATTCGACGGATGTAATCACATCACCTGCAAGTCACCCCCCCCATCTCACTGGATCCTTGAAAGAACCGAACCCCTTTACTGACTATGTTCCGTACCAAATCTAGGTGTATGCAAGCACGAATGGTGTTACATCTGCAGGGCCACCCACGTCACCCGGGAGGGCGGCTACACCTACTGCAAACACAAAGACGGGTGCACCGAAACAAACACCTTCTTCGACAACAATGGAAACTTCCTCGGCGACGGCGACGGCGACTTGCTGTTGCCCACGCCGCCCAGAGTCCGCACCCCGACCCTCCCGCGCATGGCCCCGCGCATGGCCCCGCGCATGGCTCCCCGAGTTGACCCGCGCGCACCCCACCGTGCCCTGACAAATCCTATCCCGGCCGTTGAAGGCGCTTTTATGCCGCAACGCCTCCACGTCACTCCCCGCGCCGCGGCGCGCGCACGACGGCTCCTGGCGGCTAACGTGCCGCCGCCCGACGCGCAGATGCGCCAGATGGATCATGTCCTGGAGGCGCCGCTGCCGCCGCCGCTGCCGCACGGGGGGGAGAGGGCGGATATGCCGCCGTATATGGACCAGCGCTTTGATCCGGTACGGACGCGCGGGTTTCGGGATGGGGATGGGGGGTTGCGCTTGCCGGTGCGGAGGCATCCGAGGGCGGAACCTGGGACTCTGTCTGGGAGGCATAATGCGGATGGGCATACGGAGGGGAGGGGGGCCAGAGAGAGGGTGAGAAATCGGGAGAGGGAGAGGGGCCGTGGGTTTGATTGATGGGTGATGTGGAGGTCCGCCCTTCTTTTCTTTTCGTTTTGGGCTGCTGTGTACAGGATGGGATGGGATGGATGGGATGGGTAGGATGGGATGGATGGCGAGCTGGGAGATCTAGACTGGTTGGTTTCAACAATTGCGATGCTTTTGGTTTTGGGGGGGGGGGGGAGGGGGTCAGTTTCGAGGACGGATGGTTGAGGGTAGAAGATGGACATCTCACGACCCGGAGACGATTGGATGCTGGACTGAGTTCTAGAATGCATTTATTTGAACATATCTTGCAGTGAGGGCTTTGGAGGCTTGGGGAATTCTTGGTGGGATTTGACAGGGAGTTACCGGGTCTGGATATGACAGGTCGACTGCTGAGGGGTTGCATTGTCTATTGCGGTGATGATGTTTCTTATACCCCAAGGCCATGGACATGGGCGAAGTCGTGGCGGAAACCAAAATAGCTCGGCCAACATCTGTGCGATTGGAGTATGGATAAGCAATCCCGTGAAGGTGCCTTGTTTACCCCTTGCCACCCACCCCCTTTCACTTGTTCCTTGGCCAACCTCATCTGGCTGCCGAGTGGGGTGGATTCTTGTGCCGACTCGATTCCGCCGCTAGGGTATTATTGTAAGTATATTCATGTTCCGGGTGACCAGTGACCGTGGGGTTAGGTCCCGTGCCACGAACAATCACATGCTTTAACTTCCCCTTTCCCCACAACGGAGGAAGGCCCTTAGGACGAGGCAGGAAGAGCGGTGGTTTCGGTTCGCAGCCATCATTCTGACCATGATTCCCTGGCTTCTGCGCATGAAACACCCCCAGAGACCGCATTTTGTCTTGCCGTCCCTCGTGGCGATGACTCCGTCATGGAATGCCGTGTCTGAAACATCTCGAGCTATTTTCGCCGCTTCCAATAGCCGCCAGAAAGCAGAACCGTCCGAGAATGAGCTTGGCCCATGAGTCAAACAGTGACATACGCCGGGGACCTAGGCGGTCTAAGTGGCCGCAGCTCTCTTGGCTTGGACGAAACCCCCGTTCCTCAAGGTGTTGTGTCCTGTACCTAGTACGGATACTTTTAGAATGACGGCATGGGCAATGGAAAACGGCGCGAAACATTGTTTCGGCGATCAAACTTCCCCAAGCGCCCGGGCCAGCTGGCAACCGGGTTAAAGCGTTTCTCGTGTGCCGGGCAGCTGCTGGTTCCGATGTGGTGGAGCAGTATAACCGGGATACGGCGCACCCGGGAGAAGAGAGTAGAGAACCGGGAACGTGGGTTTTAAGCAGCTGCTGTCGGAAAGCTGCAGAATCAGCCAGCCCGGCTGTCGATGGATGGCGAACAAGCAAGGGCGCTGCTTGGTCTCCGCGCATCCTGGCATAAAATGCAGAAGTGCAGCGCCGTTTCTTCTTTCTGCGCAATGTCATGTCTTGGCGCTTGGATTGGGGACCCACTCACCTTGAACCTCGATAGATGGGCAGAAATCGCAGATCATGACCGACAGACACTGCGAGCTCAGTAGGTTCGAGGGCCCCTACGTGCCATCGATCGATTTCCTGGATTTATTCCGTTATCTCGTTGTTGAGCATTCGACTTTTGTCTTGAATGAGATTGATGAAAGAAAAACGCCCAGACTTTCCAAAGAGAGTGGAGACAGGGAATGGAACCCGCTGACTTTTATGTCTCCCTTTGTTGAACCTGGACCCCGGGACATTCTTTGTTCTGTATTCCGTGCGGAGTATCTGTACTCCGTATCCGTAGTGTTGGATCAGTCACTCCTTGCAGTGTTGCACCAGACGAAGCGTGCCCATCCCCTGTCAAGGCAGCGAGACAATGGCTTGCAAAAGGGAGCGGTTGTCTCACATGTTGGCTAGGTATGTTTGGTACCTGCATCGCTTGCGCAGAGAAGGGTAGCATCGACTCGTCGGATTAGACAGCCCAAGAACGGCACATCTGCTAGGTACGGAGGGGGCTAACTCGCGTTTGGCCGAATGCCCCTGTCGCGGTGGCTGCGCGAAGGCGCCATCACCAATTGGAGTGGACCCTTTCCAAGTGCACCAGCGCCAAATTGGCGCCGTTGCAACCTTCCCCAGATGGCCTGCCGTCCACTCCTTTTTGCTTTCCAAGGTTCCCCTTCTTTCAATCCCACGCGCGCCGATTTTCCAATTTACTGCCCCCCTCCGATCCAGAGCCAATCGAGGATGGCCAAGCCATGAGGGTTGAATGCGGTTAATCCAACAAAGCACCGTTGCATCGCAGACCCGTCTTATGAATTGCGATGGACGCTCTCGATGCTCCGTGGGAGGGGACCCGTCCACCCCCCTTCCCCATCGCTGACACGGCTGCTGCTTCATCTGAACTCGCTTCCGCGCCTCTGTCACCTCGCCCGGCCCCCCTCACATCCGACCAAACGGTTGCCTTCCCTGAGCTCCCCCCGTTGCCCAAGGCGCCTCTCCCCAGCCCGCGCTGCGGCCGGTCCTTTAGTCTGGCCCAGACATCGGGCCCTATCAAGCGCAAGCCACTGTCGTCGGCCGCATCGCCCGTTGCCGTCCGGTACTCGACTCGGGGTTATGCCGATATCGCCGACCTTCCTCGCCCGGAGCAGAGATTCGCAAGATCCTGTTCGTTGGACAGCCCAACACTCTACGAGTTTCCCGGCCATCGTAGCTTGCTAGCAACAAGCTTGCTGAATACCGTTGTGGACTGGCCGGCCAGTCCCGACAACAGCCAACCGTACGTCCTGACCTGACTCGGTGGTGGACGTGGTGGCAATATCTTGCTAACCAAGCTTTCCGTACACAGATCATCTCCCGTCACCGAACACATTGTTCAGCGGGGGGTCCTGGTTGACGGCACGGGAGACGTGCGCTTGCGAAACATCGCGGGAAGCAACCCTGCAGCTTCTCAAACAACCCACACACTCTCCGTGGACGAGAGTAGCGCCGAGACGGCTAGTCTGACCACTCAGAATTCAGACCCGTACGAGCTCGAGTACCTGTACTCCGACCCCGACTCTCCCGAGTCACGAGCGGACAAGCGCACCACCATCATCAACACTAATACCAAGACCATGTCAATGTTTGCCCGGAAGTCGCCTCCTCCACATCTGAAGCTTGGGACACCGGAGAGAATCGGACGCGCCACGACAAACTCACTAGAACTCAGTAATCTTAATAAGCCGCTGCCCAAATCACCAGCGTCTTCCTCCAAACTCAGCGCCTTCCTTGGCTGGGATACGTCCGTTTCGCCGTCAACAACGAACGACGATTCCGACAAGGGCTTCTCGCCCCTGCCCTCGCCCTCCTCCCCAAAACCCACGACTGTCCGGACGAACGTGTATGAAACCCCGCCCACAGCAAAGAGCCCGGCCTTCTCCAATGCCACCGAGCAGAACTCTTTGGACTATTGCGAGGCCTACCTGCAGACGCCATCAGACAGCACGGCATCGTGGGACGAAGTTGAAGAGATGGAGGACGAGCTGAAAGCCATAAGCGCCGAGTTGGCTTCATCCATTCGGCGCGAGCTGGACTTGGATGATCTTGTTGAGAGATTACAAGAGCAGATCAACAGCCCGCAGGCGCCCGGGAAAAGGACCAGCGATTATTTCTCAGACTCTGGCTACAGCTCAGCCAAGTTTAACGAATTTGACAACGCCAAAGAGGAGATTTCGCAAATCCAGCGCAGAGCTGAGCAAGAGAAGGCCCAGATCCGACTGGAGCTCACGAATAAGCTTTCTGACGAGCGTTCGAGACGCCGGCGCCTGGACCAACAAATACAGGAGCTTTCCAAACGGGCGTCGCAGGTCGATGTCGTCCAGTTCAACAACGACGAGGCTAGCGGCCGGGTCAGGGAGCTTGAGATCACCTGTGATGATTTGAGCAGGAGGCTCTCGGAAGAGCGAGAAGCCAAAAACAGTTTTCAAGATCTCCTCGAAGCCCTGAAGGGAGAGATGCAAACAGTGTCGAGCGAGCGGGACGACCTACGCGACGAGATTGTCCCCCAGCTGCGGGCTCGCGTGGAGGGCTTGGAGGCCGAGGTTGCCGAGCAGTCTAGACTCGCCTATGAGACGTCCAAGATTCAGCAGGAGCTCCAAGTTCTACGGTCTGAAAACGCCGAGCACGCCAAAACCGCCTACGACACATCCAAGATTCAGCAGGAGCTGCAAGCTCTACGGTCCGAAAACGCCGAGCACGCCAAAACCGCCGACGACGCATCTAGGATACAGCAGGAGCTCCAAGCTCTGCGGTCTGAAAACGCCGAGCATGCCAAAACCGCCGACGACGCATCTATGATACAGCAGGAGCTCCAAGCTCTGCGTTTCGAAAACGCCGAGCACGCCAAAACTGCCCACGACGCATCCAGGATTCAACAGGAGCTCCAAGATCTACGTTCCGAAAATGTCGAGCACGCCAAAACAGCCGACAACGCATTCAAGATTCAACAGGAGCTTCAAGTGCTTCGGTCCAACAATGCGGAGCAGACCAGAACTGCCTACGACACAGCCAAGATTGAGCAGGAACTTGAGTTGCTTCGGTCCGAACATGCTGAGCACGCCAAAGTCACCTACGACACCTCCAAGATGCAACATGAGCTCGAGCTGCTTCGGTCCGAAAATGCCGAGCTCAAGCAGTCCGGGACTCGCATGTCGATGGCGTTGTCGAGGTCCGCATCGGTCACGGGTGGCATGTTCAGGAAGAACAACCGGCCGCAGTCCGTCTCACGGTCAATCTCGACGAGACAGCCCGAACCTCGAGAGGCCCTTGCCGAGAGGTTGAAAGATGTCGAGGCGCAGCGGGACGCATTGCATAATGCGCTCAAGAGTCTGCTTGAACGGCAAGAGCTCCAGACCCGAGAGAACGCCAAGAGGGTTCGGCAACTTGAGATGGAGCGAGACAGGCTTCTCTCTGCATCGCCGAAGAAGGCTGGCTATGAGAGGGAGGTGTCCAAGCTCCGCGAGGAGATCAGCGTGCTGCGCCGACGGGCAGAGGAGGCTATCGAGCAGAAGTGGCAGGTCGAGAAAGGTCTCGGCGGTCTCAAGATGGACCTGGACCGGGCCGAGGAAGAGATTGAATCGTTGCGGACTCTTCTCAAGGAGAAGGAAATACTGGGTTCTACCCGCGAGACCAACGCGGAGCACAACATGCCCGCAAGCTCAGCCTCGCTTGAGAAGGCCTACCAGGATCTGCAGGCTGCTTACTCCGAGGCGCTACAGCAGATCAAGACGCTCGAGGACAGCACAATATCCGACGAACAGACGCAACTCGCCATGCAACGCCTTGAGCAAGCCCTCTTGGCCGCCCTTTCGGACCGCGACCTCGCCCGCACAGAAACTGCTTCCTACCGCAACCAGCTCGACACTTTCCAGATGCTGGAGAAGAACCACCTGGACGCGGAACGCAACCTGGCCGACCAGCTGCACGAGTCGGCGCAGCGCGTCGAGGACCTCGCGCAGCAGGTGCGCGCCCAGCTCGAGGCCAACGCCACGCTGCGCGCCCGCCTCGGCGACACGATCGCGCGCGGCGAGGCCGAGCAGCGCTTCAGCACGGAGCGCATCGCGGGCATGCAGTCGCGCCTCCGCACGCTCGAGGACCAGGTCGTGGCCGCCCAGACGGGCGCCGAGGAGCGCGTCACCCGCCACGAGGAGGAGCTCGGCCGCCTCCGCGACGCCCACTCCACGCAGCTGCAGCGCCTGCGCGACGCGTCGGGCGGGCTGCGCGCCTCCGGCCAGCAGCGCCTGTTCCCGCCCAAGTCGCCGCTCTCGCCCATGTTCAGCAGCCGCGCGATGGCCAGATCCCCGACGCGCATGTCGACCCCCGCCATGGGGCTGACGCTGCCGCCCGACCACCAGGCGCCGAGGCCCGGGATCCACCGGTCGGCGACGGAGCCCGCCGATATGATGGCGCAGGTTGAGACGCTGCGGGGCCGGGTCGCGGAGCTCGAGGGCGCGCTGGCCGCGGCGGATGCCGAGATGCAGGAGGTTGTGGGCCGGATGAGCGCCGCGCAGATCGAGGTGCTGATGCTCCAGGAGGAGAGGGAGGCGGCGGTGCGGGAGACGAGGCGGCTGCAGGTGCTGCTGCAGGGGGAGACGATGAAGGTGTTTGAGGAGCGGTTCAGGAGTCTGGGATCACGGGTTGCGTAGGAGAAGGGGGGGGGATGTGATGTGCGACCTGTCTGCTGTCTGTCTGTCTGTCGGGTTGCTTGGGGAGTTATCGATTGGCGCTTTCCCCGGTTTACCGTGACCTCTTCTTTTGGGGGGTTTCGGGGTAATCCCTTGTTTTGTCGTGGAAATATCCCACAGCATCGGGGTGGCTGGTTCTGGACCAAGGCTTGGGGCCAGGACGCCGTTCGGGGCTGTTTGTTTGGACACGGCGCTTTTGCAGCGGCTTTTTGGCATACCGTGGGTTTGCATAGCGTCGTTCTTCCGCCGCGGCCGTAGGTTGGCCTGCGAATTGTCTATTGTTGGGTCATCTTAGACTATACACCAAGTGTATTATTGGTTTGGTAGAGAGGGGCCAAGTTGGATGGCTACGGTCTACGATACAGAGGTTGGAGCTAGAAGACATAGCGTACATATATTTATTGGTGGTCCACGGGGTGTTGTATTGGAGGAATACAGCCGATGTGTTGGCTTTGGCCTAATTTTAATGATATCTGATCAACGGCCGTTCGACGACCATACTCCATTGACATCAATTCGGAACGATGTCATCTCATGTCATCCTCCGACCGCATTCGATGCCTGCCATCCGACCCCGCCTCCACGTACGGATATCCAACCTTTCTAGTCCAAGATAATAAATACCATGATTTACTTGGGTGTGTTTTAGATGCTTGGCACATGGTGGTGGTGTCAACGGGTTGATCCGCTTCCCCCACAGGGAAAGGTGAGCGATTTCATGTCCAACCACCACAGCCCTAATTTCGAACTAGAACGGCGACATCGGCGTGCGGCAAGGGGAGCGATCTTAATCTAATGCGCGGTGCTGTGCCGTGCCGAGGGAGCAGCAGCGAAGCAACCTGCAAGGGACATGTGGGGGTGAGGAAGGAGACCCCCGCGGCCACTGCCTCGTCTGGAACAACCCAGCCAATGAGAGGCATGCAGTCTTATCTTCAACAACAGTGTCACTGCCTCGACGACCGAGCGACTCTATCAAATTCTGTCCAGTGCATGGGAGCTTTTCCAATCCCGCACTTTCCCAGGTCTCTTAGAGAGGGGCCCCCATTGTCGTGACGCTATCTCTGGACCGGCCCCCCCCCCCGCCCCCCCTGCCATTTCGAGCACCGAGATAACCTCAGGCGTATTTCGAGACATCCGATGATGAGCCGATCTATTTCCTCCCTAGTCACTCGGATATGCTCGTCTTTGGACGCGCAGCCGTGGGTATCCCATCAAGCCGGGCCTGGTGTTTTACTGCTTGCATGGCTCGGCTCCGCGAGTTCCAGGTTGCCTCTTCCCAGAAACGCATCCCATTCCCACTCCCAGTCCCTGATATGCTGGCTTTGCCAACGTTTTCTCGAGTCCTCCTTTGCCTTCCTACCAAAGCCTGGCTTCCCATGGTCCGTCCCTCTTTGCGGCTTTCTTGATCCTCATCTCCTTCAGAACCAACCAGCCTACTGAAGTCGGGGGCCTTTTCGTCGACTTCGGTTAGTGAACGCCCGCCATGGACAGCTCCGAACTCAGTGGGCTTCCCTACATACCGCTGGCGCCGTACAATGGCAAAGGGGCAACCGGCGGAGATCCACTCACTGATGATCTGAATGTTTGGTACCAGGTGAGTGAGCTGGCCATGCCTTTCCGCTGCTCCGATTTGGACGGTTAAGGGGTCCTAATACCGCCGGAATGTCCGCAGTCTGGTGATATCGCCTTCATGATCATTGCTACTGCGCTGGTGCTCTTTATGGTCCCTGGAGTTGGGTAAGCTTGGAACCGAGGTTGGATAGATGACCTGGAACTGACCAAGTTCGACCCAGCTTCTTCTACTCAGGCCTCGCCCGCCGAAAGTCGGCGCTGTCCTTGATATGGCTGTCTGTCATGTCTGCCGCCGTCACAACCTTCCAGTGGTTCTTCTGGGGCTACTCCCTGACCTTCTCCCGCGGCGCCAACGCATACATCGGAGACCTCGCACACTTCGGCCTCAACGCCGTCCTGGCCCGCCCGTCCATCGGATCCAACCGCATCCCCGACCTCCTGTTTGCGCTGTACCAGGGCATGTTCTCGTGCGTCACCGTCGCCCTCGCCACCGGCGCCGTGGCAGAGCGCGGCCGCATGCTCCCGTGCGTCATCTTCATGTTCATCTGGGCCACCGTCATCTACGACCCCATCGCCTGCTGGACATGGAACCCCAACGGCTGGTCGAATAAGATGGGCGGTCTTGATTTCGCTGGTGGCACCCCCGTGCACATCGCCTCAGGGTCCGCCGCGCTCGCCTACTCGATGATGCTTGGGAAGCGCCGCGGCCACGGGACGCACGAGCTCAACTATCGCCCCCACAACGTCACCCACATCGTCATGGGCACCGTGTTTCTCTGGGTCGGCTGGTTCGGCTTCAATGCCGGCTCAGCCCTTTCCGCCAACATGCGCGCCATCATGGCTGCCGTCGTTACCAACCTCGCTGCCGGCGTCGGCGGCATCACCTGGTGTCTGCTCGACTACCGCCTCGAGCGCAAATGGTCCACAGTCGGCTTCTGCTCGGGTGTCGTCGCTGGCCTAGTCGCCATCACCCCCGGCTCCGGTACGCCCCCCCTCCCCAATAACAGGCTACGTACCCGCATGGGCAGCCGTCCCCTCGGGGATCCTCGGCGCCGCGGTGGCCAACTACGCGACCAAGCTCAAGTTCCTCCTGCGTATCGACGACGCCCTCGACATCTTCGCCGTGCATGCCGTCGGGGGGCTCGTCGGCAACATATGCACCGCGCTCTTCGCGTCGAGTCACATCGCCCGCCTCGACGGCGTGTCCGTCATCAAGGGCGGCTGGGTCGACCACAACTGGCTGCAGCTGCCCATCCAGCTGGCCGATTCGTTCACGGGCGGGGCCTACTCGTTTGTGGGGACCTGTGCGATCCTGTTTGTGCTGAATCTCGTGCCGGGCCTGCATCTCAGAGCGGAGGAGGGCTGTGAGGTGCTGGGGATGGATGATGCCGAGATTGGCGAGTTTGCCTATGACTATGTAGAGGAGAGGAGGGAGGTGCTGGGGGAGGTGATGGGTGGTGGCGAGGGGGATACGGGGAGCTTGTTCTCGATTGCGGACCGCCGGGCGCTGTATAGCAGTTCGCCTCTATCGGCGAGGGAGAAGGAGGGGATTCCCATGGTGGATTATCGCATGTATGGGGTCGGACAGGCGAGTTGATGGGGGAAATCTCCCACATACTGCAGATCAGCACCACCGCTCCCAGGGCTCGCGCCATTTCACCCCAAGCAGCGCAAAGATGCGCCTCTCATCCCTCCCCTCCACCAACTCCCCCTCCGTCACCCTGACCCGCCCCTTCCCCCGCAGCACCCCCTGATACAGCCCCCTCTGGTTCAGCCGCATGCCCTTCTTGGACGCCAGCAGCCGCATGCTGCGATTGAAGATGTCGTTGCCCGTGAAGTAGATCAGCGCCGCGCCGTACTCCGTCTCCGGCACGAGCAGCAGATCGATCCGGCGCCAGACCGGCCGCGGGCCGGCCCCACCATCCGCGCGCGGGAGCACGCAGCACCCGTGCCACTTGCTCCCGGGCCGCTGCTGCTGCTGCTGCTGCTGCTGGGTGTGTGGTGCCGCGAGCGTCGCCACGAGGAACCCGGTGCGCGTGAGGTCTGCGACTAGCGCGGTGAGGAGGGGCCCCAGGTCGGCGGGCGAGGAGGTGGCTTTCTTGGTGATGATGATGTCGATGTCGCCCGAGCTGGCGGCGCCGCGCCGGTGGCTGCCGCCGATGAGGAGCTCGGCGGCGGGGTCGATGCGGGCGGCGGCGCGCTGGACGTGCGTGAAGAGGGCGGTGACCTCGGCGCGCGGGATGCGGGTCGTGAGGTCGGTGTGGTGGTCGATGCCGAGGCGCTGGTTGGCCGTCAGGTCGGCGTGGGCGGCGAGGTCGGCCAGCGTGCGGTGGCCCTGCGCGATCCACTTGGCTGCGCGGCGGGGGCCGACGTCGTGGATCTGGAGGAAGGTCGCGAGCACGCGGTCGAGGGGCTCGGCGTGGGCGTATTCCAGGCGGCGGAGCCGGTTGGTGGAGACGATCTCTTCGATCTTGGCGGCGAGGCGGGCGCCGATGTTGGGGAGGCGGTGGGCTTCTTCCGCGGTCGCGATCTTGACGGGCTGCCGGCGGAGGGTGGTGATGGCCCTGCGGTAGGCCATGGTTCGCCAGTTGTCGCTGATGCGGGTGTAGTAGTCGCACATGCTCTGGAGGATCTCGATCGTCCGGGCGTTGGGGTTCTGGACGTCGGTCGCGTTGTCCTTGGTTCCGCCGCGGTGGCAGGCAAAGCGCTCTTCGAAGGGGATGTCTTTCTGCGCACCGCGGCGAGGTTTGGCTTTGGACTTCTTCCGAGCCCGTTCAGCCTCGGAGCCTTCCTCGTCGTCGGAGTCGGACACGGTTCCCTGGTCGCCCATGACGGAGTGTTGATCGCCTTCCTCGTCATCTAGAGGAAGGTGTTTGTACAGTTGCATGAGTTCAATGTACTCTGACAGTTCATCCTTGGCGCTGGACCCTGGAGGGGGTAGGCCCTGTCTCGGCGGACTCGGGGGAGGGCCAGGTAGATGGCCCAAGGGGTGGTTCCTTGGGTGATCATCCACATCCCTCGTATCGCTCTGCAGAGCAGAATGCTCGTCTTCTGGAGAGGTGTCTCGCCGTCTGGTTGCCCGCTGCTCTTTCACTTGCAATGGGGGAACACGGTGCCCCGCGACTCTGTACCGCGTCTGGTCCGGGTTGAGCAGCGTGCGGAATGAGATGCACTCGATGGGATAATCCTCAGTGACTATCACCAGAGATGTTGGGGCATCGGACCCAATCATGTTCTCGATATCTTTGTACTTGAGCTGCTTGTCGACAATTACATGACTTGCGCTTGACAAGTCGCGGACTCGCTGGGCGCCGTGCTCCTGGGCCCGTGCCATCCGCAGTTTCCTTGCTGGCGCAATGTCGTTGTCGGGGATATAGTAAAAGAAGAGATTACGGAAGACCTGGGGGGCTTCGGGACCCGACGTCCTGGATGACTGGCGTTTACGCTTCTTCAAAGCAGTCGTCGCTGAAGGCGATTGGTCAGGCGCCGAGGACACACCAGTGGGAAGTGTGGTGCTTCTCCGGAGCGATGCGAATGGTGGACGGGCTGTTTCTGGCACCGGGGTTTCTTCAACAAATGACGTCGTGCTTCTTAGAAGCCGTCCTGCTCTGCTGCTGCTGACCGTGATGCGCCGGGTGTGGGGGGTGGATTCGATGACCGTTTGGCCGGGCATGCTTGCGGCTGGATTTTCTGGCACCGGCTTGGCCCTTTTCCGTGATTTGAAGAAGGCTCGACATTTGTCGCGGTGGTCTTGTTCCGCTTTATCCACCATGTCGTCTCGGTCGTTTACATTGTCGAGGGCATCCAACCCAGCGAAGAATGCGGTTTTATCTTGGAGAGATGGGGAGTCCATTGCGTGCTGGGAACCAGTCGGATGGGCGAGGAGAGAGCATGGAATTGTTTGACGATGCAAAGGTTGTCTGGGCACATTGTGACCAGTCTTCCCTGGCTGTCGAGCGTAACCCGACATTGTACGGCAAGTTCTCTGGGTTGGTGGCCGCTGTTGGTGGCTGTGGCTGCCTAATTTGTTGATGCATCTTGTCGTGCAGTTGCTGACTCAGCACACCCAACTCACCGCTCGCCTTGCACCTGTGGTGACGCGAGTTACGTGCAGGAATTCGCGAGTTCTGGGCAGCTTTCCCCGATTTTAAACGCGCTCACACGTGCATTTCTTACCTAATTAACCTGTATCTAGTATCCACATGTACTCCAGCTGCGAGTGGCAGATCCTTGCATTTCTTTGTCAACGTTGATTGGCTGCATTGCACCGGTCTGTTTCACTGTCTGAGGCGCGTCCCACCGTCCCTTCCCCCTTTTATTAAGCTCTATGTTCCGCTGCAACAGTCCTTAAACAACTTGGAACTGTAGTGGTTTGGACTGCAGTGAACTGAATCAATATTTGTACTGGCGTGAGTTCGTCTACTATCAACCGGCCTAAGTTTGCCATCGCTGTTTTGCGTTTCCATCATCTAGACCGCCAACCTACCGCCGCTGAAACCCACTTCACGCACATTGTTCAAGCTCCAGGTTTCTGGCTGGTATTCCTGGGAGCCTGGATAACAATGTCTAACATATTTTCGGGAATGTAAGTCTTGCCCTGCGCTTGGGCCGGCCTGGTGCACGACTTGGGTGATAATCTCAGTACGACTCGTCACTGCTGTGTCAAAACCGGTTAGCCATTACATCAAAAGCAGGCTATGTAACCAACATTTACAGGTACAACAATGCTGACCACTGCTCCCAGTAACGCCCGGCTAAGGGGCACTTCGAGCAAGGCCGGGAGCGCCCGGAGCCCCATTTCGCCCATATCTGATGATGGCCGTCTCAACACCCCTGGTGCGGTTCCCAGGAAGAGCAAATCGTCCGCCAATCTATCGTCGTCTTCAGCCAGTCTATCGTCCAGGGTGTTGCCCTTGCCCGCATCTCCGGCGCTGTCTCAAACTATCAGCATGACAAGCACGGGCGACGAAATCTTGCATTCATATCGCCTACCGACGCCATTGCCCATGTGGCTCAACCCAGCGCATGCAAAGCATATTGTCAAGGGCAACTTCATGACCCTGAGTGCCAGACCCAAATCGGTGGACCAGGGCGAATGGGTTGCGCACCAAGGTGTTTGGAGCCCGCCCCGCTTGGCATCTCTGTTGCTGACTGCCTGCTGCTAGTGGTCGAGCACTACCGCAACCTCTGGAACTTTGTCCAAGTAGTGTATGAGAACGAGGCAGACGGGAAGAGCATCTGCACTGCTACCACCTGCCCCCGGATGTCTGCTGGCCCGTACGGAACCCATAAAACCAACACCGTGACAACCAGACGCTGACCGTGGCCGCAGAAACCACTCGTACACATGGCTCAATGCCCGCTTCGAGCCCATTGAGCTACCGGCCATCGAGTACATTGCACTCATGCAACGGTGGATCTCGGGCAAAGTCGACGACACCAAGATGTTCCCCACCGACGCGGCCGGCATTTCCTTCTCCCACCACCCGAACATCGCCAACACCGCCCTCCTCAGCGGCCCCGATGAGTGGGTCGGCAAGCGCAGTGGCTTCCCCAAGGAGTTTCACAGCATCTGCCAGACCATCTTCCTGCAGATGTTCCGCGTCTATTCGCACCTCTACTGGGCACACTTTGTGGAGCCCTTCTACCACCTGAACCTGGAGAAGCAGCTCAACAGCTGCTTCAGCCACTTTCTGCTCACGGCCACGGCGTTGGATATGCTCAAGCCGCCGGCGCTGGAGCCCATGCAGCCCCTCCTCGATCTCTGGGCGGCCAACGGCACCTTCCCCCCGGAGTCCAAGGCATACGAGTACGCCAATGTCAAGGCGGGCACCCGTCTACTGCAGCTGGGCGGCATGTCGTGAGTAGAGGTGGGGGGGCGCATGGCGTTGATTGTTCGCCGGTATGCGCGTGGTTTGCATGCATTGTCGAGGAGTTCGGGTGTGGTCTGGGCTTGGCCGGGCGGCAATGCCCGGCAGGGATCTCTTGGGGCTTGTTTCTCACCAAGTAGACATATATGGGTCCTTGGATTGTCAAATGTAGTGCGGTACATGTATGTTACCGTCATGTTGGCTTCGGCCAACCAACCCTCACCTCGGTGGGCTCCCCCCCTGGTCCTTGACTGCATTCGCGCAGCGCGGTGTACAGGGAGGTGCTGGCGGGGCAGTGCCCCACATCAGATTAGCGGGGCGTCTTGGATTTTCGACCCAAATTCTCTGCGCAAGACAACCCAAGTCCAGACCCGCCGGCGGCTTCGATAACTTTTCTTTCGACTGGCCTAACACCTTCTCTACAAAACCTCATCTCCGACCAGACCTTGACCTTTTTTGCACGAGACTCTTGCGACTATTCCCGATACGTTCGGATTCTCTGCAGGTCAACATGGCTGGCAACGGTATGGAAATCGAGGTTGCCGAGAAGCAGCTCAAGTCGCTGGAGCACTCTGAGCAGCACTACTTCAACAGGCAAGTGGCTCGGTCCCAACCTGGCGGTCGCACACCAATGCTAACATCTGCGCTCCAGCTATAACCACCATGGTGAGACCTTCATCTAATGCGCCAGCAATGCAATTCTTTGGCTGACCATTACCCCCCACGCGACAAAGGCATCCACGAGGAGATGTTGGTATGTACAAACCCGCGGCCCCACTACCATCGGCAACCCAAGTTAAGTTCGGATCGCTGACCATGGCATGCGCCGCTACAGAAAGACGAGGTCCGGACAAGGTCGTACATGAACGCCATCGTCCAGAACAAGCACATCTTCAAGGACAAGGTTGTCCTTGACGTGGGATGCGGCACCGGTATTCTCTCCATGTACGGAACCCGCCCCCCGATCCCCGATCCCCGATCGATCCCAGGACACACGGGCTGACAGAATGTGTTCAGGTTCGCCGCGAAGGCTGGCGCCAAGCATGTCATTGGCGTTGACATGTCGACCATCATCTTCAAGGCCCGCGAGATCGTCAAGGTCAACGGCTTGGAGGACAAGATCACCCTGATCCAGGGCAAGATGGAGGAGATTGAGATGCCCTTCCCCGAGGTCGACATCATCATCTCCGAGTGGATGGGATACTTCCTCCTCTACGAGAGCATGCTCGACACCGTGCTCTATGCGCGCGACAAGTACCTGGTCAAGGATGGCCTCATCTTCCCCGACAAGGCCATCATCTATGTGGCCGGTATCGAGGACGGTGATTACAAGGACGAGAAGATCGGATGTATGTCTTTTTTTCTTCTTTTTCTTCTTCTTTTCTCCCGGTGCCCTCTGTGCCTCTCACCACGCGATGCAGTGCTGACCAAAGCCACAGTCTGGGACAACGTCTACGGCTTCGACTACTCCCCCCTCAAGGCGACTGCCCTCAACGAGCCGCTGGTCGACACCGTTGAGATGAAGGCCGTCGTGACGGACCCGACCGCGGTCCTGACGCTGGACCTCTACAAGGTCAAGGTCGAGGACCTGGCCTTCAGCTGCCCCTTCGACCTGGTCGCCCGGCGCGACGACTTCATCCACGCGCTCGTGGCGTGGTTCGACATCGAGTTCACCGCCTGCCACAAGCCGATCCGCTTCTCCACCGGCCCGCACACCAAGTACACGCACTGGAAACAGACCGTCTTCTACCTCAAGGACGTCCTCACCGTCCAGGAGGGCGAGAAGGTCGAGTGCGCGCTGCACAACCGGCCAAACGAGAAGAACCGCCGCGACCTCGACATCAAGATCGAGTACCGCCTCAAGACCGAGGACCCCAACAGGCAGGCCGAGGGATCGTGCCTGTACAAGATGTGCTAGTTTCGGATACAAAAAGTTGCGGTGGAAAGGGTTTTCTGCAGGGAGGATGCGAAAGTGAGGGTCACCGCGCATTGCAAATGCAGTTGAGAAGGGTGGTCATCATTTTACTAGAGAAGGATCGGCATTTCGGCGTTTTCTGGGCTTGTCCTCGTCCGTTGACCGAGTAAAAAGGGTCCAGACGAGTTAGTGGGTGCGTGGTGCATCCTAATTATGATGGTCTTGATGATTGGGGATACCCGAAGAAGAGGGCGGAAAATAGAGACACCGTTTCGGTTGAAATGCTGGCAGTGTTGCAACTGTGACAATGTCGGATCGACAGACATCTCCGTGAAGCCATCCATGCACAACCAAGCAAGCTCCAATCCAGAAAAGGGGTGGATGCGTATTTTTCTTGATCTCCCTGAAACACACCATCTTGTTTCTCTACCCTGCCTTTTGTGAAACAACTCTGCTTTTCTCTGTTTTGCCACTCGACTTTTGTTGTGAAAGTACCCGCCAGACGTCATCATCGTTATCATCATCATAAACATCCTTTCCGTTCCTTTTTGGCCAACCAACCCCCAGAACCGAGAACCTCCACCACCTTTTACTCAGGCATCCAACCATCAAAGGGGTCTTCGTGACGCAGCCGCAACGCTAGTAGACTAGGCGAAACTTGACAAAGGGAAACCGCAATGCCTTGCAGCCATGAAAGTAAGTAAATAGGCCAAGCAAGCGGTCTGAGCCAGGGCCGCTAGATGCAAACACGGGGGGACATAGAGTTCTTTCTTTCTTTTTCTCTCTCTTTCGGTTTGGTGTTTGAGTCGTCTTTCTTTTGGCGAAACTTTGTGTGTGCCGGATCGGGGCTTGCTCGCCAACATCAAGCGGGAGGTCAAATCACAATTTGGATGGGGGTCGGCCGCGGCGACGGAGGGTCAGGCCATGGCGCGTTGAGGCGTCTTCCTCCGTTTCCGGCCCAAACCCGCTCGGCAGTTCCTCAGCGTCGTTCCACAACGGCGGCTGCGAGTATGTTTGGGCACACGCGCAGCGACCGACGGCACCAGAATCAGATGATGCTTCTAGGACACCGCACTACTAGGTACCGTAGCGCTCAACGATACGGGCGACGCGGTCGGCGAGTTCGTTCGCCTCGGTGCGGGTGGCGGCCTCGGCGTAGACGCGGCAGGCATTCTCGGTGCCGCTGGCGCGGGCGAAGGAGCGCGCGTCCTTGAACTTCTTGACGGCCTCGTCGATCTCTTCCTGGGCGCCATCCGGGTGCGAGAGGCGGCGCTCGGCATCGGTGGTGTGGAACAGGTCCTTGTTGCCCACCTCGACGCGCACGAGGCGGTTGGGCAGGTCCGAGTATGTCATGGCCCAGTCGCGGAGGGTCCAGTTCTTGTGCGCCAGGATCACCTCGACGAGGAGCATGTCCGAGATGGCGTCGCCCACCGTCTGGTTGACTAGGTCGCCCAAGGCGGCCAGTGTGTCGAGCGCATCCTTTTGCGCGGGCGACTGTGGCTCTTTGGTTTTGAACGAGTTGAGGGCGTCTGGCGAAAAGAGCACGGTGCCGTGCCCGTTGGCTTCGAAGTAGACTCCAATGTCGTACCCCTGAGCGACATGGTGGAGGTGCTTGACGCCTGTCGGCGTGCATACGACGGGCAGCTTCAGGTGCTGCGTGATGTAATTTGTGCTGGCGCCGTTGGCGTATGCCGTCTGGACGACGCCGATGCGGAGGTCGTCCCTGAGACCAGCACTTGTAACTAGGTCGCCAATGAAGGAAGCGGCAAGCGACGAGATGCGATCGCCGTCCAACATGAAAAAGCCGCTCTCGGGGTCTTCCCAGTAGTACATCAGCCGGTCAGCGTCGCCGTCCAGGGAGCAGCACCTAACGCCAGGCTTGGCCTGGTGGGCAGGCGGGGCGCGCTGCTTCGTCTTGACATAGTCGGCACCGCACTGGAGCGAAGGTTAGCGATAGTTATGTGCTGAGAAGGGGCAGGGTCAACATGCGTCAAGGTTGAGAACCTCGGGCCGGAGGACATCGTCATTCACGACCCTGGCATCAAGGCCGACCTTGTCCTTGGGGATGTATTTGAGGAACTCGGAGAGCTTGGGGCCGCCAACACCGTTGGCGCAGTCCACCTGCAGTGTCCCGCTGATCCTTCTCCCCCTCACAGCACGAACAAAAGCCTCGGCGAGCTTCTCGTAGTATCCAACCTCGCTGACCTTGCCATATGACAGCGGAGTGCCCTCACTGTTGGTGGCACGCACGAGGTAGTGTAGCTGGGGGGTGGTGAGCAGCTTGTAGTCGACATGCTCGGTCCTGGTGGCGTCGAGCGCGTCGGCGAGGGCGGTGACTAGCTTGTGGCCCGAGGGCCGGGTGTCGCGGCCGTAGATAACCTTGGCGGGAATCTTGGTGTCGATCTTGAGATCTGTCGCCAGCCTGTTGTAGATGTCGACAAGCTCGGCGTCGCTCGGCGCATTCACCAGAGCGGTTGCATAACGCTCCCAGTCCTGCTCGAGCATTTCTCCCATGGGGTCGACAATCTTGACACCGTTGTCGACAGCCGGGTTGTGGCTGGCTGTGACCATGACACCGATGGCTTGGCTGTTGAGCTTACGGCTACGGAGCGAGGCGAGGAGGCCGACACGGAAGGTGACGCCCTCCAGCAGGTCTGCTTTCATCCGAAATCCGGCGGTGCCATATCTGTACAGCTGGCCCCTTTCGAGCGGCACAATCGGGTGCCTGGCCGAGGCGGCTTGGATGGCTTGGTCGCTGTTGTCCATGTCTTTTTTGGTCGCGGTGCTGTCGCGATCGGAGGTGGTGCGGGGTAGGGCCAAAGCGTTTGGAGAGCTACTGGTATAGGGGAGATCGTGAGAGGAGATCGAAGTTGGTCAATGGGGCAAATTGTATATTCAACACTTCAAGTCACTTCTGATCTGAGGAAAAAGGAGGAACAAGGAGGAAAGGAGGAGGGAGGAAGCCGCAATGGAGTGCTGACGGCAGGAATGGAGCGGCTGTGGAGGCCAGCCTTGGCACTGGCAGCTGCCCCGCGCCGTTGTTGTTGAATGCGGACCTGGATACGGCATGGGGGTCATGCAGCTAACCAGATTAGGATAGGCGTCTGCTAGCTGCCGGTCCTCAGACTTGGCGATTGGCAACCAGCACCCGGCTCGTCTGAACGCCTGAGCGAGCGCCCGAGCGAGCGCCTGAGCGCCTGGATGCCCGAACGTTGTCGCCCAGGGAACTAAACTCAGCGTTGTAAGGGACGACGACATCCACGACAAAACAATGCATCAAGACATTGCAGCTTGACACGCTATTTGGACCGCCACCCCTCGCTCCATTTGCTCATTTCTCTTCTTGCTTTTTTCTTTTTTCTTCCCAACTGTGGTTCCTCATTTTTGGCTTTGGTTGATTTTCCTCTTCATCCTCGATTCTTGCTCTCCAGAAGACTCTGTCTCCCCCATTGCAATGCCTCAAGACACGTGTGCCAATCCGTTGCTACTCGAATGGGTGAAGGAATGGTGGGAAACGGCGCGCGAGCGCAACTCCAAGGGTGTCACCACTTACAAACATGCTTACGACTCGCTCAAGGCCTGTCCCGTTACCTTTGAGCACCCCTCGTCACTGCAGCAGCTGAAGGGCTTCGGGCCGAAGCTGTGCGAGCGGCTTACGGAACAGCTCAGGGAACACTGCGAGGCAAATGGTCTGCCCATGCCGCCTTATCCGCGCGGGAAAAAGCGAGCCGCCAAATCAAAACCCGGCGAGGACGACGGGGAGGAGGAGCCGGAGCCCCCGGCCAAGAAGGCAAGAAAGCCCAAACCCTACGTGCCAGCCTATCGATCCGGTGCCTATGCACTTGTGCTTGCTCTCTCGGACGACGGCCATGACGGGATGACCAAGGCTGAGCTGATCGCGGAGGCTCAGCCGCACTGCGACGCGTCCTTCTCCGCCCCAACCGACCCCACCAAGTTCTACACGGCCTGGAACTCGATGAAGACGCTGGAGCAGAAGGAGTTTGTGTATGCGCGGGGCCGGCCCCTGAGGCGATACTATCTGACGGACGAAGGATTGGAAGTCGCCAACCGGATTCGCGAGACGCTGGATTCCAGAGCCGGCGCTGGTAGCGCAAAGCCAAGTACCACAGCAGCTGCAGGCCCCTCCGCTTCGAGGGCCGGCAGAGCACCTGCACTGCCCGCGGCCAGTTCCCGTCCGACGACTGCGTCGCCCGTTGTCGTACTCGACGACGAGGATGACGTTATTCCTCCGCGAACGACCAAGACCAAGACCGAATTCGCAAACGTGGTGGCGGATGGCACCGTGGTCCCCGAGGGCTCGGACTTGCCGACGTTTGCGCCAATCCGGCTGGCTCCTGGCTCGTTCACCGTCGAACTCGTTCTCGATGTCCGGGAGGTCAGGGCCAAGACGGACAGGGACTACATGCAAGCGGAGCTTACGAAACGGGGCATCAAGACCACGGTCCGGGCGTTGGAGCTAGGCGACGCGCTGTGGGTTGCCCGATGCAAGCAGCCGGGCTGGCTGGCGCGGCTGGGCGCAGAAGGCGACGAGGTGGTTCTCGACTGGGTCGTCGAGCGGAAGCGGCTGGATGACCTCGTCAGTTCTCTCAAGGACGGCCGCTTCCACGAACAAAAGTTTCGGCTGCGGCGGTCCGGGGTCAAAAACGTCGTCTACCTTGTGGAGGAGATCAGCATGGACGCGGTCCACTTCCAGAAGTATGAGGAGGCGGTCCAGTCTGCCATGGCGTCGATGCAGGTGGTTAATGGCTACTTTCTGAAGCGGACGGAAAAGATGGACGACACGATCCGCTACCTGGCGTCCATGACCAGGATGCTCAAACAGGTATACGAGGGCAAGCAGCTCAACGTGATTCCGACGCGGACCTTGACGGCGAAGAACTATCTCCCCCTGATGAAGCATCTTCGAGAGACGCAACCGTCGGTGGGCCACTACATCAGCTATGCGGCCTTTTCGTCGCTCGCCTCCAAGTCCGACAACATGGCACTGCGGGACCTGTTCTTGAAGATGCTGATGTGCTCGAAGGGAGTCACTGGCGAGAAGGCGATTGAGATTCAGAAGGTGTGGAAGACGCCGAATGCGCTGATCCGGGCGTTTGAGCAGTGCGGCTCGGGCGACGAGGGCAAGAGACGCAAGATCAGCCTCGTCGAGACGCGGCTGGGCCATCTCGTCGGGCGGAAGAAGATATCCAGGGCCGTGGGCCAGAAGCTGGCCGAGGTCTGGGGCGAGGTGTAGGTAGTTTACCCAGTACAACGCTTAGGGATTTGTAATGTTACCGCTCTTTTTCACCCCCCCGCCCCCGCCGTTTCCTCCCTTCCCTCAGGACGCCGTCCCCTTGGCAACAGCCCTCTCCACCATCTTCTGCAGCAGCGAGCTCCCACCCGCGCCGCTCGCCTCCAGCCCCGCCAAGTACCCCTGAATGCTCTTCTCCACATACTTGGCCGTCATGTCCACCTCGACATTCACCGTCTCGCCGACCTGCTTGGCCGCCGTGACGATCCGCTCCTGCGTGTACGCGATCAGCATCACCTCCCACCACCCCGCGGCATCGTCCACCCGGGTCACCGTCAGGCTCGCCCCGTCCAGCGCGATGAAGCCCTTGTACACGACGTAGCGCAGCACGTCGCGGCTGGCGGGCGCGAAGCGCAGCGTCACGGCGTTGCCGTCGGGCGTGCGCGCCACGATGGTCGCCGTGCTGTCCACGTGGCCCTGCACGAAGTGGCCGCCCATGCGCGTGTCGGCGCGCACCGCGCGCTCGAGGTTCACGCGCGAGTTGGTCGCCAGCGCGCCCAGGTTGGTGAGCCGCAGCGTTTCGGGCGCGATGCCGACGGTGAATTGCGGCGGCGACGCGGCCGTGAAGGACGTGACGGTCAGGCAGACGCCGTTGATGGCGATCGAGTCGCCGAGGTGGCAGTCGGAGAGCAGCGCCGAGGTGCTGGGGAGCGCGATGGTGAGGGAAGTGCCGCCGGTGGAGTCGGAGGGGTTGAGCTCGGCGACGACTGGGGAGGGGGGGGGTTGAGTGTTAGTGGGGTGGTGGAAGATGGTGACGAGAAAGGGGGGGCCATGCCGCCTATTTCTTCAACTATGCCGGTGAACATTGTGACAGTTGGTGGTGGCGTTTGGCTGTCGTCTGGTTAATTGGGTGCGCGGAACTGATTGCTAACAATAGATAGTGCAATCGCTGGATGCACTCGAGAAGTCTCGACTCGAGAGAGAGAGAGTCGAGAGTCGAGACGACCCGCAGCCCCACCACAGTGTGCTGTGATTTGCTAAGCGAGATGGATACTGTGTAAGCTCGCGCCCGCAGCGGCCGGCAAGACCAATCCAATCCCGCGCGACCTGCTGCGACTTCCCAATCCAATTCCAATGCCCCTTTTCGCTTCCTCTTCGCCATGCAGTCCCCATGTCTGGCAGGACACCATGGTGCGCCGATCGACGCGGCTGTGGCGCGTCCTACGGATAGCCGTCGTGCTCGGGGTCGTGTGGCTGGTGTATAGCGCGACGGTCGACGGCGACAAGCTCGCGGCGCCCGTGGCCTCGTCCGCCGTCGATGTCCGCCCCGACCTCTGCCGCCCGCACGGCTGGAAGCGCTTCCGGCCCAAGTCCCCCGACAAGCCGCGCAAGGTCTACGATCTGCTCATGGTCAACACGGAGCTCGACTGGCTCGAGATCCGCCTCAACAGCACCTTCGACGCGGTCGACTACTTTGTCCTCGTCGAGGGCCGCAAGACCTTCACCAACCTCGACAAGCCGCTCACCCTCAGGGCGAACCTCGGCCGCTTCGCGCCCTACAAATCCAAAATCATCTACCACGAGATCGAGTACCCGCCCGACTTCCAGCCGCGCACCGCCTGGGACATGGAGGACCTGCAGCGCAACGCCATGCTCACCCAGGTCTTCCCGCTGCTGCGGGGCGCGCACGCGCCCAACAGGGGCGACGCCATCGTGGTCTCGGACGTCGACGAGATCCCGCGGCCGTCGGCGTTCGCGGTCCTGCGCGCGTGCCAGTTCCCGCGCCGCCTGACCCTGCGCAGCCGCTTCTACTACTACTCGTTCCAGTGGCTGCACCGGGGCCCCGACTGGGCGCACCCGCAGGCGACGTACTACCAGGGCCCGCGGCGCACGCTGCGGCCCAACGACCTGCGCATCGCCGACGGCGGCCTGTGGCCCTTCCGCGAGTGGGAGAAGGGCGAGCTGTGGAACGCCAGCTGGCACTGCTCGTCGTGCTTCGCGACCGTGGACGAGCTGCTCAACAAGATGGCGTCGTTCGCGCACACGAGCATGAACGCCGACCGCTTCCGCGACCGGAAGCGCATCGCCGACCGCGTGCGCCGCGGCAAGGACCTGTGGGACCGCGAGGGCGAGGTCTATGACCGGGTCGACGACAATGTCGACGTGCCGAGCTTCCTGCTCGAGAACAAGGAGCGGTTTGGCTATCTGCTGAACCGCGACGGGCCGAATGCCGGGTTCGCCGACTATCGCGAGTAGAGGCGGTCTGTGGCAGCGTTCGGGACTGGACCGTTTGTTTTGGATGTAGCAAGGGTCTGGGTGCTTTGAGTCATTACTGTGTTGGGACATGGGAGGGCTGAGCCATGTATTTCTACCGCTGGATATTCACCATTGTATGCTTGTAAGTTGTTTTCTGCCCGGGCCATTTCCCGAGACGCGCGTTTGCTGACTGTTATATCAAGGTTGATACCCCATCGTCGTATATTGATTCTATGCAAGTCTATGGTTCCGGTTGTTCCGGTTAAATTCTCCACGCAGCCTGGGATGCTCCCGCCGCTGCGTTTCCGTGGAAACCTGCAACGCCGAACTCCCGCTGCTCGATGACGGCGGCGAGAGGAACGGAGTGTGTGAGGGGCGAAAGAGATCGGCTACGTGCGCAACCCCTGCGTGAATATCAAGGTGGTAGGTTGAAAGTAAGTGGCCGTCGTGGCTGGCGTGGTCGGTGTCTCGTTTTTCGTGAGGGAATGACGTGTAATTATGATGGCCAACGCGCATCAGTCTGCTGGTAAGCATGTTTCCTCGTCGTTTCTCGTGCTCTGCTTCTCTTCCCGTCCTCCCCCCCCCATTATCTTCATATCCTCCTAACTGTCTTCCTTTCACTACCATAAAACCCTTCCCCGGTCAAGTTATCCAACACATTACGAGGTCGACCATCTAGAGCACCGCAAAAGCAAGAGCAGCGGCCAACGCATACGCAGCGTGGCCATTCCGAATCCCCAATTGGCGGTCTGCCCCACTGACCAGGATAGAGGTCGCAGAGCCAGGAGGCGTGCTCTGCGTAGTAGGGCTTCCGCCGCTGCCTCCACCGTTTCCATCACCGGGAGCAGGCCCGTTCGTGATTGTGGTTGGGGGCGGCGTCGCGGAGGTAGGCGGTAGTGAAGCTGGTGGTGCCGACGGGGAAGAGACAAATGACCCCGAGACGGGCTGCGAACCCTGGCTGCCGCCGGAACCTCCACGGGCGCACTCGCAGACTATGATGGGGTCAGCGTCGGGCCGGCCCATCTGACCTCTTGGCGAGGGAATTCACTCACCGGTCGAAGCGCCGTCGATCACGTTCTCAAACTCGGACGGCGGGCACGACGAGGCAACGCAGTTCTCGATGGCCGCATACAGCGCAGCCTCCTGCTTGCACTGGCACGCAAAGTCGAGGCCGCCGCATCCGATGGTCGGCGCCCCCTCGAGAAAGCAGGGCTGGGCGCACGAGGGTATCGACGAGAGGGCCACCGAGGTGCAGTCGGCGCCCTGCGACCGGACACCGGCCACAAAGAGTGCCGTCGCGAGCTGTATTGTTGAGAGCTTCATCGCGGGAGGAGGTGAGTGGTGGGCTGGATATGGGCTGACGGGTTCGAGGCGAGAGATTTCACAAGCAGTGCTGCTGGGCCGGGCGGTGGGGGCTGGGACGACAGAGATGCGAGATGCAGACTGGCGCAGTACAGCCGGGAAAGGAATGGAGAGAGCTCGATTCCGCCTGATAAGAGACTAGCAGCCCCGACGCACCCCCCAAGATGCTGTCATCTCGTCTAGACTGGCCCACACCTCCACCGTCGACCGGGATACCTGCACAGGTGGAGCGGACGAGCTGCCTTGCAAGCTGGACAGCCGATCACATGGGCTCCCGGGCCCGGGGGGAGGGGAGAGGAGATAGTCCGCATGCGGCGTCGGGCTTATGGGATGAACTTCCGATGAAGTCACGCAGCTTGTTCGTTAGTGTCGTGCATCCGGCCTTCTTCCCGGTCAGGAAATTGGGGCGGGATGCAAGCAGGGATGATCAGCATGCGAACTTGCTTATCGGAAGCACACCAGCCCGCAGACACGGTGAATGACGATGCCGCCGTCGCCCACGGCTGAGAATCCGCCGCTGCCTGGACAATCATGGAGCCTCGGGCCCCGAGTCCCGTCCCGAGTCCCGCATCGGTTTTGGTTGAGATGCCCCTGGCCCTGACCGGACGTTGGTTTTGTTGCACGAACTCGGCTGGACTGGTGCAGTCAGGGGGGGAGGTGGCTGCGTGCTGCTGGTTTCTGCTCAGTCACACAAACTGAGATGAATAAAATGCTGGGGAAGATCGCCATCCCCATCCCCACGCCTGCAGCGGCGGGTCCAGTCAAGAACCAGTTCCTGGTGCGGGAGTGTGGCTACCCTGGTTCCTGGCATGGGTGTTGTCGCCGAGGCCGAGCAGCCGACGAATTTGCATATGATCGAGAAATCCGGCGGTTGGGGCCAGTGTCTTGGCGGAAAGCAACGCCCGACAACCCCTCCATGTTGGGCCTTCTAATAAATAAAACCAACCTGATGGTTATGGACCTGTCATGGGCCGGGTCGATCTGTACTCACTACGGCCTGTTCCTCTGCTGAATACCAAGGAGCCGATGTTCATCCTCTGAATGTTCTCCCGAGCTCCGTTGGTGTGTGGACGCGCCTGGAGCCCATTCCCGTGCGATCAAAGCTCATTTTGTCAGAGTTTTATTAGTTCGTCGTTAGCTCAGACTCATTGGAACAATATCCACTCCTCTGCCTTGCAGCTTGGTCCTCGTTGTGAAAATGGGTTGCGTGAAGACGAGATTGTTATGCTTTCGCGTTTTTGGTATCGCAAGACTCGGTTGTTCGGGGAGGAATACTGAATGTCAAGATGTGAGAATGGTACATAAATGGTAAATGGTAAATGAAGCAACTAGGAGGAGGAACATTCCCCCCTCTGACTGCACCTGTTCATCTGAGGAGAAGTTGGTTAGAAAAACGTTCAGACCAACAGGTACGGAGTACTTCGTCCACTAAACTGTCAAAGCCGATCGCCAACTGGCGCCAAGTGAAATGCTTGGCGCTGCTTGCCCTTCTCCCCGCACTTTCCCCGCAACGCAAGTGTGACCTCAGCTGATATCCCCAGATCCACAATCCCCAATTCCCGTCCGAGGGTTTGACAGCATCTTCTTTCAAGCGACCACGAGGTTGGGCGCCAACATCAAGACAAAGCTCCTGTGCTACAACAACCTACCGCGCAACGCACCAGCTTCTTGAATCGCTGAATCTCCCCGGTTCGCCATGGGCTCTGTCGGCGCAGACGACACGTCGCACTTCACGGTGCTCATCACAGGTTTTGGGGTCAGTTGCCTAGGCCCTGGCCGCGCTGCCCCGCATTGGAGAAACCGTCCCTGCTCCCCTGCACTCTCCACCGACCCCCCCAAATTACATTCAATTCAGCCAAAAAAAGACAAAAACTAACACCAACCCAACCCAGCCCTTCAAAAAAGACTACCCCATCAACCCCTCGTGGGAAATCGCCCGCTCCCTCCCGGAATGGCTCCCTCCGCTCCGCGCAAAATCCACCACCGCCACCCCTAACCCAGGCCCGGGCCCGGACCCCACCCCGTCCAACCCCCCCATCCCCCCCGTCCGCCTCGTCGTCCACCCGGAGCCGATCCGCGTCAGCTACGCCGTCGTCCGCGACCTCGTGCCCAAGCTCTGGCGCGGCACCGCCGGCGGCCCCCCCCCTCCTCACCAGCCCGCGGATGGTGGTGAGGGCGGGAGCGTGAGGGCGAGGCCGCCGCGCATCGATCTGACGATCCACATTGGCATGGCGGGGCCGCGGCTGTTCTACTCGATTGAGCGGCGCGGGCATCGCGACGGGTACGGGATGGAGGATGTGGATGGCGTGCTGTTGGGGGATGAGGCGCGGCGGGGGAGGGAAGGGCCGGGGTGGGTGTGGGAGGGGGTGCCGGCGGAGTTGGAGACGGAGCTGGATCTGGAGGATGTGTTGGGGAGGTGGAGGGGGTCGAGTCCGGTGGGGTTTTCTTGTTCCTTCATTCGGTGCGTCCTTTCCAGGGGGGTTTGCTGACCTTTTGTTTAGAACAACATGGACCTGAGGATCTCGGAGGACGCGGGCCATTACCTCTGCGACTTCATCTACTTTTCGAGCCTGGCCCATCTCTACAAGGCCGGCGCCAAGCGCAAGGTCCTGTTCCTGCATGTGCCGTCCGATGCGTCGCAGCACAGTATTGCGCTTGGGAGAGAGCTTTTGCTGCAGTTGGTGAGGTCGGTGGTGGCGAGCGAGATGGCGCGCGATGGGGATCTGAAGGCGGCCGAGGCAAGTTAGCGGGCGGCGGGGGGGGGGGGGGGGGGGGGGGGGGGGGGGGGGGGGGGGGTGGCAGCGCGATGTGGAATTTGATGGGTTTCTGGTGTTTGGTGTCTGGAAACATGCGATATCCTTTCACACTCTTGACAATGACCGAATGACGCAAGTTCGTCTGAAGCCCCAACCCGGGCGCACCCCGAATCCCCGACCACATGTACTGCTTGTTCCCAGTCGATGTCGCCCACGGCCCGAAAACAACAACGACGGCCGTCTACAACCTCTGCGCCTTCCTCAGCGGCGCGCGCTCATACTGCAACGGCAGCTTGACCGCGACCCCCAGCTCCGCCGCCGCCCGGAGCACAAACTCGGGCTCCCGCAGAAACTGCCTCCCGACCAACACCAGATCCGCCTTGGCCGTCAGCCCGTGCTCCCCCTCAACCGACGCCGTCTGCGCCACCACGTCCCGCGCCATCGCCGCATCCCGGATCATCCCCACCGCGCCGATCGCCAGCGGCCCTCCCTTCCCGCCCGGCGCCCGCACCGCCGCCCGGATCGCGGCCGCCAGGTCCACCTGGTAGTACGGGTGCACCGCGATCTGCTGGCGCGGGTTGTTGCCGCCGGAGCTGACGTCGAGCAGGTCGACTCCCAGGTCCGGGAGGAGGGCGGCGAGCTGGATGGTCTGGGGCAGGTCCCAGGAGGAGGAGGAGGAGAGCGATTGCGGGTCGGTGTGGGTGTGTTCCATCCATTCGGTGGCGGAGAGGCGGAGGAGGAGCGGCATGCGGGCGGGGATCACGGCGCGGATGGCGCGGATGATGGCGAGGAGGAGGCGCGTGCGGTTGGCGAAGGTGCCGCCGTAGGCGTCGGTGCGGTGCTGAAAAAGGGGGGGGGGGTTAGGTTTGGGTGCTTGGGTGATGGCGGGTGGGGGGCTTACGTTGGTGATGGGGGAGAGGAACTGGGTGATGAGGTAGCCGTGGGCGCCGTGGATCTCGATGGTGTCGACACCGGCTTGGACGGCGCGGTGGGCGGCGTCGGCGAAGCGCTGGACGAGCTCGTCGATCTGGGCGACGGTCATCTCGTTGGGCGTCGGGTGGTCGGCGTCCCAGGCGATGGCGCTCGGGGCCCAGAGGTCGTCGGGCCAGCCGCCGTGCGCGGGCGTCGCGACGGGGCCGAGGGTCTGGAGGTGCCAGAGACTGAGGGTGCTGGCCTTGCGGCCGGCGTGGGCGAGCTGCACGCCGATCTTGTGGCCCTGGGAGTGGACGAAGTCGACGACGCGCTTCAGCGGCGCGATCTGGCTGTCGGTCCACAGGCCGCTGTCCTCGGGCGAGATGCGGCCGTTGGGGGTGACGGCCGTGGCCTCGACGATGGTGAGGGCGGCGCCGCGCAGCGCGAAGGCGCCCAGGTGGACCACGTGGAAGTCGGTGAGATGGCCGTCGTCGGCCGAATACATGCACATGGGGCTGACGGCGAACCGGTTCTGCAGCGTCATGCCCCGGAGCGTGAGGGGGGTGAAGAGGGTGGGCACATCGGCGCGGGGGTCGAGGGCGGTGCCGACGGGGGGGTCTTGTGCTGGGGTGTAGTAGGGAACGCCAGGGGCGGGCGTGCTTGCGGTGACCTTTTTGATCGTCATGGTTAGTTGTGTGGAAGGGGATCTCGTGTGTCGGTGCTGGCGGTGATATTCAGGCCGGGAATGCAGGCAAAGCTGGTGTGTATATCTGTAAATTATAGGAAATATTCAAGCTCTCCAAACTGCATGTACATTTCCCCTGGATCTGCTGAATAATCACATCACCCCCACGAGGCTCAAGATCGCCGGTGCATTTCCAAGCCGGCTTCACGATTCGAATCCGCATGGTGCCATTTGTCAGACCCATGCGCAATGTTGTAGTTGAACCCTAACCCCGGTGTATCATGCTCGCGTCGCGACATCGCATCAGCACCACGGGCCGACGCAATTCTATCCGTTCCTGTCCCTGAAAAGAATTCGGTCTGCCACGCATGTTGCGCTTCTTATCGGCGAAGCTTGGGTTCGGACACTGACGTGCCTGATTCATGCGAGGAAGAAAAGAACACTTCGATTTGCGGGGCTCGGGGATATTTCGGATAGCATTACCGAGAGCCATTCGCGCCAAGAAACCAACCAAACAACCAATTCGCAATGGCCCCGCGAGCCAGACCCTGTCACCATCGCGGCCAGCTCGAAGCATGATGCGACCAGAAGATGGACAATTCCTGAAAAATGGCAGGCCCTATCGCGCCCCAAAGCGACAGCTGCAGGCATCGCACGCGCCATTACCGAGGGGCTGAAGCAAGGTCCCTGTTTCCGGGCTTTCCTGGGCGAGTGCCGCAGGGTTGAAACGAAACACGGCGGTGGACACGCAGCGGATTCCCGCCCGTCACCGCCCGCTGTTTTCGTCTCATCGTGTGCAACCCGCCGGCGCTACCGGTCCTGTTGCTGTTGAGCGGCCATCGACGACGTCCGATGCAAGATGGCATGGGCCGCAGAAGTCGATCCGTGAGTGCTCCTGGCCGCCGTCGGAACGGAACACGCAGGCAAGCTAACGCGGCGACAAGCCCCGAGGGATGCGAGGCCGTGGTGCGGGTGCTGGTGGGGGACGAGCAGCGCGAGTTTACGCTGCCCCGAAAGCTGCTCTGCGACAGCTGCGCCTTCTTCCGGAGTAATGTCGAGGGGATCCCCCGGCCGTCCGGTCCGCGAGATGGCGACGATGAAGAAGAAGAGGAGGAGGACTCGGTGCTATGGCTCCCCGGCGAGACGCCCGAGATGTTCGACATGTTTGTGCTGTGGCTCCGCCAGCAGAGGAGGTTCCCGCTCTCCATCGACCACGCCATCCGCACCCTGTCGCCAGACGAGCGCCGCACACTGCGCACCAACCTCATCCGGCTGCACCTCTTCGCCGCCACCATCGACCTCCCGGCGCTGCAGGACGCCGCCATGGACATGCTCCAGGACCTGTACCTGCGCCTCGACTGGGACATGTCGGCGCGCGTGCTGGCCTTCCTCTACGGCGACTGCGACGCGCAGCCCGCGGTGCGCCTGCGCCGGTGGGCCGTGGCCATGCTCGCGTGGACGCTGCACGGCGCGGACAAGGCCGCCGCGCTGGCGGGCCCGGCGGAGACGCTCTTCGCCGCCCACCCGGCCCTCCGCGCCGACTACCGCGTCTACCTCGACAAGATGGCGCTGGGCCGCGCCGACGTGCGCGTCAAGAACCCGCAGCTCCGCCTGCCCGCCAACACGCTCGACAGCGGCGGGCGCCTGTTTGGCTTCCGCCAGTGCACCTTCCACAGCCACCGCGCCACCGTCGGCGAGGGCGTCTGCCCGCATGCGCTGCCGAGCCGGGGGGGAGGAGCGGGGTCAGGGCGAGTCGGATCCTTGGTCGATTATCTCGCCGGTCGGGGACCGGAATCAGATCTCGTACCTGGATTTGTCATGATGGCGTCGCGGCCGGGTGGATGAGCATGGGATTGCAGGGGAGATTGGCAGCCGGGCGCCATTTTCTGCGGTTGTCCACGGGCTGGGGCACATGGATCACTGGTACCACAGGCGCCCCAGTTCCCGCGCCGTCTGGACATTGTCTGCCAAATACAGGGGTCTCGAGCTACCTCTTCGGAGACAAAGCATGGCTGTCTAAATCTGGTGTCCGGCACATTGACAAAGGCGATGTTGAATAGCATTGTTCGGGGTGGCGAACAAGACCTATTTGTTCCTTCATACCAGCCAACTATAAGTAGGCACTCGACATATGGGGTGTTTTCTGCCAGATGCTCGAGGCACTACCACATGCGAAGTTGCGACGGATAATATTCGACAGTACCTTTGTCCAAAGGAACGGACAGGCCATTACTACATTACTACTCCAGTGTTGACCAGTCCGTAGTGATAGTCGACAACAGACCGAAGAACGAGGCACAGCCCCTTACACGACAGCAACATTACCCCGAAACGAAACCACGCGGAAATGGACGGCACAGGCCCCGAACGGCAAAACGGCCTCTCGTTTGGCATCGAGCTCGAATTCCTGTTCTACTACCAGCCCGAACAGCACCCAAGCAGAAAGGTTGAAGTCTACACGGACTCGGGCGAGGCGAAGCTTGCGCCGGCGCTCGTGTTCCCCAACACGGAGGGAAAGCCCGTGCGAGAGTGGGCGTTGGACCGGATGCGCACGGCCATCTTGAAGGTCCCCGGGGCGCAGGTGAAGGACCTGGACGAGGAGACGGTGCTCGGGGCCGCGGGCGCACACCGGCACATGTACCTGTACCCGGACTCGGACGGCTGGCACGTCAAGGACGACGGCAGCGTGGACGACCAGGGCGAGACGCCGCCCGGGTACGAGGTGTTGAGCTTTGAGATGACCAGCCCCGCGCTGTGGGACAAGAGCGAGAGCTACAGGCATGTCCACGCGGTCGTGGCGGAACTGACCAGGCGCTTCCGCCTGCGGGTGAACCTCACCACGGGCTTCCACTGCCACGTCGGCGCGGGCAGCCGGCCCAAGGGCAAGCACGCGGCCGTCGAGCGGGAACGGAGAACCCACTCGCGCAAAACCATCAAGCGGGCGGCGGCGCTCCTGTGGGCGGCCGACTCGTTCCTCTGCCACATCCACCCGCCCGAGCGCAGCATCAACAACTTTTCGCCGCCCACGCGCTTCCACTCGTCGCTCGCGACCGGCACGGAACGCAAGTACGCCAAAGACCAGCACGGCAACTGGTCCACGGTCGACGCACCCATCGTGGCCAACCCGGCCCCCTTCCAGCGCAGCGGCCTCCTCCCGGAAGCGTGCCTGCCCTCGCGCGCGCGCGCCGTGGACCACGCAGCCCGGCGGCGGGACGGCGCGCGTCTCCCGGCGCTGCGCAGCGCGACGCTCGACGCCGCGGCGACGGCGCGCGTGGCGCGGCACGGCGCCGACCCCGCGCCCGCGCTGGATCCGGCGTCGGTGCGGGTCCGGACGGTGCTGCGCGGGGTCGAGCACCTGGCGCACTGCGCGTCGCGCACGGCCGTGGCCGAGGTCATGGGCACGCGCGTGCGCACCGAGGTGCTGCACCGGCTCAACTACAACTTCGAGAGCTACAAGTACATCGGCCACGGCGACGACGTCTTCATGGGCCCGCCCGCGAGCGGCACCGTCGAGTTCCGCGAGGCCGCCGGCGCGCTCTCGCCCGAGTGGGTCGCGCTGTGGGCCGGCGTCTGCGCGGGCATCTTCCGCTTTGCGCGCGGCGCGTCGGATGCGCGCTTCCGCACTGTTGTCGACCAGCTGGCGCGGGCGGAGGCGGAGGCGCGGGTTCTGGGCGCTGCTGCCGCCGCCGCCGCCGCCGATGGCCAGCACCGGTACGACGCCGTGGCGCTGCTGGCGGACCTGGGGCTGCTGCCCGAGGCTGTGTTCCTCGCGAGGCGGCTGGCCGACGACCCCGTGCGCTTCTGGTACCCGAATCGGCTGGCGCTTCGGCCGGAGGAGCCGCTGGCGGCGTCGCCTGTGTGGCGGGCGGAGCCGGAGAGCTGGGGCGGGGGCAGCGCCGGGACGGTGGTTCCGGATGCGAATGGCTCCCCGTCCGCGCAGTCGACGCCGTTTGTGTCGACGCCGTTCGAGCCGGCGACCGGCGCGTGGTAAGTAGACGATTCACATGCTTGCGAGTTCGGCTAGTCACTATCAGGTAAGTTGGAATAGACAGGAGTTAATTACAGCGCAGCTCGTCTTCCGTCCGCAGTAGAACTAAAGTGATGATGGCAAGTGAAGAATAACCGCCACTCAGCTAACTTCTAAGTGTTGTGCAGCGCACTAACCCACTCCCGCCCCCCTTCACCCCCCAAGAAGAAAACCACTCTACCCCACTGCGCAACCCAATCCCCCCCACCTTCCTCACAACCCAACCCGAAACAAACTCCCCCCGCCCTCCCCCAACCCC
>MU853418.1:139813-227558 GCA_033297235.1 Trichocladium antarcticum
CGCCGTGGGAGGAGGACAGGGGGAAGGGGTCGGCATTACTGTAGGCCACGGAGCCGTTCTGGACGTAGCCGCAGGTTCCGTCGCACGGCTGGTCGGTCATGAGGGTCGCCTCGTGCAGGGAGCGGAGCGTCGTGTCGGCGAGGATGGCAGGCGCCGCCGCGCCGCCCGTGCCGTTGGCGTTGAGGTACGAGAGCGTGTTGCCGAACTTTCTGCGACGGTGTCAGTCTGGGGGTCGCTGGTATCTGGTGGTGGGTGCGTGGGACGGGGGCTCACGGCGTCCACTTCCCCGAGCCCTGCCCGCCGTAGTTCCCCAGGAACGTCATGTTCTCGAGCGTCTGTTGCTCGGCGTTGTAGTAGCCGGTGCGGACAAACCCTTGTTCGTTGGCGGCTGCGGCACTGGCTGCGGGGCCGGCGGCGGGGGTGACGCTGCTGGACGGCACCATGGACGGCCCAGTGCTGGTGCTGGTGCTGGTGCTGGCGCTCAACGGCTCAAACGGCTTACATCCCATGGGCCTGTCACTGGAAGCGGGCGCCGTCGTGGACGGTGTGGACGGCGTGGCGACCCACACGCCGCGGCCCGAGGATGTGCTCGTTGCGTTGGTTGCCAGGCCGGTCTGGGTGACGGTCTGGGTAGCCGTATCAGTCCTGGTCTCGACCGCGGCCACGCCCGTCGTCTCTTCCTTCTTGCCAAGTCCTCTGGCCGGCCGTTTGTGCTGGAGATGCTGGTGGCTCCGCCGGCTGCGCGGGGTGGCACTCTGGCCCGTGCTGTTGATCGTAAGCGACTCGCCCGTACCCTGCGAGCGGTTGCCGCCGTCTTGCGCGGCCGGCATATACACGGCCACCTGTTTTAGATTGAGCGGTCCTCGGAAGTGGAGCGACATCTACCGTCGTCAGCGCGTTCTTCTCAAGGCTGGCCGCTCCCGGGACGTACCGGCTCGTTGAAGGGCGCGAGAGGGCCCGAGAACTGCCGCGGCGCAAACTTGCAGTCTCCCGTATCCTGGTCCATGTCGACGACTTCCTGGTACTGGCCCGCGCCGCCTACATTCAGGTAGGCAATCTGCCCTACTTCGGCGCAGTACCGATTTCCCTGCTCGTTGAAGCTCGTGCCCTTGCAGAGCTGGTCGCTCGGTGTTCCGCTGGGGACGACGAAGCCGGCAACCGTGTTGGCCATGGCCAGCATGGCGATCATGTCTGTCTTCATTGTCGATGTCGCTCTGTCCGGTTGGGGTGTTCTGCTGTTCTGCTGAGGGGTTTGAAGAACGAGGTGGAACTGGCAAGGATGCGCCGACCCTGGCTACTTATAGGGCATGTCGGCGGCGGTGCTGCGTTGTCAATGACTGCGCGCTGGTACGGTTGAGATGACAGAGGGCATCATGTGGGTGCCCGTTAGTGGGACACGGCCAGCCTCGGAGACGTGATCGAAGGGCCAGCAAAGGCCTGGCACACGAGGGAGTCATCCCCGTATAGCAAGGTCCATTGAAAGGCCGGTCCTTCTATGTGACTTTGCTGGCCGGCTTTTGTTGAGAAATTCCCAGGTTTGTCATATGGCCCCTATTCCACGGGACCAAGAGGAAGGGGTTGCTGTGGTGACGAGCATGTCAAACAAAGGACATATCACCTGCGCCCGTTATGAAACCCCTTGGAAACCCAAAGTGAACTTACCTACCAGAAAGACAGGATCACAGGCCGATTTGAAGCTGCGAAATGGATATTTGGCATGCCTGTGGCCCCGGCCCGTGCTCTAAATGAAGGACACCTAGGCTCTCAACCTCCCGCCCCTCCCCGTTCCTCTCCCGCCCCTCTTCCTCCAGCCCTTCCCCTCTACACTCCCGCTCTCCCCCCCTCCTCCTCCCCCATCTTCCGCCCCCTCCTCCTCTTCATCACCAGCCGTCTCCGTCTCCTTCTCCGTCGCCTTCCGCTTCCTCCCAGTCTTCCCCACCGCCTTCGGCGGCGCCGCAACCGGCATCCCACCCGGCACCCCCCCCGCCGCAGAGGCCCTCAGCCGCCCAACCGCCTCCGCCATCCGCCTGCTCCCGCGCGCGACCCTCTGGCGCGGCGCAAACGCCTCCCCCTGCGGGCCCAGCCCCACGCCGCCCTCGAAGTACCGCGTGATGTTGCTCTGCGTGCCCTCGGCCTCGCGCCGGTTCATGTCGCGGATGACCGGCACGAGCACCTCGTCGGTCCGCTCGCGGTCCCACCCGACCGTGGCCATGAGGAAGCGGCGCAGGGCGTCGAGGTTCGGCACGCCCCAGCGGAACGCCTCGGGGCTGCTGTCGACCTCGGGCGCGCGGTAGGCGTCGGCCACGGCGGGGCTGGGGAAGCCCGCGGGCAGGAACAGCCGCGCGGCGTGCGCCTTGCGGAACCGGCGGCGGAAGGGCGAGGCCGCGTCCGCCTCCCTGGCGCGGCCGCGGTTCTGCACGTCCTGCCACCAGTCCTTGAAGGTGGCGAGGTTGGGGAATTCCGACAGGATTTCCAGCGCTGTGACGGGCCCCACGCCCGGGACGCCCTCGGTGTAGTCGGAGCCGAGGAGCTGGGCGACGGCGATGAGCGTGTCGCGCGACAGCGAGAGCTCGGTTTCGAGGTCGCGCGCGAGGTAGCACTCGACGAATTTGTTGCTGTTGAACATGTTCTTGTACACGCGCGTGCCGCCGAAGAGGAAGATGTCCGAGTCGTCGGTGACGATGCCGTCGACGAGGTTCAGGCGGACCAGCTCCGCGCACTGCGCCTCGGCTTCCATGGGCGCCGTGATGTAGGGGATGCCGAACAGTCGCAGCAGGGCCTGGCACTCGGAGACCATGATCTGCGTGACCTCGTCTGCGTCGCGCCGGTCCTTCTTTTGCTGGCTGCGGAGGGCGCGCAGTTCCTGCTCGTACGTGTCGCGGCTTTCGCCCTCCGACTTGTTGTTGAGCTGGTTGGCAAAGCGCGCGTGCTCTTCGACTTCCTCGGCCATTTGCACCATGAGCTCGTCCTCCTCCGGGTCGCTGTCGTCAAACTCATGAGGTGCTGGCGCTTCCAAGCCGAGGAGTGAATCGATGCCCGTTTCTTGTTCAGGAGTAGCGGCGCCATCGCCATAAAGCTCTGCTTCGATCCGAGCCGTTTCGCACATTTCTGCGTCATCGAGTTCGGCGGCCCGCGGCGGCTGTAGCGCCAACGCCACGTCTTCAAACCCGGCGTCATCGTCGGACTGTTCTGGAGGAACATCCCGGATGGGCTCTCTGGCATTCTCACGGACGACGTTGTCCTGCAGAGACGGGAGACTAGCACCCGGTATCGGACGGGCAGACTGCTTGATCGGCGGCGCCGCGTCGAGGATCTCAATATCGCTGCCATCCTCGCTCGAAGAGTCGAGCTCGATGACCCCATCGTCGTCCTCAAATACCAGCTCCTCCTCCATCTCGGCGGCCCGGGCATTCAGTTCTCTTTCGGTTTCCTGCTGCTTCTTGACAGACTCGCGAATATCCGTGTTGTCCGTCAACCATGGCGGCAGCGGCAGCGGTTTATCCTTGTTCTGAAGGACAAAGCCCCCAGCCTCGCCATAGGATACAGCGTCCAGATCGCCTCCGTCGGCATCGCGAGGCTTCGCTGGCGTGTCCGCAGCCGCGGGCGCAGGCTTCGCACCAAACGCAGTTCGCCAGTCAAGCTTCTCAAACGGAAGCGGTCCTTCGAATGGGTTCGTGACGTTTGGTACAACAGGCGCTGGCACCGGCCTCGGCTGCTTCTTCCTTGCGGCCGCAAGGGCTGACTGGAGGTCCACGTCGCTGTTGCTGCTACCACTGTCCCGACGTCTCGGCACAGCGGCGCCTGCTCTGTTGTTCACAATGTGCGCGACCATCCGCCCGCTAGTGCTGATGATGGGTTTTGGCGCCTCGACCGCCTCCTGTGTCCACTCGGGCGCCGGTGCGTCCTCGTCATTTCCAGCCTCCTCGCTCGGCGACCCAGTGCTATGCTGGTTCTGCAGCGACAGAGCGATGGCTCGGCTGAGGTCTTCATCCTCGTCGGCCTGGAGGTCGCCGTCTCCGAAGAGACTGGTCGCATTTCCATCCCCGACAAAAAGCGACTCCTCAACTCCCTCTTCCACTGGCCTGTGTTTCGGTAGCCGGTTCAACCCTTCGATGGGGACGTCCTCGAACTCGGCATCCTCGGATTCGTCACCGTCGTTTTGGCCCTGGTACTGGAAGTCCAGCGCATCCACGTCGATGGGCTTGTGAATCTGGCCCCGGTCCTTCTCCCTGCTGACCACACCGAGGGCCCAGCCTCCCTCGGCGCCCTCGTTCTTGACAAGGATATACTCGCGGTTCATGTCGCCGGCGACCCGGTTCACGTTGATGGTCAAGTCGAGGCCAGTCATGCCCAGCTCATGCATCAGACGCTGGGTGAGGTGGTTCCGTTCCGTGACTCGCTCGATCTGGAACCGCGAGAAAGCCATGCGGTCCGGGAACATGCCGTCCAGCTGGTCTTTGCTCAGGCCCATCCGGAGGCGGCTCCGCAGGCGGGCGGCATTCAGGATGTTGTATCGGTCGGCGGGCGGGAGGCTCTTGAAGAACTCGCCGTCAAAGTCGATCTTGCCAAAGTCGTAGAGATTGATGTCCTCGCCGTTGCTAAACTGCCGCGCATATTCCTCCAGCTCGTCCACGCTCATGATGCGCGGGTCGTTGGGCTTGCCCATGGCCTCGATGCCGTTCTCCAGCGCCGGCAGGTGATAGGCGTCCTGTTTGTGAAAGCGGCGACTCGTTTGGCGCTCCTGCTCCGACATGCCGAGCTCGTCCGCATAGACGATCTGGTCCATGCTGGGCAGCGGCTCCTGCTCCTCGTCGACCGCCGCATCAGCCCCAGCAGCAACTCGCCTGCGCTTCTCCTCGTCCTCGGCGGCGACGCGCTGCATCTGCACGACGAGCAGTTTCCCCGCGGTGCGCGCCGCATCCTCGCGACGGCCCTCGCGGCGGCGGCGGCGGCCCTGGAGGGTGGCGCGCTTGAGGCTGGGGGCGCCGCCGTCAAAGACAAAGACGGGCTTCACCCCGTACCACAGCAGTTTGCAGATGCGGCGGAAGAAGCCGACGACATGGCTGCTGCGCAGGGCATTGCCCTCCTTGTCGCGGACCGCCTTGAGAAACTGGTAGATCCAGATCGAGGCATCGATGGCGAGGCGCTTGCGGTTGAGCGTCGAGAGATTCGTCGGCCGGGCGCACGGCTGCACGACGGTCCAGAGGCCCTGGACACCCATGGCAGCCTGGCGGAAGTGGCGAGAGATAAATCAAGAGGCCTTTGCGCGGCGTGCCAGGTTGAGGGCGAGCCGCGTCATCGGAATCAGCCCTGGTCGCTATTCTGTGGGTCGTTGACAATCATCGCAGAGATTTGGCTTGGTAGAATAGGCAACTTCAAATGACAGCGGTTCGGATGTTGAGGATAAAAGTCGTGGCTCGGTTCGTCTTATAGTCGATGACGACGGCGAGCCAACCCCTGCTCGGCTGCCTGGGTCGTTGTCTTGTCAGTTCCACTGCAAACCCTTGTTGATGCATGCCGTTCAACTGCATATTCAGCACGGAAACTTTGGATGGTCCATCTGTTCCGGCTCACTGGCCTGACAGTAACGGTACGTGACATACACCTATTACCCATTGCAATACAGCCTTTCCCTGACATGACGGACGGGCATGAAGAGTCGAAGACCAGACCAGACCGACCTCATCCCCACCACCCAAGAAGCAAGCACTGCAACTCCAACACCCAGCACAAAACCATGGCCACCGCCGCCCCGCCCCGCCCCTCCGCAACCCCAAAACAAAAATCCTCCGACTTCCTCAACGCGCTCCTCAACAAGAACCTCCGCGTAACCACCACCGACGCCCGCATGTTCTGGGGCGCCTTCAAATGCACCGACACGGTAAGCCCCCCCCATCCCATCCCATCCTTCCATCACCCAGCCCATCCCATCCCACAGCAAGTCTCATGAAAACTCACACAACCCCCCTCTCCCCGCCCCTCCCCCCCAAAAAAGGAAAGCAACCTCGTCCTGCAGCACACATACGAATACCGCCACCCCACCGCCCAGCAAGTGCTTGACGCGGCGGCCGGGGGCGGCGGGGCGGCGGGCAAGGTCAGGGTGGACATGATCTCGCGGTATCTGGGGCTGGTGGTGGTGCCGGGGCAGCATATTGTCAGGATTGAGGTGGAGGAGTTTGTGAGTCAGATGAAGGGGGGGCAGGGGACGGGGACGGGGACGGGGACGGGGACGGGGACGGGGGTGGTGTAATGGTTGTTGAGCCAGGGGTGCAGCTGGCAGCGGGGAGGATTACGTGACGGCAAAGGGCAGCAACTCATAACCAAGATCGTCTGTGCCAGTGGTCTGGGGGAATCCACGCTAACATACACGAACGCATGCCGCCCGCTTTGCTTGCTCGAGTTGCGATCGCCGTCCCGGCCATTCGTTCGTCCAACCATCTGCCCATGACCATCCATATCCTGTTCAATCATTACCTATTACCTTGTATTCATGCCCCCAGAGGCTCGCGGCTTCTAGCATCAGACACGCCAGCCAACCCCGCCAGCAACGAACCTCGCCTGTTCGGATCCTCGCAAGGCACCAACCATCTGCCCGCCGCCTACGCAACGACGGGATCGTGATTACGCCCCCGAGTCTCGCCATTCAGCCCCGTCTCACTATCCAGCACCGAGTGGCTCGGCGCGTCAACATCGTCGTCCTCGTCGTCCTCGTCCTCGTCATCCCCATACTCCTCCTTGTGCTGGTTCGCAACCACCCACGCATCCCGGTCGCTCAGCGGCGCGTCCTGGGCCGACAGGTCATGGCCAAACCCCTGGCCCTCGGACCGCGCCTTGATGTTGTTGCGCCGGCGCTGCGACAGGGTGCGGGCGCGCGTCGACAGCTTGCTCGACACAGCCGCGTTCTGCGTGACCCAGTTGGTGAGCGAGTCCTCGCAGTCCTGGATGATGGCCTTGCTGGCCTCGTAGCCGTCGTAGGCGGGGCGCGTCTCGCCCGGTGTCACGGGCGTGTCGTCGATGAGCTCGAGGAGGTGCTTGCCGTAGCCCGCGATGATGGCTACCTTTTCGCAGTGCTCGCGCAGCGCGTCGAATTGGTACGCGTAGGCGGCCTTGATCTTCTCCCGCGTGATGTTGGACAGTTGGGCTTCGGCGACGAGGGACTCGGCTTCTGCGCGGACGAGTTCCTGTTCGAGGACGACGATCCGCGGCGAGTTGGGCTCCTTGTATTTCAGCTGCGCGATCTGGTCCGTGATCTTTTGTTTCCCTGTCTCGGGTTAGCGGGGCGTCGTTGCTGCCAGGTGGTGTCCGCAGTGCATACTGTCTCGGCTGGGCTGAACTGAGGCCTCAATGTTCCTAATGCTCTTTATGGTGACGCGATACTGGTCGTATCTGTCGACGTATTGGTCCTCGAGCTCGCCGACCTCGTACAGAAGCACGCCCAGTTTGTCGGTGACGTCGGAGACGTCCTCATCGCAGGCCTCGCCCCAGAGCGATAGTTGTTGCTGCGCCATGTCTTAGCCATTGTTGAGAGTGGGCATGTGCGGAGGGGAGACATACGGCAACTTCCATCCGTTCCTTGGCCACCAACTCCATGCTCCTCATGACGTTCTTCTCCATCTTGACGAGTTGCGCCAGCTTCTTGGCGAGGTCGGGCCCAAACGCCCCGGCCGCATTGCGTCGCAGTGCATGTCCTAAACACCCTGTTAACCCCCCAACCACAGCGTCCCCGCGTTGGAGAGAGTTCCGTCGAGAGGGCACGGGCGCAGCTTACCGAATCCTCCTCGGCCGAAAAAGCGATGCGACTTTGTAGTTGAAGGCGGCGGCGGTGGGTTCTGTTCGCACACTGTCAGCGGTCTGTGGGCGGGGTATCGCGCAACAGGAAGTATCCTGGTACCTGGATCTGCGAGGCAGTGGGCGCCCTCGTAGCGCGCATAGAATAGGTCCGATGCATGGCGGTGAAAGGATGGGGTGATTATCGGGTCGTGGGTGTGTCGTTGGGTTTGGCGGCGCCTGACGATGGGCTTCGAAGATAGGAACGGAGATCGAAAGAGCAGCAGGGTTGCCGCGTTGTCTTGGGAGTCTGTATGTCGTGTCACGCAACAAAGGATGATGTACGGAATTAAAAATGGGCCAGGTCGTTTGTTTTATGCGATGGAAGTGGGAGAGAAATGACGTCGGTGTGCGGCGCTTCCGCTTCAGGTTTCAGGCGATGCGGAGGCAGCTGGACACGGGGTGGATACATACATCCGCAGTGGTAATCTTCCGTGTAAACACGGATATACTGCAGTCAAAACAGCCAAAGTCTACCGAAAAGGCATTATCTCTGGCGTGTATTCATCTTGGGTTCTTGAAATCTATAATATCATGGTTGTCCCATCACCAATTCCCTCGAGGTTCCAACCGGGTTGCGGAAAGAACAAAAGGAATACAGGTCCAGACATGAAATACATACGGATACTCTCCCGGAAAACCGTCATGGCCCTGTCAGGAGTGGGGCGGCTGGCCGGCGGCCTGTATTTTCGGAGAGCCAAGGAATCGCGTCTTCGCGTGTCTCGACGATCTGCGCTTGACCTCAAGGCGAAGCGAGCAGCAACAACTCGAAAATACCGGCAGCGCACGCTCGATAATTGTCGTTGTCTCCGGCGAATGCCAGATAGGGAGCATGCGCGCGGCCGACGCCCATGCGGCCTAACCGATCGAGTTCCAACTTTCTGCGCTCGCTCGATTCGTCACGATCGAATTCAATCGAGCCCCGGGCGAAGGAGGGGGAAGCCCAACGAGGACTGCGTCGTCTGATGCGCCAACGATACAAGCGTAAACGAGAACATCCAGCACATGGGGAAGGGCCCGATTCCGTCAATCCGCGACGATGTTGTCGATCTGACCATGGAAACGTCATCCGACAGCGGCTTGACGGCAGACGAGGTCGTGGTCGCCGCGGCCGTTCCCACCGCCCCGGTCACCATCCACTATAAGAAGGGGGACTCCATCCGCGCACGACGGACTTCGCCCTCTGCATCAGCACTGCAGCCGCGACACCTGGCCCCGGCCTCCAAACTCGGCAGGGCACCGAGCCCTTCCCCCTCCGTCTCGCGAAGACGCACGCCCCATGCATCGCCTGCGGGCAAGTCCACGACTGCCGCCGCCGATGGGACGCCGTCCAAACCTGCTCGCCGTTCGAGCCGGACCGAGACTCGGGAAATCCGAGACTCTCAGTCTCCCCCGCCCAGCATCAAATGCACAGCCAAACATCCCCCCCACCCCACCCCACAGTCGTCAAGCCGGCCGTCCCGCGGCCACCACATGCCCAGTGCTCAGACGCCCAAAAGAATGGAATGGAGCGTCGATAGGATCGCCAGTGCGCTCAGCGGTCTTTCGGAGGAGGTCAACGAAGGCCATGCCCGGCTGGTCGACTTCTTGCTCGAGGAGGCCGAGAAGACGGCGCAGCAGCGACAACACCTCAGCATCATGGACGCCTTTTCTGATTCGAAATCGATTGCCCTGGACAACACCAGCGCGCTGCCGTCCGAGGTGGTAACCATGGCGGTAAAGTTCAAGGCGAGTCGGGGCCTCGCCTAGGTGGCAGCATACAGAACACTAACATTCGGGCAGCAACATAGCGGGGAACATGGCAAGTCCAAAGGCAATGGGCGCCGCGCGCTGTACCCCGTGATCTGCATCAAACCAGACAAAGAGCCTGTGCCGGGCTATAGATTCCACCATGTGGAGCTTCGCAAAAACATCCTCGCCCCGAACTCGATGCTCAATTTTGTTCCTCACCTCCGCGACGTCGACCCCAACTCGGCCGAGGAGCAAAAGTACAGCAACTGGCTCACGGACCTCGAGAACCTCGATAGCAAATCCGGCTTCCAAATCCAGAACCGGAGCCAGAAGCTGGCGAGGCGGGCGCAGAACGAATACGCCGCGGCGCTCACACCATATCTCGAGCCATGGCTCCGCAAGCTCGCCATCGATGGCTGCACAAAACCAACGCTGATCCGTTACATGGCAAGCCAGCCGCAAAACGAAGATGCCATCACCCCGCAACAAAAGTCCAACCTGCTGGACACGTATAGCAGCGACATGGGGTCGGCCAGGGGAGCGAAGCTGTTCACCGAAGCTTTTGACCGCGTTTTCAACGACAGCACCAAGCCGAGACGGGTGGCCCTGCGCGACATCCTGATGCTCGACAAGTCTGTCGAGCCGATTCTGGAAAACAAAAGAGCCAAGGATGGGCCGAGCGCACGAAAGCCCCGCGACGAGGCTCTCATACCCAGGGTTGTGGAGTCACTAGGGAGCTACTCGATTCTGGGATGCCTGATTTGCTTCAGCCATGACTGCGAGCATGGCGAGATTGAGCGGGACAACCAGAAGCGGTGCTTCTCGCTTGAAGAGATCGGAGGCGTCGCGCCCACCCTCCGGGCGAAGTGGGCAGCCCAAGTCGAGGCCCAGAAGAAAACCCAGACAGACGGCGTCGTAAGCAGGCCGACACACCAACCGTGCAGGAACCAGTGTTATCGGAGCCACGATACGGGAAACCCCACGCAGCACATCAAGCCATGGGCTGAACACGAAGTCAGCACGCTCGAGGTTGTATTTGCGACCATCGGCCACAGCTCGTCTTTGAGACCCGAGTGTCTTGTCGGAGCCGTGCTGGGCCGCCACTGCTGGGATGTGCACCGCAAGCTCAAGGAGCTGGATCTGACGCTGCCCCCGGTCGAACCGCGTGGCGCGCCAGCAAAGCCGCCCAAGGCCGTGCCATGGTATGACCGCAAAAGGAGGCAGTTGCTGGGCGACTGGCAGGACGCCACCATCACACACGAGCACGCGGTGCGCGAGCTCTATGCGCCGTGCCACCACGAAGGGCCGTGTACCGCGGCAAACGGGTGCCCCTGCGCATCGGCCGGCTCCCACCCGGTCCTCTGTGAGCGCTTCTGCCATTGCACGGCGGACGAGTGCGCCCTCAAGTTCACCGGATGTGCCTGCCACTCATCCGGCAAGACGTGTATCCAGCGCCAGAAGGAAGGGAGACCGTGCATCTGCGTGCAGCTCAACAGAGAGTGCGATCCTGTTCTCTGTCGGGGCTGCGGAGCGCGGGAGAGAGCCGACGCCGAGAATGCGTACGACGAGCAGCTCCACGCGGCCGGATGTCAGAATGTGGCCATGCAGCGCGGCGCCGCCAAGGCGCTCCTGCTCGGCAAGTCGCAGCTCGAGATGTGCGGCTATGGCCTTTTCGCAGCCGAGGACATTGCCCAGGACGAGTTTGTCATCGAGTACATCGGCGAGCTGATCAGCCATGACGAGGGGGTACGGCGGGAGCACCGGCGCGGCGACCCGTTTGACGAGGAGAACAAGGTGTCGTACCTGTTCACCCTGCTCGAGCAGGAGGGTATCTGGGTCGATGCGGCCATCTACGGCAATCTCAGCCGGTACATCAACCACGCGTCTGATACGTGCAACATCATGCCGCGGATCATGTACGTCAACCACGAGTTCCGGATCAAATTCCTGGCCATCCGGGACATCAAGGCCGGGGACGAGTTGTTTTTCAACTACGGCGACAATTTCCCCAACCTCACCAAGAAGCTTGTCGAGCGGAGCAACGAGAAGCTGGGGGACGGCAACAACACCAGCGCGGTGCAGAAGCGCAAGAGCGGGCCGGCGCGCGGCACTGCGCGCAAGACAACGTCCAAGGCGAACGGCGAAGGCATCGGTTTCGGCCCAGACGAACGTGGCGAGGAGGAAGACTTTTGGCTTGGAGAGCTGCCTCCGGCAGAGGACGACGACGTGGGTGACGACTGGGAAAACACCAAACGTCGGAAGAAGCGCGGCGGCAAACGACCGGGCGCGGGCCGCAAAAGGAAGCACCCGCCGCGCGCCGTTCCAGCAGCCGAGAACGGCGACGCCATTCCTCCCGGGCCCCCGCTGCTCACCGAGAGCAGCAGCATCGATGGCGTGGCTGCCAACCCCATCACGCCCACACGCCGTCGCGCCTTGAAGCGCTCCTTCTCCGGCATGTTGAACCCCCAGCCGAGCTTCGCGGGATCTGAAGCTGCGAGCGGCGCGCCGGCGGAACTGCCGTTCAAAAAGATCTCCAAACGGGGCGGTGCCCGGCCCGGCGCCGGCCGCAAGCCGAAACACCCCCGGCCCCCCGGAGCACAGCCGCGACCAGGCGCCAAAGCCCCGGCGCACGCCAGCCAGAGCAGCCTCGGCAGTTCCGCCAGTGGCGCTGAAACAACCCCTAAGAGGGGCGCTCCCGACGCTGCCGTGGCGACGCCGCGCACGAGCCGGTCGCGGCCCGACCCGGGCGTCGACACCACGCCAAAGCCAGCCGCCAGCAGGAAACGCAAAGCCGCCGAGCTGGACGCAGAGCACGGAGTCACCATCACGGCCGCCACCACCGACAATGCTGCGGCCGCCGCAGGCCCGTACCGGCAGGACACCTTCCGGCCGATTGACGACGACACGTCGCGGAGCGGAAGCCACGGCGGCAGCCGGATGGGCGATGACGACGACGACGACGACGACGACATGGCGGATCGTTCGGCGAGAAAGCGACAAAAGCCGCTGAGGTACAGGGACGAAGAGGAGTAGGTCTTTGATTTTTCCCGTCTCGGGCGGTTTTGAGTCGGCGCGTTTGGGCCGGGTGGGTGGTAAGGGAGCAAGGCGTTTTGGGGGCCTGGTGCTGCTTGTTGGGGTGTTGCCGACGCGAGTACTACATGTGTGAGTGGGAGGCAGGTACCGCAGCAAGCCAGGAATCATAATCTACTCTCTGTCAAGTCTTCTCATCTATCTCGTTCAGGTGTCCGCCGACACATCCCACACCTCCATCCCGACGCCGCCGACCATCAGCTTCCCGGGCGCGACGAGCTCCAAGTCGCCGGCGTCGGCCACCGCGCTGTACCGGCTGTCCAACAGAGAGACGCGGATACCCGCCGTGCCACTGCGTTCGGCTTTCCAGAGCTTGACCCGCTGGTCGTTGCTGGTGGTGGCGACGTGTGTCGCGCCGGGCGCGTGCTTGACGATGCAGAGGCCCGTGACGGCCGCCGCATGTGCATCCCTGACTCTGCACCTCCCCAGCACGGCATACCCTCCCGTGTCAGCCTCCCATGCAAGATCCAGGAACCCCAGCGCGTTGTCATCGCCGCCCGCGACGACGCGCCACTGTGTCGGGCCCCCTGCCGGCGACACGTCAAGACTCTTGATGCTGCTCTGGTGCAGCTTCACCACCAACGCCAGCCCGAACTCGGCAGACCCGCCGTCGGCCGTCCAAACCGCCACATGTCCGTCCGTAAACGCCGTCAACACATGCACCTCCGCAGTCTCCCCGTCCACCCGCAGATGCCGCACCTGCGTCGGACATGCCCCAGTGTACCGGCCGCTCGCCAGCCGCGCGAACCCGCCCCCTTCGCCGCCCGGTCCCGCCGGAGAGTAGACATAGCTCCGGACGCTCGAGTCGGACAGCCCGAGGGTCACCAGCATCTGTCCGGCGCGCCACGCCGCCACGTCAAAGTGCACGATGCGCAAGTCCGCGTCGCGCGTCCTGTCCGCCCACACGGCCTCGCGCACGACCGCCAGCGCCGCGTACCCCGCCGGCACCGCCCCGACCCGCCACACAAACAGCTCCTCCCCGCCCGCGCTGCTCAGCAGATACCGGCCCCCGAACCACCGCAGCGCCTGGATCCCCGCCGAATGCCCCTGCACCACGGCCAGACACTCCACGCCCGCGGGCCCCCGCCGCCAGATCCGCACCGTCGTGTCCTCGGCGCCAGTCGCCACATACCCCCTCCCAAACTCAGACCCCAACCCAGACCCCAACTCCTCATTCCAAGAAGAAGAAGAAGAAGAAGAAGAAGAAGAAGAAGAAGAACCCGAAGAAGAACCCGAAGAAGACAAAGACCAAGCAACAGCCTTGACCTCGCGCCCGTGCCCGCCGCCACAAACCACCCGCTCCCGCGCCCCGCCCTGGCTCCACACGCGCAGCCGGCCGGCCTGCGGGAACACGACACGCACGCGGGCCGGGTCGGCGCCGGACGCGCGGGACGCGAACGGGCGGTGGGCGCCGCCGCAGGGGACGGTGGCGTGGCGGGCGCGGGCGGACGCGTGGTAGGCGTGGAAGGCGGTGGTGTGGAAGCCGTGGAGGACGAGGGCGGGGGTGGGAAGCGTGAAGAAGGCGGTTTCGATTGTTGTGAGGGGGGGGGAGGCTTCGTGGTGGAGGGTTAGGGTGGATGGGGGGGTGGTGGTGGTGGTGTAGATGCGGTAGCGGCCGTCGCGGCAGGTGGCGAGGAAGGCGGTGGGGGAGGCTGGGAGGGGGAGGAGCGCGGTGATGGCGTCCTTGGTGCGGGGGTCTTTGCGGGACGCGGTGGCGGTGTAGGTGCTGGCTCCCGGGGCGAGGGTGTAGGCGGTTATGACGCCCGTGCGGGAGCCGAGGATGAGGGTGGTGCCGCAGAAGGTGGCGGCCGTGACGATGTAGTGCTCGGGGAGCGGGATGTGGTGCGGGGAGATGGTGGGTGTGGAGGTGGCGGGATTGAATATGAGGATCACGGCGTGGTCGAGGCCGAGGACGGTGATGAGGACGGACCAGGGCGCGCGCGGGTCTTGGTGTGGCCGGCTGACGGGGGCGCTGTCGAGCAGGATGATGTCGGAGATCTTGCGCGGGAAACTGGCCACCTCCCGGACCTCGTGCCCTGTGCGGAAGAGGTAGACCTTGCCGGTGGCGCTGCCGAGCACGGCGGTGTCCCCGGCCGGGCTCTTGACGACATTCCACGACCGAAGGTCGGCGAGGACGGCCTCGGGCAGAGCGACCTCCTCCCAGGCGACAGACTCGCCCATGGTGGCGAGGAGAAGCCTGCCGCAGGATGTGGTGGCCATGAACTGCTGATCCGACAGAAAGGCGTAGCGCTGGAACGCATGCTTGGCCGTCTTCTTGCTCCGCGCAGACGCGGCCAACGGCGTGCTGCCGTCGATGCTCTGCAGCACCTCATCCAAGGTCAGACTGACGTCCAGGTCTTCTTCAGGATCTCTGCCCGACCCGGGATGTAGGTCCCCCAGTTTCCCGGCGACGACAATCCTCCCGTCTGCTCCGCCAGTGGCAATCAGGGGCTCCCGCGCCCCGCGTCGTAGCACGGCAGCGGCCCAGATGTTCTTCCCGCTGTGGCACGTATCCGTCGCACAATGGCGGAGAGCGCCCAGGTCCAAACTCAGCTCCCACCGCTGCCGCGCGCAGTCCTCCCCAAACGAATACACCTCAACGCGGCCCTCAGACAGGCACTCTGTCCGCCCAAACTTGACATGCCAGATCCTCGACACATGGCCCATCGCCACGGCAACACACCGCGCCGTATCATCCCGGTTCTCCCTCCTCGCCTCCGAATTCAGATTCCCACCCCCATCTTCCCCCCCGTCACCACCACCAAACCCCGTCTCCCGCGCCTCCCCCAGCCCCCTCGACCCAGCACCCCCACCCCCACCCCCCCTGTCACTGATATCCCAGACCCGCACCGTCCGATCATCACTACAACTCGCCAGCAGCCGGCCCCGGCCGCCGCCCAGCTGCATCTCGGGCGAGATGGCCACGCCGAAGATGGAGCCCTCGTGGCCGGCCAGGACGAACAGCACCTCCCACGGGCACGGGGCCGCGGCGGAGGAGGAGTCATGGTGGTGGTACTTCCAGACGATGATCTCGCCAAAGACGGTGCCGGCCGCGACGAGGACGACGCCCGGGGCGAGGAGCGCGAGGCTGGCGGCGTAGAGGATGGGGCGGGAGGGGGAGGCGAGGGGCCCGAAGGCGAGGGTGCGGGAGAAGGGGAGGATCTCGTTGTGGGCGGTGACGAGGACGCCGGCGGCAGCGGCAGCGGCAGCGGCAGCGGGTGTGGTGTCCTGCGAGGCGGGGAAGAGGATGCCGTCGTAGATCCAGTCGGGGGCTTTGGATTCGGTTGGTTGGGGCGAGGCGTGGCCCGTGGCGAGGCACTGGACTGAGGTCTGGGGGAGGAGGGCTACGGACTGGCCGCCCCAGATGAGGATGCCGCCGTCTCCGGTTGGCGCGGCCGCCGGGGACTGCGACTGGGACACGTGGATGCCGTGGATGGGCTGCGAGGCGAAGACCTTGAGCTGGCCGAGGAGACGGCAGCCGTCGACGTCGTAGACTTTGAGCCATGTGTCTTCGCCCGCGAGGAGCAGCACACGGCCGGGCCCGGCGTCGTAGAAGGCGAGGGCGGTTATGGGGCTTAGGCCGTAGCGGTGTTGCAGTTTCCGAAGGGGTTGGCCCTGCGACGGTGTTAGTGAGAGTCCTTCAGGGGGCTTTGCAATCTGATCTGAATGAGGGGTCGGTTTTGGTCTCCGAAAATAGATAAAATCGCTATGCACTGCACCTTTGGGGCCATTGTGGCTGGACTCGACATTGTGTTGTAGAATGTCAAATTCTCTTGTCATGGGCACTTTTGGTCGCAGGTGCTGCCGCTCATGGCCCTTCAATCACTGTCGAGCCTTCAATCGTGACTTTCGTTGCTGCAAAATTCTTGGCTGGAGAACTTCATGCTGACAGCGCATGTAACCCTAACCCTGGGAAGGATTCCTATCGCTTCTTCCATGAACACCGTGCAGTCTGATGCCAGACTCTTGGGCCGATTCGTTCTCTGCCAGCGGATACCGTTCCTTTCCCCTAGAATGATAGGACAGGAGACGGCAGCACTGGACCGAGCACGAGCCCGGACTCCCTGGCAGTACCCGTGAGCCGTTTTTACCAAGGCCCGGAATCCAGATACCGATCGGAGGCTTACGTAGTACTGTACTCAGCCCGCTGGCCGCGTGGCATGACGTTTGGACGGGGAGGTCCCGCTGGGTCATCTGTAGGGCCCGGGGCCAAATCCCAGTGCCAGCGGAAGGAGAAGACTCAAGGGCGCATGAAACAACGAAGCAACCAGATGGTTTCAGAACAGCGGAGGCAATGCAAAGACAACATCATGAGCTCTATTCATCAACGACCCAAGCAGGGTATCGCATAGGTATCCATCGTGGGAGCCGGCGCCGGCAAATATGGCAAATCATCAGAGCCAAAAATCCCATGGTCCAAAAAGCAACCCCCCCAACGCCAAACCAATGCAGTGCCAACCGACAACACACCACGGGGCCAAATCCGCATCTGCGCCCCGACCACCCGCGGCTTACGGGGTCTCCACTATCTCCCCGAGGCCTCCCACCCCCCGTCATCCTCCGCCCCTCAGACGCGGGCGTGGGAGTACGGCTCATACGCTCCGCCGTGCGGCGCAGGGGGCCCGTACGACTGGCGGGCAAAGCCGGCACCGCCCGCATAGCCGCCGGCGTTGGGGTCGTTGATGCGGGCGTAGCCGGTCTCGCGGGCCGGGATGAACTTCTCGGCCTCGCCGCCGCGAGACCGGCTGCGGCCGCGCGAGCTGTGGTCGGGCGCGCAGCAGCAGGCGCTGAACAGCCAGAACATGCCGGCGGCGATGGCGAAGGCGGCGCCGATCCACACCGTGGCCAGGAAGCGCGTGTTGACGTGCGAGTCGACGCTGTACAGCGCGGCCGTGGCCTTGACGGCGCCCGTGACGACGACGGCCGTGGCCGTGCCGAGCGCCGCCGCCGCGCACACGGCCGCCGTGGCGACGAAGGCCACGAGCCACGTGATGCAGCTGAAGACGCGGCTGAAGCCCGCGAAGAGGCCGAAGAAGAGCTCCACGCCCAGCGCGACGTACGCGACGATGAAGACGATCTGGGTCCAGCGCGAGACGTTGCCGAAGAGCCGGATGGCGCCGGCGATCTCCTCGGGGAGCGTCACGTTGTAGCCCGACGCCGTGATCAGGTAGTTGAAGTCGCCGGTCGACGTGTTGAGCGCTTCGGTGGCCCAGTTGAAGGCCGCGTCGGTGCACTCGCGCGAGCCGTTGCTCGGGGTGTAGCAGTAGCCCCAGATGCTGACGTCGTACACGTCGTAGAGACCGAGGTCCTTGGCCGTGATGTTGGTCTGCGCGTCCTCCCGCTTGCCAATGTTGAGGTCCGGGATATCGATCTTCGGGATGTTGATTTCGGGGATGTCGAGACCCGCGTTGACACCGGGGATTTTAACGCCGGAGCCGTCGAGGAGCTTCTGTACCGAATTCGGCGAGATGGAGAGGTCGGTTGTGTTGACCTGGAACATGTAAAGCGACTTGTCCATGATGCCCGCCAGGCCTGCTATCAGCATGGCAACCAGAGATGCCAGCGTGAGCAGAAACGGTATCGCCACGCACACGACCCGCCCAAAGTTCGCCATGGTGTTGTTTTTGGTGCTTGTTGCCTTTCCGGAGCCGGTGGTGGGGTGGTGACGTAGGCGTCCGGTGGATGGTGTGATGCTTCAGCGACTGAATGACTGAATGGTGCACTGATTTCGAGGGAGTCCACGATGGAATCGGCGTGTAAAAAGTCCCAGGTCGCATGGAGAGGACGGATGAGTGGATGGATGGAAGGACGAGGTAGACTCGGGCCGGAACAGCGTGATACATAAATATGAAATAAGAAACCACGCCAAACAAATCCACAGGGTTGGCAGGGTGGCGCAGGGACGCTAAAAATCAAGCAGCCAACCTCAGCCAACCTCAGCCAACCTTGGAAGCGGGACAGAACAGAAGCGGGCCCTCTTGAAGCTGACGCCTGTGCTCAGCCTCACACACCCACGCATTTCGCATTTCACAACAGCGGAACAAAGTTGCATCGCCCACCCAGCGCCCTTGCCTGAAAAGCCCGATCCCAGCCCGGCACGCACGAGCAAAATTACCCTGAAAAGATGCTGAGTGCGAGAGTGCCTCCTCCTGCGATGGGGAAGAAGCTGCGGATTGGCCAAGGATGTCAGGATTGACAGCTGGTTTTCCCGCCGGTTGTTATCAAGTCGGTGGCTGTAGCCGGCCGTGGGCAGCCTTCAGCCCGGTTCGCACAGAGCCGAAAATGGCAAGCAGCACGAACAACAACAGTGTGCACCGCGGGACGGGTCGAATATTATTTCTTCGGCCACGGGAGAGAACAAGGCGACAGGCGTCGCGGACGAGCGGACCCGGCGACACTGGCAGAACCAGGCTGCGCATCGGATGAGATGGCAGTTGCTGTGTCGGAAGTTGAGTGCAGATTGGGCTGATCTTTTTGCCTGAAGCAAGTCCATTGGCCTCATTGCATACATGGGAGCAGCATAGCGGTGGCGCGCCCTGCAGAACCTGAAGCAAAGCGGGGTCAAGCATGCGGCCGAACAAGTCCCGGGAGAACGCCTTGCGCTGCATCACAGCCGTGGCAAGCAGCCCCCGCCATTGGCCTTTTGTGCAGCTAGTGCGCAATGGCGGAGTGAGTGTGCTCCCAGGCCTGGGCCAGGCTGAGCTTTACAAGGTGAGACCTGCCGTGTCGCCTCGCAATGTCGCGTGCGGAGCAGTTCCGGGCAGCTTGGATTATCTCAAGAATCTGCGGTTCTAGCATACAAGACCCCGCAGCGAGGGTCGAATTTCTGAGCGACAACATCCAGAGTCATTGCCCAAGTCGCACATTGTGAGCCGTTCACAATGCATATGTCGGACATATGCCGTTGGTGGTTTGGTGCGGTGGTCATTTGGAATGTTGCTTGGTGATGATGTGACCAACAAGCATGCGGGCCTGACCGCTGGTCAGTGTCGTGGTTGAATCCCTAGGCAGCCAGCTCGGAGCCGTCTATATTTGGAACATCAGCTTACCCGTGCAGCAGGCGAGACCATGCCAATGGTAGATGGAGAGCCTTGCCAAGACCTCCCCTTACCCCGCCTCCGATACCTAAGGGCCGGCTCCGGCTCGGGCCCATGTCACTTAGCCGGCCGCTGGGCTGCTTTTTTGTGAACGGGAGCTTGCCTATGTTTGGGCAGCTTAAGAAACGAAGAGAAAAGAAGAGAAAAGAAGAGAAAAAAGTGAAGAAAAGAAGAGAAAAGAAGAGAACAAAGGGAAGAAAAAAAGAAAAATTCGCAACTCTTTTGTTCACTATCGTTCTATGCAAGTAACTGTGAACCTGGCAAACAACTGTCTGTTCTTTTCTGTGCGGAGCAGTTGTCTGCTGTGTAACCTTCATCGCGCGGTTCTGTACAACTACAAACTACAAAGCACCAGTCTAGTCTCGGGGTTCATAGCGACATACTCTCGACAACTACGCTGGAATCCAGCTGCTTGCAAACTCTACATGCCAGTAACTGAACGGTCCTCGCCGGGGAAAGGTATAAAACCACATAGCTCTCTTGCTACATCACCGCCGAAACTCAATTTACTCTCCCGCAACCCCCCCCGATCGTCAAACCCCGATGGTATTGCGCACCAGAGAACTTCCAGAGTCCCCCATGACGAGTGACTATATACCTAGTCCTGTATTCTATCTACCCATCGTCGTTGGCTGTTACCCCGGCATGACTATGAAACCGTTGTGTCCCCGCAGGTTCGCTATCCAGGGGACTGATCGACAGCCCTCCCCCCGCTGCAGTCTGGAATCCTCTGGGCCCTGGGCCGTCAATTTGACAACAAGGGGGTTCCGGACGGAACTTGCCTAGGAGACGTAGATGTTCCCGCACTGGGAGCAGACGATCACGACGCAACCGTCCGGCTTGGTCTTCTTCTTGGTCTCGGTGACATCGTTGCAGTTGTCGCAGTACTTGGTGGCCATTTTGGATGGTGTTCGGTTACCTGTGTGTGTTTGTTAGCGGGTCTTGATGTTCCCGAGTCTTGCATCCCGACCCTGATCTGTAGCAGAACGCACCTTGGAAGTATCTGGTATTCTGTCGTTTTGGGTTGGATGGAGATGTTGAGGCTGTACAGTTGTTTGTGTTGCTGATGAAGGTACCAGGAGGCAGGAGTCAGAAAGGACAGCACGCTGGCATATTTTATACTTCATTCTCTTTCTTGGAGATGCCCGTCAAGTTGCAACGATCCTGTGATAGCTTTGGCATTATCAACTCGCTGGACTTTCCATTTCCTGGCATTGATCTTGATCGCATGACGGTTCGCGGGAAACCGCCGCTCATCAGGCAACCCTTTGCGATCGTCCCCCCTGACGCCCCATCTTTCATCTTGGGTATTCCCCCCTTTCCTCGTGCCCTGGCTATCGGCATTGGCTCTCCAGTGGACAGGAGCTTCTAGCAGCATCCGACCGAGAGGCGACAGTCCGACACTTCCCTGGTTGCCCCTCCCTTGCAAGGCCGGGGGCAGATGCATCTGCGAGACTGTGAGGGGAAGAATGCTGGAGACTCCGTGTGGGAAATGAGGGAAACTGGGCCGACTGCATGTCTGGGTTGGGAAGATGATTGGCTGCCATACCGACGTGCAGGACAGTTGGTTGCTCCCCAACGTCTTGGTCGGGTTCTTTAAGGCATCCAACCCCGCCAGAGTTCCCCTCGCCTCCGTCTTCATCTTCTTTCATCCCCTTCCACGAGGTCTCTGCGCGGTTCAAGCCTGCGCCCCAACATCCTACCCAACATGCCTTCCAGCCACAACGTTTCTCCCAGGCCCAGCCAGCTGGTGCCGACCCAGGAGAACCTCTCCGAGCTGTTGGAGAAGCTGCTCACCGTCTTCGGAGTTGAGTCGGTTTTGGCAGGAAGAGAACTTCCCAGCCAGCCTCTCCAGCGAGAAACCGACAAGACCCCGTGTCCCGCCCTCCGGCCCATGGTTGGCAATGACTTCCACGTCGAGACTTCGTTCGGCACCTCGCCCTCCTGGAAGGCGCTGTTGCAGCTTGACCAGGGCGATGCGTTGGGCAAGATCTGTCTCTTGCTCTGCGACGTCGCCCAGCATCCCATGTCCGAGGACGCGACCAAGTCGGCGGAACTGGCGGCCAAGCTCCTCCGCTCCGCCTGGCCGGATGCGAATGTCGCTGGTCCCTCAAAACGTCGCCAGCTCGGACCCCCCTTTGCTGATGCTGAGATGCCGGACTACCAACTTTTCCGATGGCTAGCTTCGAAGGATCTCAACCCTGCCGGCGAGGGGGTCTTCTTGACTGATCTCTATGACTCTGCGGATTTGCTCTACCAACCCCTGCGGCAGAAATTGGTATGTCGTGTCCCGCCCCATTGTTGTGAGGCATATATACGCTGCCTGGTTGGCATCAAGGACCATGGCTGATAGTGGGATATCTAACCCCCCCCTTACAGCGAGGCCTTGTTCTCAAGCCGTCCCCAGAGGCAGACCAGACGCCCATTTCCGTGGACAGCCCAAGTGCCGAGAAAGATGAACAGGCCCTATCCGGCGGATCTGGTGCACAAATCTGGTACGTTTCTTCTCTTGCGCTCGGAAACGCACCCATTATTCTCCTTGTCGAGCGTGGCAAAGTTCCCGATGGCGGCTAACTCTGCCTGCAATCAGGTCATTCACCGGCCCGGATCACTGGGTCATCTCGTTGCCTGTGGTTGCTACTCTTCTTCTCCTGGCGGCGCATCCGACAAAGGAGGGCCGCAGGCCCTTGACCGACAATCCAGACAGAGACTTGTCGTGGACTCTGGATTCTCTCCACGGATTCTGCCGGAAGGAGGGCCTTGAAGACGGCAACCGCCATCTTTCCTGGTCGCTGGGCACGTTTCCGGACCGATGGATGTACCTCAACTTCATCTTCCACTACTTCGCCCGGGACAACGGCGACGATGAGGAGTGGACCGGCTCCGGTATCCGCTGCGACCGTCCTACCATCACGATTCCCATCCGAGGTTCCGCCAGCAAAGTGACCTTCAGAGAACAGCGAGTCTGGTTCAGCACGCGTACTGCTACGACGTACCAAGACGATCGCCAGCCGGACGGGGCTAGTCTGAAGGGCCCGGCGACTGTTGGTTTCGTCCTGGCCGACTCGCACCATCATCAGTTCAGGCTGAAAAAGACGGACTGGTTGGCGCGCGGGATGGAGCCTGTTGTAGGCGCCTCTGGCATAACGGCCTTCCAGATGCTCCTCTGGAGCGGGCTGGAGGATTGGAGTGCGTCCTGGAACGGCTGCCTCGATTCTATCGACATGCTTCACCATGTCCCGGTAACGCTGTCCCCCATCTCTCCTGCCGAACCACCCTATGCAGAAGACGGCAGAACGCTAATGATACGCTGCAACCAGGTCGAGAATATAGATGGCAGCAACCCAGAGGAGCTCCAGGATCTGATGTTTGACCCTCGCGGTTGGCTGGCCAAGGATTACTTCGTTACGGCACACCTCCTCAAGGTTTTCCGGCAGCACATCGACGTCCTGCCCCGTTCCCTTCAGCAGATGAGGTCGGAGTGGGAGAGGACATACCCAGGCGTGGACGCCGATCTCATTGAGCGTTTCGATGGTTCCGCCCAGTTGGCGCTGCTGAAGAACTGGTCCCGGCTGATCGACCACGCTGACGCACTGCACGGAAAACTGGCCCACAGAATTGAGAAGATGTCGGGGGAGCTCTTGGACCGCAGGAACAGTGTGAGCATTGGCCGCCCCCTTCCACCGGCATACCATGTTGCTAACCATCACGCAGCTGATGATCGCGAGGAACACCATCCGCGGATGATTTCGAGAGAAACCAGCATGGCTGGGTCGTGGGTGTTCGCTGGGAGCAAGGGGTCGGAACCAGTCTCTATTACAGACTAGATATCGAGGGGCGGTGGCTGCATGCGTGTAGGACCTGGAACTAAGAAGTGTGTTTCTGAATGCCCTGTATCTGTCGTTGGCCGGGGACCAACGACGCCCGGGGGTGCCAGTAATTAGTTACGGCCCGGGGCCGGCTCGTCGGTTGGCCTCGTCACCTCTTGTCAAACAAGTCCAGCCACGCGACCCAGACAGGACAGAAAAATACACGAAAAAAGTAAAAAAAGGTTGAACGCTTATCGACAGTGGCAATTCCACAGTGATGTTCCCTGGCGCCACGAAGTAGCGGTTGTTTCCCACCGATGCGCTGGCGAAATCTCGTTCGGCGAGCGAGGAAACCGACTGTGGGATAGGGATGCAGCCGGCAGGCAGCCTCCCCCACGAACCCGAGCCGCCCGCCGTCTGCACGATCCCGGAGCCGAATCATGGACCGTCGATGGGGAAATTTCTTGCTTGCCGAGTGACTGTACCGTACCACACCGCCTCAGCCAGAGACCCGGTCATGTGGTCGCGGCCCTACGGCGCGCTGCAGACGCACGGCTAAACACGTGCGACCTGTCACTTCTACCTTGCGCCATCTCCCTTGCTTGCTCGAGGTTGCCGCGCAAGCTGCGTTTTCCACGGCGCGCCTGGACGTAACAACACCCCTGTTTTCTGCGTTCGGAACCGATGTCGATGTCCTGGCAAAGCTGCGTGTCTGGACCGGGCGAGTCTCACTTGGCGCGTTATCTGGGTTGTTGCATCGACATTTTACCTAGACTTTGCATGTTGCGGGGTTTTTGCTGTCGGGTTCTAGATTCTTGGTTTTGCTGAGTGGGGCCTGCCCAGGGTGCTTACGGAGACGACCGCGTCGGACACCGTCGAACGCCAGCACTTGGACACGAGGCACGTGCACCACCGATGCGCTCCTAGGCTTCGCTCCTGCCAGCGAACAATGGCGAATATTGACAACTCTTGTCACCGAACCACCGATAACGCAATTGGTAAGAGGCAGTTGTCGCCCTCCGCTGTGCCGACCCTGCCACAGCCCCACGGTTTTTTTTTTGGTATTTTCCGCCTGGAACCCGCTCGGGTTGAGCGACCCGTGACCCGTCTTATTGCCCCTTGTATCGAAAGTGTCGCCGCTCGCAGCCGCGTCGTCATCAGTTTCGAGACAGCGACATCAGCCCGAACGCTTGATCGCGCCACTTGGGACCTGCCGAGACCCTCAGCTCCACCACATTAGCCCGCTCTCCTCCGTTGGACCTCCGACCTCCAAACCTCAACCGGGACGCTCGGCCCGTGGCCAATTGCGCTGTGGCAAGCCCCGAACTGCGGCGAACCCGGGGCTCACTTGTCTGACGCCCGACCGACCGACCCGCTGGCCATCTCTTCCCTTTCTATCTCTACCGTGCCCGACATTGCTAGAGCGACCGACCCAGCTATCCCCTCCCAAGGTATCATCGCCCCCAGCCCCCCCCCCCCGGCACTTCCTCAGCCTTGGCGCGATAGCTTTTTGATCACCCTCTCTCTCTTATCGGCCGAGCGTAGGTTTTTTCGCGAGTTCGTCTCTTGTGCATCCCCACATTTCTCCCTCCCTCTTTTTTCACCCTCTTGCTCTCGTCGCCGTCCCTTGCCTCTCCCCGGTCTGTGTTTTGGCTGCGCTCTCTGTTGTTTCGCTGCTCTGCTGGTTCTGGTTGTGGATTGCAGCCGACGCTGACATCATCGTGCCTCGTGGAGTTCGTCCGCCAGCCTCGAGACGCCGCCCCGACTCCATCCATCTTTGTCCGTCTCCGATAATTCTGACGTTTTGAGCAATCCCCGCCGCCTCGCCCCCCCAACCCTCCCGACAACGCAACCATTCCCCGACCGTTCGCTCGCAAGTCGCCGAAAACGGAAGCCTCATCAGGTCGTTGGTCTTCCACCACCGTCAACCTGCTTTTCGACCGCGAGCGATTCTATCATCCCCCATAAAACCTGGGGGCACGCCGAGTATACATCATCTCTAGACGGGTGCAGCGGTAGGCTGTGTGGGCAAAAAAAGGCAACCCTGCCGGAACCACAAACCTGACACGCGCACGCCGTCCAGCCCCTTGACTTTCTCCATACCAGAGCTACCTGCTCTCTGAGATTGAGAAACCATGGGCAACCAAGCTTCCAAGGATGCTGGTGCTGCAGCTCCGAGGTCTGCCGGAAACGGCGATGAGAGTTTACAATCGTACCCCTCCTTCAGCAAGTCTGACACAAGAGAGTCATCCCGCTCCTTCCGCTCCCTCCGTTCCAAGATTCCGGGCACGGGCAAGACGGACAGCCCCAGGGGCTCCGCAATCCTGGCAAATGGGGATGCGCCCGAGAAATCGGACGTGGCCTCGTCGGTGAAGTCTGGGAGGTCCGGCAGGTCGCCCCAGACCCGGACCAGCCGTGTCGATTCGATGCCGTCGGCCGACACGGCCACCGCCCCGGTCTCTGACGACATGCCTCCGCCGTCCCCCATCCAGTCGGCCTCGATGAAGGTGGGCGTCCATGATGTCTCTGCCGCCCAGGCAAGCGGAGAGGTTGACCACGTCTCGGACCAGCCGCCCTCCGCCGGTACTAGCGCCAGCTTGCCGGCGCATGCAGGACAGAGCATTCTTGTGAAGCGCGACGATGTGGTCAATCTCGTCACGGAAGTCCCCGCCCAGGATCCCGGGAATGATGAAGTGGCGGCCGCGATTGCAATGGGCGAAATCAAGGACATCGATCTCGACGATTATATCAAGCGCCTGCTGGATGCCGCGTATGCGGGCAAAGTCACCAAGAGCGCCTGCCTTAAGAACGCCGAGATCACGTCAATCTGCCACCGTGCCCGGGAAGTCTTGCTTTCCCAGCCGGCCCTCCTCGAACTGGACGCTCCCGTCAAGATTGTCGGGGATGTCCACGGCCAGTTCACGGATCTTATCCGCATGTTTGAGATGTGTGGCTTCCCGCCAAACTCGAACTTTCTGTTCCTCGGTGACTACGTTGACCGCGGGAAGCAGTCTCTCGAGACCATTCTGCTCTTGCTCTGCTACAAGATCAAGTATCCCGAGAACTTCTTTCTGCTCCGCGGTAACCATGAATGCGCCAATGTCACGCGTGTTTACGGCTTCTACGATGAATGCAAGCGGAGGTGCAACGTCAAGATCTGGAAGACCTTCATTGACACCTTCAACTGCCTCCCTATCGCTGCCATTGTGGCGGCCAAAATCTTCTGCGTCCATGGGGGTCTGTCGCCGGCTCTCAGCCACATGGATGACATCCGGAACATTGCCCGTCCAACAGACGTTCCCGACTACGGGCTTCTGAACGACCTGCTCTGGTCTGACCCCGCTGACATGGAACAGGATTGGGAGGCCAACGAGAGGGGCGTCAGCTACTGCTTCGGCAAGAAGGTCATCACCGATTTCCTGGCCGCCAACGACTTCGACCTGGTCTGCCGAGCCCACATGGTGGTTGAAGACGGCTACGAATTCTTCACAGATCGCGTCCTCGTCACTGTGTTCAGCGCGCCCAATGTGAGTATCTCCACCAGCCCTCCGACAGGAACTGAAAACTGACCGATAATTCTAGTACTGCGGAGAATTTGATAACTGGGGGGCGGTCATGTCGGTGTCCATGGAGCTCCTGTGCAGCTTTGAGCTGCTCAAGCCCCTGGATTCGAATGCCCTGAAGAACCATATCAAGAAGGGCAGAACCAAGCGGAACCAGATGCTCAACAGTCCGGTATGCCCCCTCATCGCGGACACGTTGGCCCCATTTGCTAACCCATGTGACAAGCCGGCCAGCGTTTACCCCCAAAGCGTCTAACAGCCACCGACGCTGCCGAGCACCGCGCTCAACCACAAACAACCTGGAATGCAAAATGCACTGAACTGGTGCTGTCTCACTGTTACAGGGCAACAGGCTTCCTACACAAAGCAACGTACGCCTGGCCGATTCGCGGGTTTTGCCCGAATACGAGCGGTGCTACCTGATATGCACCTTGCGACGAACGCGCCACTGCGAAGAGCCAACAAAATACGAGCTCCGCTCGATGTCAAGAGTATAATACGCCGCCAGGCGGCTAGGAATGGCGAGGATGGGCTGAGACCGTCTCGGGGCTCGGGCTTGGTTCCGGTTCCACTAATCGTCATGGCGCCCACGCCGGGCACCTCCATCACACTCCTTTGACCAGTTCAGCCTGGATTTCGAAAGCGCCCGTTATTGCCGTTTCTTCCTTGTTACTACCTACCAACCTTGTTCACCGGATACATTGCATTGCTGGAGTCAAGGGGCAAGCCATAGTCTTTTCTCGCTCGGGCTCTTGCGGATAAGCTGCTGAGGCCGGAGAGCTACCATCCCGAGGGAAGAGACACCGGCCGTGGAAGGGAGAAGGTGGAAATGAACGGGGAGTGGCAGTAAATTTGGCTCGAAGGGACTCCGATTTGTATGCTGCTTGTATAACACGGCCGCATGGGCAGTGTGTTTCCCGCCCCGCCTTTCACCTACACTTGATACCGCGCCGGGCCTGCTCTCATGACATCGCTGCGGCTCCTTTTGGGTCTTGGGAGATAGTTTGCGGAGTGCTGAGATAGTTGGTAGCCCACGCTACATTAATGAGGAATGTCTGTTGTTTTTATTCAGAGAGTGACGTGGAATAGATGTGATAGGTGTGTCAATTAACCTCATACCCGATACTACGCTACATACGTCTACTGGGCCTCAACAGCAGCCGCCTGGCTCGCCACGTCGTGGACGCGCCGCAGGATATATATCCTCTCCACCATCCTCGGACCAACCCACCACCCGCCCGTGAGCGCCCTCACCCGCCTCTTCACCAACGCCACCGTCTTCCCATTCCCTACAACCGGCACCACCGGGCCATCCTCGTTATCATCGGGGCCCATCTCCCCCGGCCGAACAACCTCAATCCCAGCATACCCCTTGACCACCGCAACCGTCTCCCACTCGCCGCCCCCGGACCGCACCTTGTCAGGCTCCTCGGCAAGCACGTACGCAAACCGCCGCCAGAAGCCGGCCCTGCGCAACACGGCCTCGTCCTCCGTCTTGTCCACCACAATCGCCACCCCTCCTCCTCCTCCTCCTCCTCCTCCTCCTCCACCACCTGCGCCCCGCCCACTATGCAGCTGCGGAACCATCACCACACCCCCGCTACTCTCCGAATCCAAATCCAAATCCAAATCCAAATCCAAATCCAAATCCAAATCTGACTCCAGACCGCCGTCCTCCAGCCCCCGCAGCCTCAGCCCCGGCACCACCTCGCGCGTCGTCGCCGTCCCGAACAGCGTCACCCCGGTCATGCACGCCAGCACGTCGGCGTGCACGGGCACCACGGCGACAACACCGGGGACCGGCCGCGCTGCCGCCGCCGCAGCAGCAGCAGTGGCAGCGTCGTGGCGCACGAAGGCGAGGGCCTCGCCGCCGGGGTAGTTGAGGGCGGAGAGGGCGAGCATGGCGGTGCTGGCGGCGAAGGCGGCGAGGACGGCGAGGCGGAGGATGGTTTTGAGGAGGAGGGCGGCGGAGGGGACGGACGTGGCGCGGCGGGCGGAGAGGTGGGCTGCGGCGAGGGCGGCGGCGGCGGTGAGCGGGGGCACGGTGTAGAAGATGAAGCGGGTTTCTTTGTGGGGCTGGAGGGAGTAGAGGGCGATGAAGAGGAAGGGGCCGGTGGTGAGGCGGCGCGCGGCGCGGCGGAGGGCCGGGTGGGTGAGGGAGAGGGGGAGGAGGAGGAGGGTGGTGAGGGGGTTGAGGAGGAGGCGCGGGAGGGCGGAGACGGCGTAGTAGTGCCAGGGGGAGACGCCCCAGTTGGAGGCGGAGCCGTGGACGACGTTGTAGATGAAGCCCGAGAGCTCGGGCCAGAGCGGGCGCTGCCAGAAGTAGCTGTCGATGGGGAGGGAGGTGAGGAGGGCGATGAGGAAGGAAACGGCAAAGGGGTTGATGACGCGCCCGAGGGAGATGGCGGGGAGGAGGAGGAGGTGGAGGACGGTGGTGGCGAGGAGGAGGGCGACTTCGGAGCGGAAGATGGCGGCGGCGAAGACGAAGAGGGCGATGGCGAGGCGTTGGCGGCGCGGGGTGGATGGGGGCTGGGTGGGCTGGGGGAGGAGGAAGGCGAAGGCGAGGGTTGCTTGGGGGGGTTAGTTGATTTGTCTCGAGAACGGAGGTGGGGGGATGTACTGAGTCCAAAGGCAAACATGTTGGGCAGCGTTCGGGAGGCGTAGAAGATGATGTGGAACTGGCTTGCCTGGAGCAGCAGGTACCATCTTGCGGCGCCGGTGCCATATGCTCTTCTTAAACTCTGCGAGAAGACAAGAAGACAGGAGGCGTTGAAGAGTCCCAGAATTGCTCTCACGACGAACTGGGCATGCTGGAACCCTACGAGAGCAACGATGGGCTGGGCAAGTCCGGCCAACAGCACCGGGCCTATGAACGTCCGGGGGACGGCGCCCGGAAAGGCGAAGTGGTCATAGGAGCTGGACAGTTTGTTGTAGCTGTTCGAGGTTGGCGTTCCGTAGACGAGCACATCGTGGGCGGCTTGGATGTTGAAGGATTCCTCGACCTTGGTGTATGGCGCGAGAACGAGATGGACTAGGATAAGGGCTGGTATTGAGAGGGACAGTGCAATGTCTGTGAGCCCATACGTCGTTGTGCGGATGGCAGGTTCTGTCTCGCTGGCAAGAGCGCTGACTGGCTTGCCGTGTTTCTCTACGGTACTGTCAGCGCCGGTCGTTACATGGACCGAACAGAGGTAGAGACGACAGACCAATGAAGGCCGGCGCAACTGGATTGGCCCTGGCAGTTTTCACTCTCTCACGGACATCCCCTAATTGTGCCTTCTCTGTGGATGCCATAGCAAGTTCGTATCATCGAATGACACGTAATGAAAGTGGCCGTTGTCGAGATGCCCACCGCTTGGATTGGCATCCACTGTGTTCTGGGTATGTCCGGCAAGTGTAAGGGATGAAGTTCCAGGCCGCCTCTGACCCACAGCTCTTCAGGCCCCTGTCGCTGCCGTCACTGCCCCTGGCCGTGCACGAGCCGCCGGGAGCCCCGCCATCTCTCTGGGGACAGCAACGCCCCAACCTGGAACCTTACAACCCCGCGACGCCAAACACACCCGACCTGATTTCCCAAGGTCCCTCGAACAACCACCACAGCAGAAACTACCACACACAAATAACAACACAAAATGGCGTCCGCCGACCCCTTCGACTCGGCACTGTAAGCTCCCCCCCCAACCTTTCTCCCAACCACCATTAACCACCCACTGACGCGCGCGCCTCGCCTCGCCCAAACAGCGACCTCCTCCGGCGCCTCAACCCGAAACACACGGCGGCGCACCTCGCCAACATCATCGCGCTCGCGCCGGACCTGACCGAGGACCTGCTCTCGTCGGTCGACCAGCCGCTCACGGTGCGCCGCTGCAAGCAGACGGGGCGCGACTACCTGCTGTGCGACTACAACCGCGACGGCGACAGCTACCGCTCGCCGTGGAGCAACCAGTTCGATCCGCCGCTGTACGAGGCCGGCGGCGCCGGGGGGAATACTGGTGCGGGGGGTGGTGGTGGTGGTGGTGGTAGTGGGAGTGGGCTGGGCGGGGTGGGGCCCGGCGGGAGTAATGAGGGTGCCGGGGAGGGGGCTGTGCCGGGGGAGAGAGTGCGGCGGATGGAGGTGCAGGCGAATGAGGCGTTTGATGTGTACCGGGAGCTGTACTATGAAGGGGGCGTGTCGTCGGTGTATCTGTGGAACTTGGACGACGGGTTTGCGGGGGTGGTGTTGCTGAAGAAGGGTGAGTTGGTCCCCCTGCCTGAGTCTGGTGGTCGGCGGAGGGAGTGGTGTTGTGGGAGGCTAATGGCTGGCTGGCTGGATGTCTAGGCTCCCCCCAGAACGGCAGCTCGTCGTCGGGCGAGTGGGACTCGATCCACGTCTTCGAGGCCAGCGAGCGCGGGCGCACCTCCAACTACCGGCTGACGTCGACGGTGATTCTGTCGCTGAGCACCAAGGGCGCCTCGCTGGGCGAGGTCGACCTGAGTGGCAACATGACGCGCCAGGTCGAGCAGGACCTGCCGGTCGACAATGACGAGGGCCACATTGCCAACGTGGGCCGCCTGGTCGAGGACATGGAGCTCAAGATGCGCAACCTGCTGCAGGAAGTCTACTTTGGCAAGGCCAAAGACGTCGTCGGCGACCTGCGCAGCATCGGCAGCCTGAGCGAGGGCCAGCGCGAGCGCGAGACGCAGCGCGAGATCATTGGCAGCATGCGGAGATGACGACCAGGAGACCCATGAAGAATCACCCTCTCGGAGAACGAGGACTACGACACTGTTTCGCTCGCTGAGCCTGGCGTGGAGGTGGCTGCTAGGTCGCCAACCTCCGGGAAACCCGGAAACGGCTGCTTCGCTGCGAGAGCGCGTGATTCCTCGAGGGACTCTCAAGGGCGTCTTGGTGGTAGATACTCGCAGATCGGTAGCCAGCGCAATGTAGATAGATACCCAGTGGGCTCGTCTCAAGACTGCACATCGCTCTTTGTCTCACGGCTGATGCGGGAAGATCTCGCCTGGGCCATGGCCCGCGCGTTTGATCCCCCGTCATACCTGCTGTGGTCGTCCCTTCGTCTGAGCTTTTGAGTCGAGGGCAAGGAACGGGGGTTCTTCGGCGCCGGCCTCCCCTTACCCCGGGAACACGAGGGGCACCGGGACAGACACCCGCATGAGTCGTTCCCGAGACTTTTATAGACAGATTGTCCATCTCGGTTATCGTAAGTGACGGATCAACGAACGACAGAGAAGTGGCTCTTCGACGGGGAGGCGTATGTCGATCGCGGCAGATGAGGTTTGAGGGCCAGGCCAAGACGGCTGGCTTATTCGGCTCCTCTTCTGCCCCAGATGCGCCGGCCAAAAGGCGAGGCAGTGTGAACTCGATTTGTGACTATGATGCAAAAGCCTACTGGCCAAGGACTGCTAGTGTATGTGTGTATGTATATGTTGTTTCTACAAACCTCGCCGTGGAGAGAGGCATCACATCCATGGGAAGCGGGTCAACGGCTGCTGTGCCAAGTATCTCTTCTCAAGCTTGGAAACCCCCAGGTTTGAGAATGACCGCCGACGCGGCCGGGCTAGGAAGGGTTCTAGAAAACTTCGAACGCGCGGGTGACCAGGGCGTCCAGGGGTCAATCCCTGATGGCGAAGGGGCTGCGTTCTTGGCAAGTTCCCGGCTTGCGATCCTGAGGCTTATCCTTACGCGGCGGCGGCCCGGGTCCGGGACAACGCCACGTATGAGGTCACATCCTGGACATCGTGATCCGGCCTGGGGTGATGAATCAGGGGCCAGCGGGCCAGCGATTCGTTTGCAGTTGAGGCGACACCGGAGCCAGGCTGGGATGGAACCCAGCGCGGGCCCTGATTTTCCGTTCCAGGAAATACTGCGGACGGAAATACACGTCGTCTCTAATAATATTGCTCTCCCGGCCGATCCTGCCACAGCCGCCCGTCCATCTGCCGGCCCCCATCGCCGGATTGTCCGGGGTGGGCCAGGCCGTTTGCAGTGCAGAGGAACCCAAGGCGCCACCGATGATGTTTCGGGCTGCTGCTGCATCGCCAATCTCTCAACGTCCCGCCACTAATGCTGCCCGTTTCAAACGGCGGATTTTGCATTCCTGCCTGTATCTGTTGTCACGGGCCGTGATCTTCTCACTGGGCGGCGTCAGGTCGGTCGCCATCGTCATGGGAACGCTGCCGCGATTGGTCCCCTATTCAATGTAATGTGGCTGGCCCCACTGGAAGCTAGCTGGACCGTGCGGCCGAAAGGAGAACTGCAGTCCTTGGCAAGGGACCCCAGACGTTACGAGTTTGCGCAACTTCGGACGACAGCACTGGCTGGTAGGCCGTGCCGTCCCATGTTGGGAGAAGATTTGGGATCGGCTGGGAAGTGGGCAAAGCTGCCAGGACATCGAATGGAAAAACCGCTGTTTGGATGCCACAAGGAAACCACGGCCAGCAAGTCCCGACTCCACTCCCGAAGCTCCGGCAGGGGCCTCCGCAGTTCGTCAAACTTGATCGTTTCCGGCAGGCTCATTTCTCCCGTGCAGAACAGCGACCGGTTTTTGGGCGCCCGCCGTTGCAGCCTGCTGGAAAACGGACAAGCTGTAGTATGATAGACTGAGAAATACAAAAAAGGCTCGACAATTTCCGTCCCAGCGTGGTCCATTTACTCGGGTTTCGCGGCTGTGGAGTCGTCTCGGGCATCACCCCCCTACCACCTCCATTTCGCGCTAGTTGTAATTATTCGTGCCCTGCCGAGCTTCTCGAAGCCTGCCGAAGTCCCGCCCACCGCCTCCGAAGTCATCTTCTTAATTTGCTTTTAAAGACACACACACACACACACACACACACACACACACACGCACACACATTACGACCCACACCTACCGACGACCACCTACCTCCATACCTACCACATACGCTCTCCAGTCCAGACGGCCTCCTCCAAACAAGCACACCACCACCGCGACACCACCGAGCCATTTACTAACACAACCCCCCCCCACCCATCTCTCATCCTTTTTCCACTGCCACGTGAGCGCGGCGCCTGAAGGACCCGCACCACCGACGTGTCCCGACGAACGAACAGGCCCGCAAACCAGACACCATGGCGGAAAAGCCGTCGGTGTTGATCATCGGCGGGCTCGGGTATATCGGCCGCTTCCTGGCGCTGCACATCCACCAGAACGATCTCGCGTCCGAGGTGCGCATCGTCGACAAGGTGCTGCCGCAGCTCGCGTGGCTGCCGGCCGAGTTCGAGGAGGCGTGCGCCGGGTCCAAGTTTGTGCAGGCGGATGCGAGTAGGGAGCGTACGTACTTTTCTGTCTTTGGGTTTTTGTGTTTTTGGTTTAGTTTGGTCTTGTGCTGCTACGACAATCTTTCTTCTTCCTCGTCGCCTTCGTTTTGCTGACGCCGTCTTCTGCCGCAGAGTCTCTTGCGCGGATATTCGACAGGGCCGACGGGACGCAGTGGGACTATGTCTTCAACTGCGGCGGCGAGACGCGCTACTCGCAGGAGGACGAGGTGTACAAGCTGCGGTCGCTCGGCCTGTCGCTGGCCGTGGGCAGGGAGGCGGCGAAGCGCGGCGTCAAGTGCTTCGTCGAGCTGAGCACGGGGATGGTGTACAAGCCGGACTCGTCGCCGAGCAAGGAGCAGGACAAGCTGAAGCCATGGAGCAAGATTGCCGTGTTCAAGCTGCGGGCGGAGGAGGAACTCGCAAAAATAGAAGGGTACGTTTCTGTCCGCAAGGAGGCTTTGGCGCACGCAAGTCGAGGGACACGTATTGACTGACGGCGCGCAGGTTAAACCTCGTCATCGTACGACTCCCCCACATCTACGGGCCGTATGCCTCTCAGTGGGTTGCCACGGCTCTGTGCATGGCGAGGGTGTACAAGGCGCTGGGGTCCGAAATGAAGTGGCTGTGGACAAAAGATCTGCGCACAAACACGGCCCACATCAGCGATGTCATACGGGCGCTCTGGGCGATTTCCGGCTGGTACACGGCTGGCAAGAACAAGTGGGACGACAAGACCATGGGCCCGACGCCGACCTTCAACGTGGTCGACAAGGGCGCCACGACGCAGGGGGCTATGGCAGACATCATCGGACAGTCGTTCGGTATCCAGACCGGCTTCCAGGGGCAGCTCATCAGCACCTTTGCCAAGCTCAACCTGGACAGCGTCGTCGACGACATCAACGACGAGCTGCTGGGGCCCTGGGCCGATCTGCTCACAGAAGCGGGCATCACCAGGCCAGGGCCCCTGACGCCGTTCATGGAGAGGGAGCTGCTCAAGGACACCGATCTCAGCATGGACGGCTCGAGGTTGGAGGAGGTGGTCGGGTTCACGTACGACAAGCCCAAGATCACCAAGGATCTGGTGGAAGAGGTGATTGAAAGCTACAGGAAGATGAACTGGTGGCCTTGATTGGGGCCTTGGGCATTTGATGGCGTGATTTGGGGGTCGGGGATGGAACGGAGACGGACAGGGTGCCGTCAGCCACTAAGCAACAGTCGTAATGTGGGAGGGCGAATCTTTTTGGGGGTTGGTTGGGGGGAGGGAGGGCCGGTTGGGATGTAATACTAAGATATCCGATTTCACAATACTAATAATACCATGCAGCCGTCTTCATACGAAGCGCACAGGATTCTCAAAACCGAGCGGTTGACATGTGCTGCAACGGGCTCGGAGATTGGAATGCATTGAACGGCTGAAACACGATGAAATCAACATCTTGTAAGGATCAGCTGCCTGAGGCCAAGCTGCCCCAGATAGAGTATCCTGGGGTAAACTTGGAGACCACTTCACATGGGAATTTCGGGCGGAACGGCTTGGCGGGGGTTTCCAGGTTCCTTTTTGCAAAAACCAATCTGGAGACACTACCCCGCACGACGATGCTCAGTGCCAGTCACCGGTCTGTCGTCGTCGACAAATGGCTCTCTCGGATAGGCAAAGACTAACCTAACTCCAGGTGTCTGGTGAGGTCGGGGACGGGGGACCGACCAGCCTGTCGAGAGAACAGCTGCAGATGGCATGGTATGCATGTACGTGACCGGCGAAACAGCCTACAATGCAGGAACCCCAAGAACGGCATTGGAGACTCGGGCAGTCGGCGAAACAACCACCACCACCACCACCCGGGGCCAAGCAATACCCCGTGGGCATTGTGCGGCGCGGAGACGGAAATGGGGTCTTGGGGGCCACATACCCCGCAACATGTTCTGCCAACTCAGGCTTGTCAGGGGGATGCTGCGTCATGCTGGATCGCCGGCCGCATGTTGGAAAGGGGGCCCATCCGAACAAACCATCCATGGATTGGCTTCCCCTGACAGGCCTGTCCCGGGCACCCGGGCTTGTGAGCGCGCATCGAGCGATGCAGCCGTTTACCTCGGCCGCCCAGCCCCAGCGCGCCCCCATCGGGATGCGCGACTCCTCTTCTTGTGACAGTCGTTCCCCACAAACGGGGCTACGAGCGTGAGGGCGGCCCGGATACTTAAGATCCAGCAGCGGGCGTCTTCGAGCTTCCTTCCATCTTTTTGTGTTCGCCCTCTCTATACAACTTCTCTCTCTCCTCCATCCGTTGTGCCCTCTACCCCGCCATCTCCAGATACCCCGCCATCACCTCTGCCCACCATGGCTGCCCCCGCATCGAAGAACATTGGCGACCTCAATGGCAAGTGGGTCATGGTAAGTTTGACCACGTCCAAAAAACACATGTGATCGCGAGTTTTCTCGGCAATAAGCTGACATGGGCCGCCTTTCCCCCCCCCAAACAGAACAAGTCCCTCTCGACCCCCGTTGAGCCGGGCCTCGCGCTGCAGGGCATCGGCTGGGTGACGCGCAAGGCGGTCGGCATGGCGACGCTCACGCTGCACACCAAGCAGTACGTGGCGCCCCCCGGGCCGCCGGCGGACCCGGCCGCGCCCCCCTGCACGCACATCGACATTGAGCAGACGGGCACGGCGGGCATGAAGGGCACGTCGGAGAAGCGGTGCCTCGACAACGTGTTCCGCGAGCACAGCGACTGGCTGTTCGGCCACGTCAAGGGCCAGACCAAGTGGCTGACGGCCGCCGACATCACCGACGCCTACCTCAACTCGGGCTGGCTCGAGGGCCCCGAGGAGCAGGGCGGCCCCAACGGCGAGACCCACCTCATGAGCCACGTCGAGAGCATCGACGCCGGCTGGACCGCCACCCAGATCTGGGGCTTCAAGCTCTTTGACGGCGTGCGCAAGTACGCGCGCAACGTGGTCATCTCCAAGGGCAAGGAGCGCGTCGAGCTGCTCCTGGTCTATGACTACCTCGAGTAGATTGGCGGTTGCTAGCGGTTGTGGGTTTTGCGTCTTGTTTCTGTCTTGTTCTAGCCGACATGTATTGTAACAAGGGTGACGGGGACTCCGAATATCCGGGGTGCTGCCGATGGGAGATTTCATTGATGGAAGGAAGAGGAATGGCGGAAGTCTTGTGGTCTTTCCCCGAGTACCTACTTTGCACTATACATTAGACCACATCAAGGAATCCTGTTTCGGTCAGTCTCAGTCCAACCGTCAGCTCGTCTCGCCGTTTCGTGTGTCCCTCTCTGGAGGAGAATATTGTGGAATCGTTGTGTGAGCTCCGGGGAGAATCTGAGCCCTCTCACCATTCCTGGGGTATTATGCTCCGGCCCTTACCCCCAACCCATATCCATGTTGAATGCCCCAATACTGCTGAGCAGATGCAACCCAAAACACGAAATGCCATCCGCCAAACGCCGTCGTTGGACGAGAATGGTCCCCCACGCCGGTCCGCAACCGTAGATCTCTCCCCTCCCTCTTCCTCACCTCCCCCACACTCACGCCGGCCGCCGCTTCACAAACTCCTCCAGATCCGCCACCGTCGCGACCCCCAGCACAAACCGCCGCCGGTCATCCGTAATCACGGCAAAGTCCTGCGTCTGCCCGCCCGTCTCGACGCCCGCGAAGAAGGCCTCGAGCTCCTCCAGCGGCGTGTCCATCGTGATGACGCGGTACTTGAAGGCGCCGTGCCCGCCGCGGCGGAAGCGCACCATGGCCGTGCGCACCGCGTCCCCCGGCGCGGCCCGCCCGGAGTCGAGCAGGCGCTGCAGGTGCGGGATCGACAGGTAGCCGAGCAGCGCGCGCGTCGCGCCGTCGACGATCGTCAGGTGCGTGTAGTCGCGCTCGAACGCCGACTGCAGCGCCAGGGAGACGGGGTCCGCCGGCGTGAGCGAGAGCGCCGCGGGGGGGGGGGGGGGGGGGGGGGGGGGGGGGGAGCGCGGTGGGGGGGGGGGGGGGGGGGGGGGGTGCGATGTGATGCGTACCCCGCGGTATCTGGAGGCCCATTTGGAGACGAAGGGTTGCGGTGGTTGCGCCATTACGTCGGTCATTGTTTTCGGTGTTGGAGAGGGAAGTTCGTACGATCGCTCCTGTCTTCTGGTGGTTTGCGGTGCTGGGAAATTGACGGTGAGTTGATGTACGGATACAGGCCACTCCGCCATCGGTGGATGGTCTTTGCGGATGCGGCCAATCATCGGTCAAAGGGTCCCCGGCGCATTGTTCCTCTTGACACACTCAGATACGCTCTACCCTCGGTAACCAGTGCGACATCCCCTGACGAACACTCCCCCGTAGTAGTATTCTCTCACAAGCGTCACCGCAAAGCATACATCCTCACGATCGTTCTCCTACACAGACATGTTGGTCCTGCGGGGCTGCGTATCCTGTCGGTCTGTGGATTGCGAGCCAGATCGCCCGATAAACTCAGACAGGGAATCCATTGACGTCACCATCTGGTCCCTTCAGTTCCATCCGTCGAGTCCGATCAACTCATCGCAAACAATTGAGATGAGACCCGGCAGTAAGTTTCGCATGCAGGGAGTCCTAGTGGTATTCCTCTTTTTCCAAATTCATAGTCCTGAGAAACGTAGTAGTCTCAGAGAACAAACAGGTTCCGAGTAGTCGCGAGTCGCGAGCGTGCATCCACCGCATGAGAGGATGAAGTCATTGGCCCTGGCTGGGTCTTGATGCATCCGTTATATCCGTTGGATCACACCCCCGAGCTGCCGTCCGTTTCATCGAAACTCGCTCACTTTGCGGTTCCTGGAATTATATGTTGTCGTCGGTTCCCGTCCGGTCCAATTCACCCACCCTTTCCTGGTGTTTCTATCAAGCCAACATCGACGGTAAGCCCGTCCCTTTGAACACAGCCTTGTACTGCCTCATTCGACGTCATCGCTCTGCGCAGCTACGTTCTTGCAGCTGGCATCCCCCCTCTGCCGTCTCCCCCTTACACAATTCCAGATTGATACGCATTCGCCCCCATCCAACATGTCGCCGCTCTACCCAAAGCTCGACACTCTACAACACACATTGGGCAGCCCATATTCGCGCACCCAGCCGCAACAAAAGCCCAATGCGAACGGTCCCACGCCCTACCAGGCCCGTCTAGACCTGTACCCTGCCTACTCAATCATCGATGATTCGGCGAACAAGGCAAAGAAGCTGAGCGCGGAAGCCGCCAGGGAGTTTGAAGCAGCAAGCCAAAGAGCACAAGCAAAGACGGGCCATATTGAGCTGTACTCGGGGAAATACTATGCCGCATGCACTTTTGGTGGCATGATGGCCTGTGTAAGTGCCGCCGGACCCAAACAGCAAACCGGACGCTGACCAAACGCAGGGCCTGACCCACACGGCTGTCACCCCCCTCGATCTCGTCAAAACCCGCCGCCAGGTCGACTCGAAGCTGTACAAGGGCAACTTCCAGGCATGGGGCCACATCTACCGCACCGAGGGCATGCGCGGCATCTTCACGGGCTGGAGCCCAACCTTCTTCGGGTACTCGGCCCAGGGCGCCATGAAGTACGGATGGTATGAATACTTCAAAAAGACGTACTCGGACATGGCCGGCCCCGAGAACGCCTCCAAGTACAAGACGGCGCTGTACCTCGGCGCTTCTGCGTCGGCCGAGTTCCTCGCCGACCTCGCGCTCTGCCCGCTCGAGTCGATCAAGGTGCGCATGCAGGCCACGATCCCGGCGCAGTACAAGGGGACGATGGACGGCTTCGCCAAGATCGTCGGGGCCGAGGGCGTCGGCGGCCTGTACAAGGGCCTCTACCCGCTGTGGGCGCGGCAGATCCCCTACACCATGATGAAGTTTGCGTCGTTCGAGACCATCGTCGAGATGATCTACGACCGCCTGCCGGGCACCAAGGACGACTACAGCAAGGGCGCGCAGACGGGCGTCTCGTTCGCCGGCGGCTACATGGCCGGCATCCTCTGCGCCATCGTGTCGCACCCGGCCGATGTCATGGTCAGCAAGCTCAACGCGTACCGCAAGCCCGGCGAGGGGTTCGGGACCGTGACGAGCAGGATCTACAAGGACATTGGCTTGCGGGGTCTCTGGAACGGCCTGCCGGTCAGAATCGTCATGATTGGCACCCTGACTGGCCTGCAGTGGATGATTTATGTGAGTGCGACGCATGCGGTGTGGGGGTTTCGAACGGGGTGCTGACGCTATATCCAGGATTACTTCAAGATTTTCATGGGCCTGCCCACGACAGGCGGCGGGCCGCCCGCCAAGGAGGAGAAGTGAGTGGCATCGCGATGATGACGGGCGTTTTGAGCGGGGGAGTAAGCTGGGGAGTTTGGTGCCGAGCCTTGCAAGAGCCTCTGTGTGTTTTACTCGTGTATCTGTGTCTTCGGAGCATAATGACAGTCATAAAGTGGAATGGATGCCGATATTAGTCTCTGTGCTGTGTCCATTCTGTGATCGGGCCGAGTCACGAAAGAGCCCGGCTCGAATGCGAACACGACACACGCCCAGGCTTTTGAGCCGTATGTATCCACCCGCTCAGCGTGTCTAGCGTATCTATACGGTATTCCGTAAAGCGCCAGACAGGCAGTGCTGATACACAGTGCGATTAAGTTGATTTAATGCCAGACTTTGGTAGATAGTCTACCTAATATTCACAGTGTAAATACAGCAGTTGTATACTGTGTGCGGATGATCTCCATCGGGACCAGCCCCTGCCTACTTTCATGGGCACCCCTCCATGACGCGATTGCCATCGGACCTCTCTGTCGTTCCCCATTCTGTCTCTGATCGGACGTTTACTGTTTACTCATTACACTACGTGACTACTAAATGAATAGCACACTACTGTGTATTTTGTTGGCCTTGTAATCTGCAATACACAAACGCAACTGTTCCCCGCTTGCTGTTGCCGCTTCTGCTTCTTAACTGCCTCGCCTTCCCTCCTCTGCAAGTGATTTTCTCAGTTTCTGTTGCTGTCTAAGCCCACCAAGGTATGTAAGTGTCCTTAACTTTGGAACAAGTTTGTGTTTGACCAGCATCGCAGCTCCCATTGTCTAGACACAACGCTGGTACTCAGACTTGCCGTTTTGCATTCATGTCCACGACCAACTTGCGCCAATTCCATCAACTTGTCCCGCCCAACAACCCAGAGTGTCACCGTGTCACCACCTACTAGCGTTTACCACCATCGCCGGCCCTATTGTTACCGCACTGCCCGAAACCCACGTATCTACCTTCTTGGGTCCGCTCAACGGCCGGAGACGAGCGCCAAACACCCAATCTAGAAGGACCCTGCCCACTCGCAGGCAATCTCCCCGCAATGGCCAAGGTTCCCATACCCGGCAGGACAAACGCTGTCCCCATCCCCGAGGAGTATGAAGAGACAGATGCGCCGCCGCCCTATGGGGAGCATGTTGACCAGCTGCAGTTCTCCCAGCCCGGTTTCGCGGCCGACGCTGCCGTTACAGGTGGGTGCAATCAACCCTATATCCAACTTGCACAAGGACTAACTCGCATCGCTCCAAGCCACTGGCCGTGTGAACATCCATATCAACGAAAAGAATCGGCGGCTGTCTCAGCTGTTGACGCCTGCTATCAGGAAACAGCTCCGTTCCGACAATCAGCTCCCCTCTGGCCGCTTACCACCGGCCTACATCCCTCCTAGTCTGGGCGGCCAACCCGGTCAGACACCTCCGCCGCGGCTGAATGTGGTGATTCAGATCGTTGGATCAAGAGGCGATGTCCAACCCTTTGTCGCGCTGGGGCAAGTCCTTCGCGACACCTACGGGCACCGTGTACGTCTGGCAACACACGCCACGTTCCAGTCATTTGTCGAGGAAAACGGACTCGAGTTCTTCAACATTGGCGGCGACCCGGCGGAGCTGATGGCCTTCATGGTCAAGAACCCGGGCTTGATGCCCGGGTTGGAGGCATTCAAGACTGGCGAGATCAAGAGGCGCCGCCAGGAAATCGAAAAGATCATCATGGGGTGCTGGCGGTCTTGCATTGAGCCCGGCGACGGAACGGGGGTTCCGCTTCCACAACATCGGAAAGATGAGCCGATGGGTGAACACTTTACGTTGCCAGGCCACCCCACGAATAGCCCGTTTGTGGCAGACGCCATCATTGCGAATCCTCCCAGCTTTGCACACATTCACATTGCCGAGAAGCTGGGGATTCCACTGCATATGATGTTCACGTAAGACTTTTTGTTCGAGAGAATTGTCGAGACTAGATCTGGACTGACAGGACCGGACAGGATGCCGTGGACGCCGACGCAAGCCTTTCCACACCCTCTGGCTGATATCCTCTCATCCAACGCCGATGATGGCTTGACCAACTATATCTCATACGCTCTGGTGGAGATGATGACTTGGCAAGGACTGGGAGATGTAATCAACCGTTTCCGCAGCAGTGTTCTTGACCTAGAGCCCATCTCATTGTTATGGGCACCGGGGTTGCTCAGTCGCCTGCGAGTTCCCACCACATATTGCTGGTCACCTGCTTTGACACCAAAGCCTGCCGATTGGGCACCGGAGATATCGGTTTCAGGCTTTTACTTCCTCGATCTCGAAACGTCCTACACCCCGGAACCCGATCTTGCCGCCTATCTCCAAGCAGGACCACCGCCCGTTTACATTGGGTTTGGGTCCATTGTCGTCGACGATCCGGATGGACTCACCCGGACCATCTTCAGCGCTGTCGTCAAGTCAGGCGTCAGAGCGATAGTGTCCAAAGGCTGGGGCGGAATAGGGGGTGAAGCAGCTGGCATCCCCGACGGCGTCTTCATGCTCGGCAATTGTCCTCATGATTGGCTGTTTAGGCACGTGGCTGCTGTGGTCCATCATGGTGGCGCCGGGACTACCGCAGCAGGCATCAAAGCAGGAAAGCCCACGGTCGTGGTGCCCTTTTTCGGCGACCAGATCTTCTGGGGTACAATGGTCGCAAAGGCCGGAGCTGGCCCAGCTCCCATCACATACAAAACGCTGAACGCCGACAATCTCGCAGCTGCCATCCAGGAGGCGGTGCGGCCTGAAACAACGGCCCGAGCCCGGGAACTGGGCGGAAAGATGAAGGAAGAGAAGGGCGCTGACGTCGGAGGCAAGAGCTTTCACCAGTTCTTGAACACTGATGATATGAGGTGCTCGCTGGCTCCTAGTCGGGTTGCCGTGTGGCGTCTGAAGAGCTCTAAGATCAGGCTGAGTGCCCTTGCTGCTGCGGTCTTGGTAAAAGAGGACTGGCTCAAATACTCGGATCTCAAGCTGTAGGCATCTCTACTGAAAACCATGTAGAAACTAGGCTAACTTTTGACAGATATCGCCCAATCGAATACAACACCGATGAGCAACCCTGGGAACCCATCTCGGCTCTTACGATGAGCCTCGTGGGCGACATCGGTGGCCTCGGCATGGCGGTAGCTGACTTCCCCCTGGAAATGTTTAAGAATGCTCGAGCAAAAAAGGGCGTCGCTGCCGACTCTAAGGATGGCGTGGCGAAAGCCGAAGATGCGGCCTCGATGAGCTCAGGTTTAACGGCTACGGGTAGCGCATCGTCTCACCGACGCGAGAACTCTGCCTCTGAAACAGCCAGCGGCTCATGGCCCGCTGAGGCACTATCGACACCCTCCTCGGCCTTGTCCCTGAATCGCAGCTTTTCTTCTCAACAAACAGACAATGCCTCAACGGCCTCCACTAGTACGCTGTCCCGGCCACCGCCGAGTCGTGGGAGCTCTGCCACCCCTTCCGCCTCCACCCCGTCCGCCTCCGCCACAAACCCGTTCAATCTCGAAGCAGCCATGGCAGCTGGAACCGGAACGGCACGCATCGTGGAGGCCGGCTTCAAATTTCCCACCAACTTTTGTCTAGGCCTAGCCAAGGGCTTCCGCAACGCTCCCAGATTGTACAACGATGAGATGGTCCGCCCAACAGAAAAAGTAACAGGCTTCGTCAGCGGTATGAAAGTTGCAGGAAGAGAATTCGGTCTGGGCATGTACGACGGAGTGTCGGGGCTTGTGACACAACCGTTGAAGGCCGTGGAGAAGGAGGGGGGCAAGGGGTTGTTGAAGGGAATCGGGAAGGGAATTGGGGGGCTCGTTCTCAAGCCGTCTGCCGCGATGTGGGCGCTGCCGGCATACACCATGCAAGGCGTGCACGCCGAGGTGAAGAATCTGTTCTCGCGCAGCTCGGTGAACTATATCATTACGTCGCGGGTTCTGCAGGGCGCGGAAGATCTTGACGGCTCTACGGTGGAAGAGCGGCGGGATATTCTTGCGCGGTGGCGGACGAACCAGGAGGATTTGAAAGGATTTCACTCGTTCAAGCAAAAAGAGGCGTCTGCTTCGCAGCATGAGGAGAACCGAGCACTGGAAGGGAAGAGCGCGAGTGGTCAGTTCGGCGGCGGACCTTCGCCTGGAACGATGTGGCAGAGGTTGCAGAAGGGTGCTATAAAACGGGGACAGGCTTGGGCCAACTCAACGGCTGCGGAGTCCAGGGCAGGGAATACTACCCAGACCACCGCCAGGTCGGACACAAACCGCCAACACTCTTCCGAGGACGACGCGATGGAGCGAGCCATCCAGCAGTCGATTTTGCAGACGTCGCGAGGAGACAAGGAGGAAGACGCCGAAATCGAAGCGGCTGTGAGAGCGAGCGTGATTGAGGCACGCAGGGCCGCGGAGCAGCTGCCGAGGCACAATCAGGGGTATGGAGACCAGCGGGCGGGCTCCGGCCCGGATCGGTCGACCCCCGCAGTTGCTGTTGGTGGTGCGGGTGCGCAATGGGGAGGACAGGAGGGTGTCTCAGGCGAGGAATGGGCGAACGCCAGCGACGAGGAGCAACAAAGGCTGGTTGAGGAGGCGGTCAAGCTGAGTCTGTTGCAGCAGCAGATGGAACTCGCCCAGCGCGGGGAGTTGGATTCTAACCTTCGTCAGCCGCCGCCGCAGCAACAGCAGCAGGAGAGGCAGCACTGGGGGGGAAGAGGTTATGACGATGCCGAGAACACGGAGGCGGGCAGGGGATCTGCGGTGCCTGCGGCGGCGCCGGCACACGTGTTCGAACTCCCCGGGAACATGTCTGACGCCGCCGCCGGAACCGTTCCTGCTGTCGATCGCCGCAATGATGGTGAGGACGATGACGAGGAGTTCCGTCGTGCCATGGAGGAGTCGGCGCGCGAGCACCGCGACCATACGCAGCTGGAGGAGCGGCAGCAGACCGAGGAGGATATCGTGCTCGAGTACGTCAAGAAGCAGAGCCTGGCCGAGGAAGCGTATCGGCGGGCGAGGGCGGCGGGGACGAGCAAGGCGGTGGTTTCGCAGCCGGGTGAGAGGGCTGGCGAGGGTGAGGGCGATGGAGAGGAGGATGATGATTTGAGGAGGGCGCTGGAGGAGAGTTTGAGGGTGAGTGGTGTGGGTGGGGGTGGTGCGGCTGGGGCTGGCCCGTCGGGGCCGAGAGAGTGGTGATTGTCTGGTGCTGATGTGGGTGTAGAGAACGGAGGTTTATCTGGATAGGCTTGATCTGCGCTGGTTTATAGTTTGATGACTAGATATGAAAGCAGGGTTACTGGGGAATATGCTGGGTTTACATCGTATTTCATTCGTCAACAACCTATCCCTGGTATTTACCTGACTTCTGCTCCTTTTGGAGCCTTTTGGAGAACGGGTATCATACCACTGAACTTAGAGATCATGTCGCCTGCCTTGCACTCTTGCTTCCATCTTCCGCGCACGGCGCCCCCCCTCCGGAATGAGGCGGGCTTTGGCGACGGTGCCGGATTTGGCAACTAACACGACAAATTGAGACTGCCGATTGGTCGCAGCGGTTGCCTTCTACTTGCAGTCGCCACTGAGTTCATCATCGCAACACCATGGCAGCCATCCTCGTCATCGGCGGCACCGGCACCGACACAGTTGGCAGCTGCGTTGGGCGGCAGCCCCCCGGCCCTCACATGGGATCCTGTGAAACACACGTTGGGTGGGATCGCCGGATGTCCGTCTCAAGCAGCCCGCAGTGTGCCATTGTTTGACGGGCACGGTCAAGAACGGCAGGGCGGGGTTTCCTCATTTTCGAGCTGGGAGGAAGGCGCTGGATCATGGTCGTCGAGGGACGGCCAGGAAAGTTCCCCAAGAGGGCGGCACCGGCAGTCCGAGGCAAAGTTCCGAATTCCCGAACCACACACGGGACGCCCTTGGGTGGTACACATCATAGAGTAAGGTTGTTGCGTAACAAGGCGAGCCCGGGCGACGGGCCTTGATCAAGCACTTGCCCAGTACGACCCAAATTGACGAGACAAAGAGCAACCCAGCATCGTCCAAGCATCTTGTGCGCCATCGAAGCATCCCGGAGGCTCCTCGCGGCCCGATTGTCTCATTTCTGGGGTTCCGCTGACCAGGGCCCAAAAGAGAGGCCTGACCACGACGGCGGTATGATGGATTGGACGCCGCCCTGAGCACATCGAATGGCGCCATCATGGAGATTGGGGAATCGGCCGTCCTCGAGCCGTTTTGTATTGTGCGCTGTGTCACCGAAGATGAGGCCACACACGCGTCAGCGGCAGTGTGTTGTGCCTTGGATACGTAAAACATCGCCTCCATCGAATCGTATCCAGTCCTGCAGACAGCTCGCCAGAAGATGCATCTTCGGGGCAGATGCTGGCTGATAGCATAACCCAGGTGGTATGTATGGATGGATGTAAAGGGGGGAGGGCCGGGGGGCACTAGAAGGCACCCACTCAGTTATGTAAACCCGCCGTGGAGACCCTGTGGAGGTCATGCCACAGGGGCCTATGTATATGCTTGGCGTCTCTCGCCAGTGGCAGATCTCGACAGCCTTGGTCTGACTGCCCGACTCTGACAGGATCGTGGCTTCCTCCAACAAGACTAGATCGGTCACCCGATTGTTTTCGCAGACTCCCATTTTGCCACCGATTTCGGTTCCAGCATCAATCCATATTTCCGTTTGCGCCTCCCTCGCATGCTCGACAGCTGTTCGAACACGGACGGCTCACCCGAGCACACAACTGCAAGACGCCGTGTCTGCGAACCCGAGAATTGTTCTCGGCACCCCAGCGCCGGAGCGGTGAATGGTCCATTCCCATGGCGGCCTCGTGTTGTCCTGCAGCTGCCGTTTCTGACCAGACTCAATTTCCCCTCTGGTGGCGTGCGATGCAAGTGCATCTGTTGTGTTCCCCGCGCGTGCCCAGTTTTATTTTTGCGTATCTGCATCTGCTGCAGGACAACATGGCATCGTATCGCATGGCATTTATGGGCCTTGCCAGCTGTGGGCGACGATGTGCTATGCTATTCTTGCTCACCAGCTCGTATGAGCATCTCCCCCGCAAATCCCCGCAGAGTCATCCAATGTCCGCCGTCAGGAGCGCGATCCTGGAACTGCGCTCGCCACTAGGTGAAGGTTGGATGGAGACAGGGCATTTTACCCCTGGCCCAGACATTGTGCATTCTCCCAGCTGCTGCTGCGGCTACGCGCACCAGATGTCAGACATTTGTGCCTTCACTTACGGGGATCGGGATCGTAATGGCCTGTCTGGACTCTCTGGACGGCCTAGGGCCCCTGGTGCGGCGACATCCTGTTGTCTTTGCCCTGTTGTTATCTACCTTACTTCCATGCTCACGGCGGAAACTCGGAGCAGTTGCACCGTTTACCTTTCCGTAAACATCCCTACTGACAACGTTGGGCACTGGCCGCATACATAGCTCGGCTTGTCGCTTGTTCCGCTTCTTGGACGGACTTTCTCCTGTCGACGGCGTTTCTTTAACTTGACTCTTCTCTCCGTTGTCGGCCTCTACGTCTCACCTCCATGGATCTCTTATACTCTCCCTACGGCGTCGGGACCATGCCAAAACCAACCAAGGCGGAAACCGCGCGGAGGACAGAGGATCTGCGCAAGCCCAACAGCTTTCAGCGAATGCTCGAGCTAGAGAAAGAGAAAAAGGTACGTTGCCCCCGCTTTCCCTCTTTGCCTCTTCGCTTGCTGGCCATGTCTGCGTCTTGATTGTCCTGTGTCTTCCACAGTGCTGTCTCTAAAACTGTCTTCGTGTCAAACAGGCGCAGCGATTGCGAGCTGCCCCGCCACGCTTCCCAACAGCGTCTCAACCCATCGTCCAGCTCAAAGAAGGACCTGGCTCTCGACCTGATCGCCTATACTCCGCCTTTCCTCAGGAGAGCCACCTAATGCTTGATACCACACAGCGCGTCGTTGTTCCACCTTTGATTTCTATCACCAACCCCCAGCCCGCCAACGACGAGAATTTGGTTCGATCAAGTGGAGGAGAGGCCGGTAAGGGGAGTGAGCCCGCTGATGCGAAAACTCCCACGAATAGCGAGAGCCTCCAAACGCAAGTCAAATCCCCGGCGGCCGGCGACGACGGCGACGACGCCATGTCGGAGCAGTCATCGATATGCCAGTCCCCTAGCTGGGAAGGCTACGGGCAGAGGAAGAGAGAAAAGAAGCTGGAAGCTGAACGCCGAAAGAGAGAAAAGGAGAAGGCTGAAAAGGAAGCCAAAGCTGCAAAGAAACGGAACACCGGAAGGCTGAGCAAGCCCCCACCGCCATCAGTAACAACCAAGCACGGCTCCAGGGCTACCATCTTGACAAATGCGGATCGAGCCATGTCAGACCCATTGCTCATCACCCAGCACCCAATACATGACAATCCATCCATCCATCAACCCGAAGACATTGGGAGATCGGCCTCTGCTGACGATTTACATCAAAGCCGACGACTCCGAGCTGTTGTGGCCAAAATCGTTCCCGTCTCCAGCCCAGGAGAGGCTATTCCCATGACCATGTCCGAAGGACCGACGCCTACGGATGCACAGCCAACCCCGGAATGTGCTTCAACATCAGAACCGCGCTCCCCGCGGGATGCTTTCCCGCCCTCGGCTTCGAGGACTCCGATGTTGCGACACATGTCCCCCTCTGGCAACAACCGTGGCGACAGCCTTCTACAAGGAGCAGCAAACGTCAACCGCTCGCCGGAATCACCATCAGGCGCGGCCAATGTAACCGGAGCTGGCCGGGATGGATACGTGCTTTATCAGAGGACACAAGCGGCCGACCGGGCCCTGGCTGGTCTTGCTGATGAGCAACTGGCTGGGGGTGTTGACCCATCGTGCCCGCCCAAGAGTAGCCCTGCTCGGACTCAACACACGAGAAGACTGTCTCTGACACAGGAAGCCAAGTTCGCGGCGATGAGGCTCTTGGGCATGAGGGCGACTCCGCCTGCGAGAGATGACGGTCTCGGGGGCAACGAGTCTGACAGCCAAAGCGACTGTCTGGCTTTCAAGGCAATCCCATACGCTCATACCAATGCGGAGCCCGCGACTTCAACAGGAACTGTTCCTGCGTCACCGGAAAGCGGAAGCTGCAACCACCGAACAGCCGTTCACGAACGGCCATCAACCTCAGAATCAGCTGTACCACACCGTCGGAATGCGGTACAAGAGGGTGTAGCTACCCTTGAACGGCCACTCACCTCCCAAAGCTCCGCCAGTTCGTCTGGGCCTTCCATCGCCCACTCTGCTTTTAGCAAACACAACAAGAAGAGCCGGAGTCTAAAGGATGCGGCAAAGGCCGCTCTGCAAATGTCGCATAGGTTGCAGAAGCCGAAAGACAATTCCATGCCATCTGAGCTCATGCCACCGTACTTTGCGCTTCGGTCTCGTATGCAACCCCGAGCATCGGTTCGCGCGATGAGCGATACATCGCGGGTGCCCGCTGAAGATTCACCCGCGCCAACTCCGGTACCCCTCCTCCCGGCCCATGCCGTCATATCTCTAGAGACACACAGCACTAACATGTTTCAGCAAACCACAGCCACGACCTCTGTGTCTGATTCGTCCAAACACGGCGAGATCGGGGCCCAAGAGACCTGCCGGGCATCCGAAGGCTCCTCCTCGTCATCCGCCTATGAAGATACTTCACCACGTCCGTCACCCACAACAACCCCTGGCACATCGCGGCCGCAATCAGCAAAAGACTTTCCGTTGACTGAAACTGAGCTTACGAAGGGGGACTTTGACTCATCCGGGCTTCAGGACGACGAACGGACGCTGCGCCAATCTCGAGACTCGAGCAAGTCGAGCACTCCTCGCATCGTCGACTCGGAAGTTCGGGAGAGCGGCGATATTGGGGGTGATATACCCGTCGACATCGATTGTGATGCGCAGTCCTTCAACACTTCTATCTATTACTCTGACGACAACAACAATAATGACAGCCTGGCATCACCAACCCTTTCATCGACGCGTCATGGGATGGGTCAGTCGAGCGCCACAGCCCTCACGGCGACTCCCTCCGATGTGCAGCAGCCAAGATTGCCCAAACTGTCATTCGATCTTGACTTTGGTCGGGGTATTGCCGACGATCCAATATTCATCCCTCCACGGTCTAAGAAGCGGGACTTGGCCACAGTCGATCGCTCTAGAGGAGACCTAGCCGCAAATGAGCAGTTGGAAGCGAAGATGAAAGCTGCACCCATTGGAATGGGAGCCGTGGGGGGGGATGAGCAGAACAGGGAGAGCGGTAGTTCACCAAACGGCTCCAAAGATGCAGATGAGAATGAAACGAGAGGGGCGAACTTGGGAAGAAACAAAAGAACGCATCACCAACAGCGCAGGATGTTACGAGAAGTCGAAAAAGGGGTGAAACCGGCGCAGGGAAGGGAAGAAGAAGTTCAACAGACTGGAGTCACCCTCACCACCATGCCTGAGGTTGCCTCGGGTGGTTTGCACCGCGGCTGGAGTTCCAAATCAACATCCTCGGCCAGTTCAACCGTCCCATCCATAAGCTCCAGGTCACCAGCCGGGACCTCCCCGGCCTCCGAGTTCCAAATTCCCGGCAACCCCTATTTGGCCGAGTTTATTGAGCCACTCAAGGGCCACGGGGTTCCGGCCGAGATCCCGAAACCACCTGCGGCACCATCTCCTACATGTTTGCCGCGCCCGCTACAACAGGTTGCTTCGAAGCATCCTTCTCGACCCCGAACGCATGCTGCGTCAACTGGCGTATCGGAGCCAACCACAGCATCAGGGCCGTCCACTCCTTTCCGTCGGCCTTCAGGGACTGCGCCAGCGTCGATACTGAAGCAGCCAGAGAACCCAGCATTTGACCCACCGCCAGCAGGGTCGCCACCAGTCTCGTCCCGGCCACACATCCTGTCCTCGCTCCCCAAGCACATGCAGTTGCAGGCGGGGATTTCCGTGCGCGGCCCGGGCGTGGTCGCGGAAGCGCGCCCAGCCCCGATCGCCAAGATGTTTGTCGAGTGCTGCAGCTGCAGGTTCTACCACGACATGCCGTCCAAGATCTACGAGTGCATGGCCAGGCCGGACGCGGTGGTGGAGGACAGGGTGCTGGGGATATCGGGGGCGATTACCACCATGGTGAAGTGCCCGTGGTGTCAGCACAACATGAGTAGGAACTGCTGTGCCGGGTATGCGGCCGTGGTGTATCTGACGGAGAGGCTGCACTGATCCTTGCTGGGGGTTGGAGGATTTCATTTGGGCTATGCTTTGATTTACCTTGCACCAGATTGTCCGCGTTCCTGTCGCTGGCTCTTACATGATACATCTACGCATCATACGGTAATACGGCACAGAACATATGGAGGAGAGTTTGCATTTCGCGCTCGCCGGATGGTATTCGTTTTAGTCATGATAGTGCATCGTTTGTACAAGAAGCTTGGTGCGGTGTGGCAAACTGAGCATACAGATGGGAAAATAGGAGATCCCAGGGTGTGCGTCGAGTTAGAAACAATTACCCCTGGGATGATGTTGCCAGATGCCGTCCGTTCGTCGCCAAATGGCACTCTGTTTTTCTCACTACAATACCCTTGTTGAGGTGCTGATCCATAACAAACAAGAACCCTCCCCTTCGGAACCCAGGTCGGGCTGATTGCTGGGATCCTTTTCTTTTCTGTATATTCGTGGAGGTTTGGATGCAAGAATAGAATATTTAGGGGTTGGGGTTGTTTGGATGCGTGTCTTTGGACTTGGAGACAGCGTCGCGACAAGGGACGGCAGCCTGCAAGATACATGTAAGAGATAAGATGCGATTGATAAAACCAAAGCAGTGGAACGGCTGTGACGGCCCAGGCCAGGCGTGGCAGGCTCGGCTTTAAACGGCGCTGGAGTGGGCCCTGAAGTTTTTCGGACCCATGCTCCACTCTTCTTTCGCCTTCGGGACCCGTGGTTGGCGCGGTCGAGAAACCTGGCGGCGATGACGGCGAGGAAGAGGAGCAAACCTCCGATCCAGCGAATCTTCCCGTCTGCAGCCTTTTCCGTCGCTCGCGCCAGCACACCGACAAACAGAGATTTCCGACTTTATACGCGACCAGTCCTCCAGATTGCGACTGACTGGCTTGGGTCGAGCACTCATACAGACGGGCGATCACCGTTTCCAGCTCCGCACTCGCGTGTGGACTGGGGCTGCCACGCCGAGCCGAGGGGTATTTGCCTCTCCGCCCATCGGTCATGAGAATATCCGCCTAGCCTAGGAACCACCACATGGCTTCATTTGCACGGGACGCACACTCCTCGAGGGACGGGGAGAACCATGACCGGATCGACCACCATGTCGCGCCAGCGCCCGATCACGACCCCCCGAGCGAGCCGGTCGTCGAGATCACCGCCGTGCAAAAGATGCTCTCGGCGACGTCGGGGAGCTTGCTGACTGCCGTTCTAGGTATTGCCCAGCACCACCAACAGACCAACCCTACCAAGCATGCAGACGCTAACCTCCCCATCTATAGCGACGCCCCTCGACGTCGTGCGTGTGCGACTCCAATCCCAAGGCGTGTCCCAGCCCCGGCCTGTCGACCTCGCCAAGCTCGCGCTGTCCTTCCCCAACGCCGCCACCTTCCGGCCCTCCGACCTAGGCGTAACAGCCTGCTGCCGCGAGGTCTTCTTCGCCAACAACGCCTCCGAAGTCTGCGTCGTCGGCGGCACCGGCTCCGGCGGGCCGCGCATCAACATGACCCTCCCCACCACCACCACCACCACCACCACCACCAATACCAACCACCGCTTCCCAACAATAACCTGCGCCGTCGAGCAGACCCAAGCCCGCACCTTCACCTCGACCCTCGACGGCCTCCGCAAAATCGCCCGCCACGAGGGCCTGCCCGCCCTCTGGCGCGGCCTCTCCCCGACGCTGCTGATGGCCATCCCCGCCAACATCATCTACTTCACCGGCTACGACTGGCTGCGCTACAGCGACGCGTCACCGGTCCAACGCGCCGGCGCCGGCGCCGAGCACGCGCCCCTGGTCGCGGGCGCCGCCGCGCGCGTGCTGGCCGCCACCGCCGTCTCGCCCATCGAGCTGTTCCGCACGCGCCTGCAGGCCACGCGCGGCCTGTCGAGCTCGCGCGGCGGCCACCTGGCCGACACGCTCGGCGGCGTGCGCGAGATGGTCGCGCGCCACGGGTACCGCGCGCTGTGGCGCGGCCTGACGCTGACCCTGTGGCGCGACGTGCCCTTCTCGGGCATGTACTGGTGGGGGTACGAGACGATCCGGGGGAAGCTGACGGACGCGCGGGAGCGCGCCAGGGGCGGGGTCGGGGGGCCGCTTGGGTTCGGGGCGGTGGAGCACGGGGGCCGTGGTGGTGGCCGCGGGAGGGGAGGGGAGAGCGGGGAGAACCACGCCGAGACCTTCGCCGACAGCTTCATCGCCGGGGCCGCGTCGGGCGGGTTCGCGAGCATCGTGACGATGCCCTTTGACGTGGGCAAGACGCGCACGCAGGTGTTTCGCGACGGCGGGCCTGCTGCTGCTGCTGCTGCGGGGAAGGCGGCGGCCCGCCCCGAGGAGACCAGCATGGCCCGGCTGCTGTGGCACATCTTCCGCACCGAGGGCCTGCCGGGCCTGTTCCGCGGCGTCGTGCCCCGCACGCTGCGCGTCGCGCCCTCGTGCGCCGTCATGATCAGCAGCTACGAGGTCGGCAAGCGCGTGTTCCGGGGCGCCAACGAGCGCGCGGCCCTTGCGCAGGGCGGCACCGGCGCGCGTGAGCTCTGAGTCGCCGACTTTGTCTCTGCTCTGCCCCCCCCCCCTCTCCTCTCGCCTTTTTCCCTTTTTACTTTTTCCTTTTTCTTCTTCTTTCCCATCACGGCATTAGCCTAGCTCTCATCTCCCCGCCCATCATTGCTCTTTCTCTTCCCGGTTTTCCTAGCAGCGTGTTTTGGCGTTTTGCTTCTCTTGTTAGACTACGGGCGGCTCTTCTGGGTGGCGTGGAGTGGCATGGGGTATATACGCATGGCGGGCAAATATTGCGACGACTTCCTGGCCCCAAACGGGCTTAATTTGGTGTTTTGCGTTTAGATGGGCGGAGCTTAGATGCGCGGGTGGGCTCGGTGTAGTGTATTGTACGTTATAGAACTTGCTGCCGTCGTCCTGGGATTGGCCTCGTCCTCTGCAGCGGCATGTATGTGGAAGGTGGAACGCTTGAGCGTATAGACGTTGGCCTACAGTAGTGTATCAAAATATATCACCCATGTATCTTGCTGTTTGTCCTGCATGAGGTTGTAGCGAGAACAAAAGTCGACCCTAACTATGGCGAGTTCGAGAATCACGACAGTTTGACCAAGGTTGCATACCGCGAAAAAGACAGAATGACAACAGGAAGGAGGCGTTTCTTTGTATTGCGCGGCTAATCCGCAACTTTTCTAGTGGTATCATGGGAAAGCCAAGGACAAAAAGGACAAGGCGTTTGAAGCAAAAGGCAGCCGCACTGATCGCGCAACTCGTCGACAGGCCCAGGTGGTCGAAAGAATGTGTAAAACAAATAAACAATAGTATATTACGAGTGCCGAGTATCGACTGCGAATTTGCAATCCACCGCCAAACGGCAGCCTATGCGGCCTACCGCAGAGAATGGAAAAAAAGGGAGTCCGACCGGAGAACTGGAAGATGAAAGGATTCGGTGCTTTTCCTGAGGTTGTCGTTGGTTCAATCTCGGTCCTTGTTACAACTAGGCGCACCTGCATCGGAACTAGCGACGGACCGCCGGCGGCGGGGGCATGCGAGGACCAGGCCCTCCCATGCCCTCAGCGCCGGCCGTCAGCTCGGCTACTCTGGCCTTGATGCGAGCAACACGGGATTCAATGGCTAAAGACGACGCGTCAGTGGACTGAACCTTTCAATGTTGACGATTGACCTGGCTTACTCTCTTCTCCGCTGGTATCGTCGTCTGCGTCGCTGCTCTTGGTAAGCCCTGCCGGGACACTCGTCGCTGGCTGGCTCGTCTGGCGCTGCGCAGCTCTCTCTGCCGCATTCTTACGGATCTGCGCCCATCGGTCTTGTGGGTCGACAGCACGGGCAACGGATGCAGGTGGTGTGGCAGCCTCTTCATCGTGCTGCGGCGCCACGGGTGATGGAGGCGACTGGGAGGGAGGAGAATGCCGAGCGATGGGGGGGGGCACTGCGTTGTCGGCATCATCTTCCTCCGGAGCGAACGCAGGCTGGTCGAGGAGCGGGCCTTGGTTAAAACTAGAACCGACACCCAAGTCCTCATCAATAGACGGCTCAGACGCCGGCACGGGCTTAGGAGTAGCTTGTGGAGCAGCCACCGGCCGCCGGGTAGGGACGGGGGAAGCGGGGACGGGTTCGGCCGGAACTGGAGTCGGAGCCACAACCGGCTGCGGTTGCTGCGGGACTACTCGCTCCTCTTGTGGCGGGGGAGGCCGGGATGCTTCCCGCTGCGCGGCCCTTTGCGGCACAGCTGGTGGAGAGCAAGCGCCAGGCGCAGGAGATGACTCCTCAGCTGCAACGAACGCCCTGAGCTGCTCTGAGGCGTTGTCGGGAAGCTTTGACTGCCTATGCTTGCTACGGCTAAACAGTTTTCTCAAGCTGTTGCCGCCGCTGGTCTTGGCCACATCCTTATGGAGCTTATTTTGCTTCGTGCTCTCAGGACTCAAGTCAGGCCCGGGAGAAACCATCTGCTCCCGCACCAATTCCACGCTTTCCTTTGGCGGCGGCGGCAGGGGGCTGTCGCGGCCTGTGCCTGACACTCGCTGCGCTGGAAGGAGATCCTTGGGCGTTTCCAGCTCTTTCTCCTCCCGCTTCGGCGTCCTCGGGGCTGGTGTTTCGTCGGGCCGGGGGACCGAGGACGTGCTTGGCACTGGAACTAGGCCGGGTCGGATAGGAGATGATGGCATTTGCTGAGGCAGTTCTGGGCGAGGCTCCGGTTCATCTGTCGTAGCCGCAGCATGCACATTGGTGTGTACAACTGGATTCGTAGCACCGCCGCGGCCGGCATTCGTATTGGAAAGGTAGGCTTCTCGTATCGCCTCCTTGTCATACTTGTGGGCCCACTTGACAGCTGGAGATGCCTCGGTCAGGATACTGGGCTGAAGTGTGAGGACACTGTTAGTCTTCTCGGTTAACCAGTCTGTATCCTTTCTCCCCCGCCGCTCCTGCGTCTGTTGTTGCACCTTCTCCTGCTCCTGCCTCTGGAGTTGAAGCGCTGCAGCCTGAATCTTGGCTTGCTGATCGGGACCAATGCTCGTCTTGCTAAAACCCATGGTGGTGCTCGGTTTCAGATGGCCGTCTCCCCTGTCCAAAGAGTGCTTTCCGGCGGTCGACTTTCTCCTGCTGAGGCCACTCTTGGTTCGGCGTGTCCAGCTGAAAAAGCCCTTCTTCTCTGCAATGTACGCCCCAGCCGCGGGGTCAGGGGCCGCCCCCTTCACCATCTCCTCCATGACCAGCCATCGACCGGTTCGGATCACCGTCTCGATCACGGCGCAGCGACCAAAGGCCGCCTTTCGCTCTGGCGTCTCTTCAGGGGCCAGACTGCTCATCCACACCCACCAGAAAGAATCGTCGAGATTGAACCGGACAATGCTGGCGAGTTCACCCGGTTCCAGCTGGTGGTCGGTTTCCAGTCTCGGCCTATGAGACTGTGAGCTCCGCTGCCGAGCACCCGTATTGATTGGCGGCAGAACCTTGTCAGGCGGCAACAGGTGGTTCGGGGTCCCTCGCTCATCCACGAAGCCGGACGAAAGGAAGTCCGCCCATGATGGGGTGGTGGGACGCCCGAGGTCGCCGTTTCCAGAGACAGGCTTATTTCTTAGCCCCTGCGGCGGCCGACGCCCGCCAAGCGCCGAGTCTTCCTCCAGATCGTCTTCTTCGAGGGCGCTTGCGAAGCCGATATCTTCGAACCGAGACCACGAAGCATCGCGAAGGCTAGTGGAGTGCTTTGAGCTAGACACAGCCTGGGACTGATTGGCGGCAGAGATCGCTCTAAGAACCCTGCGACATTCTTCGGTCAAGGCCTGGATCGGATCATCGTAATCGGACCATTCCTTCAGAGCCTGGTCCTCGTCGCGATACTGAAAGTGGTTGGCGCGTCGCAGCAGTGCAAATGGCGTAGGCGATACGTTGTCAACAATCATGGCGACTCGGTTGGTCGAGGTTTGCATGAGCGCGGGCCTCTGGGGCGGATATTCCGTTTCTTGGAGGAGTTTCTGCAGAGACATGGGCAACAGCGAAATACCGCCACGAGCCGGCTCGGGCGCGAGTGACCGGAGATATGCAAAGAACAAATGGCTTGTGGCATCAGCCGCGCTGCCAGGTTTCGGTCAGCAAAGGAGGTCGACACTGGCAAGATGCGCACGAGAACTTACCCGAGCCACGACTTGTACCCGCCTTCAAAGCCGTTGCCGTTATCACTGTGTTCGAACGCCCACCACGCAGCCATGCGCGAAAGCTTGCGGCCCCCGAATCCGTTCATCTTGCTGTGGGCCGCGGTTGCCGCAAGCAGGTCAAAGAAGTCGAAGATGATCCTGGACCGGGCTTCGTTATCGACACTGATGGGGATGAAGGTCTTGAACGAGTCTCTCGCCATGTTCGAGTCTGCAGTCCGGAGTCAGCTCGGTCTCGGTGTCCCCCGTTTGCACCCGCTTCTCGCATACCTTGCTCGCCAACCTTGAACAGCTCATAGGAATCCCAGCCAACAACGCCCCCGTGAATCCTGTTCCAGCACCATTTAATGACGCCAGAAATGACCTGTCGCGCGGTCAGCACATTGAACGCGACTTGCAAGATGCAGATTCCCAATGCAGCCATACCATCGGCTCCGTCATCCGCAGCTCCTGGGCCAAAGCTTCTCCGCGAAGGATCTGACCGCCATCCTTGCCGTCGAAAAAGTGTCGCACGAACGTACGGACCGCGCTAGGGTCGGAGGTCGGTCGGAAAGGGAGGAGCAGAAAGGGGAGATCGAGAGCTGCAGGGTGCCGTTAGATGACGTTGTGGCACAGTACGCGACGGGGGCCACTTCATGCGAAGGGTACGCGCAGCAGGGCCAAAATTTGATGTCATACCTCGGGCTTTGAGCTCATCGGTACAGAACCGAATCAGCTGTTGCACCTCTTCGGGCTCGACCGTCTTGCGGGTCCAGGCATCCTCCCACCGCGGCTTTTGCGGCTGCTGATCCGTGAGTTGGCCGAGACGGCCCTTCTTGGACTTGAGCCTGCCGCTGCCCTTCAGGCGGGAGAAGAGGCCCGACATCGTGGGCAGGCAGTATCGGCAGTGTGTCTCAGGATCGGATGCGGAGTGCGAGTCGGGATATTTGACGGTGGAGATGGACGGGGAAGGAGAGTCAAGCGGGCGCGGACGGGGTGCCGAGGTGGTATAGGTATGTGTCGCGATCATGCGATGGGATGTCTCGAGAGTAAGGGAAAAAAGAAATATCCGGGCCCAGCGAGCTGAAGGCCGGGCAACCTCGCAATTGGCGTCTGGAGTATCCGTAACACGCAGTAGCGTCGATTCGGTGCCGGGGTTGGGAGCTAAAATTATTGAGCGCGTGCCCGAGCAATGGCAAAAGTGGAAGGCGCGCAAGGGTATCGGATAGGAAAAACTCGTCGAGGTCGCGAGAATGCGAAACGCGGATAGATGATGGATGATGTCAAGGAAGAAACTAGCAGGAGAGTTTGAGAAGCTCTTCAGGGGCTCGCGGGCGATGGCAGTCGGGTCAACCCCAGGAAATTGCTCGACCAGGTCGGTGTTGGCTGGACCGCCTCCAATACAAAACGCGAGTAATTAGCCTTTGGCTGGGGTTAACCGCAAAAGCTGCCTCAATGTCTTGGATGGATTGGGATTAGGTCCTGCAACTGCTAATGATTCGCTGCCCATTCAGACACTCCAGCACGATGGCAGGATGGGTCAACGGCGTGTGGCTTGTGTGCTGGCGCTTTATCTCTTAAATGAAGGCTCGGCCAGAGATTTCAGGCTTTTTTCTCGCAGAAGCCGAGGGCTCTGGCCCACAGATATAGAGTAGGACGCAATGCTTTGACAATGGCCTTTCGACCGGAGCATGGATCGGAATTTTTGGTTTCGCGACCGGGCTGAGTTGCGCCTGCCAGGTCCATGGATGTTGTCGGGGGTTGGAGGAAGGTACATAAGATCAACTCAGGCGCTCGTCTCTTGTGGATTCTCGGCCACGTTTCGTCTTGCATTAGGACCCCACAAATGGGAGATCTGATGACCCCCCTCTTCAAGACCCGACGATCAAGTATAATCTAACCGCCCATGAACTCCTGGTCTGTAAAATCAGAGAAGAGATATACCGCGCGACACCCGCACCTTTAACTGTACGGAGTATCCAGGTTCTTAACGCGCTTGACATCACGGCATCTCTTGGGCTTCGGAACTCGGCAACTCCACCTCAGACCATCCGGCACGGCATTTGCATTCACTATCCTTGCACCAAACCACTGACCTGCAGCAGTTCAATTTCGCCAGCGCTGCTCCTGAGGTCACCCACAAAAGCGCTCGCCCGCTGTTCCTTTACTTGTATTCGCATCGATTCTATCTATCTGCCTAGAGAGAGCGTATCCCCAAAGCGTGTGAGGCCCAGATATGGCTCGCTGCTCCATGCATGATCCGGTTAATTACTGCCAGACTGCCAGCTCATCCAACCCACGTTGTTACCTATCACGGCCTTACTCCCGCAAATACAACCGCAAGCCAATTAGGCGCGTTGCTAATCGTCGATAGGTCAACCACGCTTGGAAAATGCCGTGTGAGCGTGTCTGAGCTGGCGTGGGGCGCCACTGCCCAGTTACCGCGGCCTCTGATGAAAGAGCGTGATTACCAACATTGACCAACAGCCAACCAGCCTCGAACGCATTGCAACGAGACACGGCTAACGGGAACGCCTGCCACCTACACAAGAGCGTTCTGTTTCACCGGAGCCCCCTTGAGTCCCACTCGATGCTGCGGTATGGACCTGCATGGAATGCCCTGTTGCAGGCTCTGGACTATGTCAGAAATCTAGATATCCGTCTCCAAGCCTAACCGGCAGTTTAAACCCTCTAGAATCATGGCCAGCATGAGGAGGGCGACGGCGGGTGTCACAGCTCACCCCTGTAATGGCCCTTGATCTTCCCCGCCATCCAATCACGGCTTGTTCCTCAGTGGGGCGCCTTCCTTTCTTGGACACTTTGGCTGATAACCATTTCTATGTAATTTACCCAAGGGGAAGAGAGAGTAGGAGACGGGGTTGTTTCTCTTGGATTCCACAAATACTGTTTTCCAACCTCAACCTGACATGGACAATTTTGAGGGTTCTATCAACGCAGTAATATTCGCAATCCTCTTCGGGAGCTCAACTCTGTTCACAAGCCAAGCTGAGCTGCCGCAGTGATGTCATGAATATCGAATGCATCGTCTGCTTGTGGGGTTCTGCAACGATCATAGACTCTGCCGAGTGCCGGTACTAAAGTCCCGCTGCCGTTAGAGTCTAGACAAACCTTAGGACCCGCTTTGGACGACCGGTCACTCGGTATAACCTCAGGTACAATTCTATCCTGGCTGGCTAGATATGGTGTTAAGACGGATGCCACTACCATTCCCACATGGTGTCAAATCGCGGAGTCAAATACGATCATGTCGGATGTCAAGCAAAGCCGTCCTCGACAGCACCCCAGGACCTAGAGCATTTGAGCATCGAGAATTCAAGAATGGCAGGCATAGGACGGATAGGGTGAAAAGGTTGGTATCTTTCTATGCCAATCTAGAAAAGACTTGCCGGGTTATGGTTGCAAAGACCTTTCATCAGCCACTATCTGCCATTGTCATACTATTGATCGTCCCGTCCTAAACTGCCTCCTGTCGTCTACGGAACTGTTCATCGAGGTAAACACCCCACCAGCCCAGCTCGGCGCGGTATATACAAATCGTCATCAACCCAAGTCCCGACTAAAAGTAAAACGGAGCGTAAAAGCCCCCGCAGACATCCCGTCCCCTTATCTCCCTGGCCCCAACACATCAAACGCCCGACATAAGTGTGGGGCTGTCGGACTGGGCTCCAAACATGAACAACCCTCTTGCAGACAGGAAACCCCCATAGCTCGAAGGAGCATCGGCCAACACACTGCGCAAGACGTAACCGCGGCCATGTCAACCTGTCTCTCCTTTCCAACGGGAAAAGAAATGAAGGGGGCGAAAGAAACCAACAAATCAAGCCTCAACCCTAGGCGCAACATTCTCATCCCCTTCTCCCTCGCCCGCCCCGTTCTTCTCCACCACCGCCACCGCCTCCTTCTCCTTGACAATGGTATTCCCACCCACAACCGAAGCCTTGATCACAGCCTCAACCACCCCCGCCTCCTTCTCCTTGACAATGGTATTTCCACCCACAACGGAAGCCTTGATCACAGCCTCAACCACCCCCGCCTTCTCCCCCTTCCCTTCTTCTTTCTCACCATCGACCCCCCCTTCCTCTCCCTTCTTCTCCTCCCCAAGAACACTCCCCCCCTCCACCAACGCCCAGTCCACCCTCCCCCCTTCCCCATACCTCTCCGCCAACCATTCATTCGCCAGCCTAAAGTGGCCACAGGTGAAAAACCCCCTGCTCGCGCTCAGCGGCGACGGGTGCACGCTCTTGAGCACCAGGTGGCGCTTGGCATCGACGCGGAGCACGCGCTTGCCGGCGGGCGTGCCCCACGCCATGAAGACGACCCCGCGCGCGCGCTTGGCGGCCACGAGGTCGATGGCGCGCTGCGTGAAGCGCTCCCACCCGCGGTTCGAGTGGCTGTTGGCCTCGTGCGCGCGCACCGTCAGGCACGTGTTGAGCATCAGCACGCCGCGCTCGGCCCACGGCGTGAGCAGGCCGCCCTTGGCCGGCGGCGGGCTGAAGAGCGGGTAGTCCGTCTTGAGGCACGTGTACATGTTCTTGAGGGAGGGCGGCGCCGGGGTCGGCGGGCGGACCGAGAAGGCGAGCCCGTGCGCTTGGTTGTGGTTGTGGTAGGGGTCTTGGCCGAGGATGACGACTTTGACGGCGGAGAAGGGGGTGTGGCGGGACCTGGGGATGTTTGTTAGTGGGGGTTGGAGGGAGGGGGCTAGGGAGGGGGGAATGGGGGAGGGGGATGCTGACCAGCTGTAGATGTCCTCGCGGGGAGGGAAGATCTTCTTGCCTGCGGCGGCTTCGCGGTCGAGGAATTTCTTGAGCTCGAGGAACTCCTTGGTGACGAGCTCGTCCTTGAGCAGAGACAGCCAGCTTTCGTGGAGCGTGTCAATCTCCAACTTGAGCAGCTGCTTCTGCTCGGGGGTCAGGGTCGCAACCCATTTGGCCTTGTCGAACTTGGGAGCCGGCTCAGATGCAGGTGCGGCGCCCTTGCTTGCACTTCCGGCGGCTGGCTTGGGTGCGCTGAAGAAGGACGCAATGTTGCTTTGCTTGGCCTTTTTCGCCTCGGCACCGGCGGCGGCGGCGGCCTTGCGCTTGAGAGTGGACATGCTGTGGTGGAGTCGGGATGGGAGGACAGATCGAGTTCCGCTGATGGAGGAATGGGAAGGGGAAAGACGGCGAGAATCCGATGCTGGTAATCTCGGAATCAAATGGGTCCAGAAGCCCTGGTCAGTATTGTCTGACGGAGAAGTGCTCAAAGTCCAAAGTCGTGAAGTGGAAAATTGAAAATTGAAAATAGAAGATAGAAAATAGAAACTAGAAAATTGCCGAGTTGCGGGTTGGAAAGTGAGAATGATTTCCAGAAACGAGCCGAGCACAAAACTCAAGCAAACAGAGTGCCCGTGGCCGGATATGCAGTCAGATCTTGCAAGCAGGGAACCTGGCCCTGGGAGCCTGGCTGGCTGGCTGAGCAACCACTTTAGCTTAGCTGCTTGTCGAAAAGCGCGTCCAAGACGCGGTTTTTGGCGTCGGGAGATGCAGGGGCTGGCAGGGGTGAGCTCAGCCCTGTAACTTACAGGGGACTCAGCAGTCAGCCGAGCACCCAACAAACGCTTTCCCCTGTCGCCAACAAACCGATTGATAATGATATGCACTTTTTGATTTGCTCGCTCTGTCCTGGCAACGTTATCTTTCATCCGCCTCCAGCTCTGGCCGGGCGCGATTGGCGAGCCCCTGACGCACAGCGCGCTGGCGCCAGCCCCACCCAACGTCATTGGCCCGCTCCCCTGCAACCACTTAACGCGGCTGCGGGAAGTCGACCCGCACGCGCGTGCCCGTCCCCAAATCTCGTCGATCCTGGTGGGTCGGGGAATAATGGGGTTGTTAGAGAATATCCGGATGACAGAAATAGGGGGCAGGCGGGAAAGCAAGAATGACGGCCGGACTGAATCGGGTGTAAGGAGAAAAGAAACAGAGTGAAAAACGACGTAAACCAATGCAATGCGATGCTATTAACCTTTCCCATGCTTTGTACAGGGTGCACCCGCCATAGTATACAAAACCACATACCCAATCCGACCGACCGACTACGGAGTACTCACTACCCCTTCCAAGTCAACCACCCAAAATAAACCCCCACCATCCACAGCACCCTCCAAACCGTCGTCCAAAACTCCGTCACTACCACCCCAGCTTTACTCCTCGGAACCCCCCTCCTCCTCCCCTGCGCAGCCTTCCACTTCCCCCCATCATAATCCTCACTCGCAATCTCGATCCTCGGCGGCCCCCTCGCCCTGCCCGCCCCTCCCCAACCCCACTTTCCGGCTGCCGACCCATTCCCATTCCCATTCCCACCCCCACTCCCATAACTCTTGCGCCTCCCATGCCCATGCCTGTTCCCACCAAGAGGACTCGGATTCCGCGCCTTGCCCCCCACCCCGTTGATCCCCCTCACCCCGCCCGGCACCTGCACGACGCGCGCCGTCGCCCCGTTCCCCCCCCCTCCCCCTCCTCCTCCGCCGCCGCCATTATGTGAGGCCGAAAACCCGCGGGGCTGCGGCGGCAGCGCATACTCGTCATAGTCCTCGATCTTGGCCTTGAAGACCGGCAACAGACTGCGCGATGGGGTCAGGGGGCCCACGTTGGCGGGGTCAAGCGCAAAGGGTTTGAGGCCCAGCAGCGGGACGAGGAACGCGCGGACGGCCAGGACGGCGACGGAGATGACGGCGAAGGTGGCGTAGCGGAGGTAGGTGGCCAGCTGGCTGGGCAGGAGGCAGAGGTGGGTTTGCAGAGTTGGTTTGCCGGTGGCGAGCAAGGGTTTGCCCGTGGCCGGGTCGATGGGGTTGTAGAGGGAGACGAGCAGGAAGCCCGGCTTGGCGACGCCCATGGCCATGTTGATGCTCTTGACGGTGATCTCGGGGACGTTGGCCTGCGCGTCCGAGTGGGTGACGGCGCAGTAGTCGTGGTCGTCGCCTGAGAAGGCGTGGACGACGTTGCCGACTTTCTGGATCAGCTGTGCCGAGTCGTTGGGTTCGAGGACGTTTTGGTATTGGTACCCGCGGGAGACGGAGATGGCGTTGCGGTCGTCGGGGACGACGGGGTCGGTTTGGCCCTCGGGGGGTTTGGTAGGCGGCCAGCGTTCGCGGAGCGGCCCACACGGTGTGCCGGGAGGCCGGTAGAGCGGGACATGAGTGAGCAGAATGGTGGGCAGCTCCGGCGCCCCGTCGCCGAAAGAAGGCTTGTCGAAGGTGGCCTTATTCAGTTCCTGGATCCTGTGCTTGAACTGGCCTTCCGGGACCTCCCCGCGGAGGAAGCGCAGCTCTCTCTCGACCGCCTTTTGCTTTTCCACCTTGGCGGCGTTCAAAAAGTGCTCGACCGGCTTGTAGATTGGCCTCAAGTCGTGGTCCTTGGCCTCGACTGAGGATGCCGCACTCATCGAAACAGTGTCGACCGACACGAAAGTGTGGTTTCCGACGACGTCGATCCGGTTGCCCTCGCCAAAGTAGGTCTCGAACCGTTCCTTGACGGGGATTTTGATCTCGGAGCCGAACCCCAGATCGTGGTTCCCAGGCAGACTGGTGACAATTTTCCGCCTCTTGGAAGTCGCACCGATCGCTGTTCCGGCCTCCACCCAGGGGCGCAGAAAGATGTCCCCAAACCTGGCATACTCCTTCAGCCAGTAAAACTCGCCATACGTCTTGTGCCACTTCTTCAAGTACTTTTGTTCACTCTTTGGGTGAGGGCCCCATTCCGGGTCTTTGAATACCCCGCGCTGCGTCTTCCACTCCCTGCCTCCGTCAAACAGGTCGCCCAAGAAAAAGATGCTGTCAGGGCTGAGCTGCCATTGAAGCTGGTTGTACGATCGCCGGAGGTAGTTGTCGGTGATCTGCATAGTCAGGGGATTGATCGGCCACGGGCGGCCGGGATATGAGTGAGGGTCGATGAGCTGGGGGTCGGCGACGAGCGCGACGCGGTGGGGTTCTGCGCCAGGAGGCTAGACGGCGAGCAAACAGCATGTTAGCGTTTGGTCTGGGAGCACAGTTTTCCATGTTCGTGTGCCTGTCATACCCAGTTCTCCCAGTTGCTCCAGTGGCAGTCCTCAACCTTGGAGTGAAACGCCCATCGCTCCCCCCAGAGCATTACCACGACCCATACGGCAACGAGCAAGTGCGGGAAGCTGAGCAGGCGGTTGTAGGTCAAGTTCTGGCGCAGGCGGTGCCCCAATGACACGATCGCGGCGTAGGTCATGTGGCGACCGCGCTCGCGCCAGAACCGGAGGAGCGAGCGCAGGGATTCGGCGACGAGGGCGCGGAGGTCATCAAGCGGAGAGGTCGAGTGGTCTCGGTGATCGCGGTAAGAAGGCGAGTAGCCCTTGTAGGGGGTGTTATAGGGCCGGGCCATGACGGAGTGCTTGTGTCGCCATGCCACAGTCCTCTTTGGCCCTGCGAGGCGCTAGGGTGGTGGCCCACGGGGACTGGAATGTCCCGAGGCGCTGGTTGGGAGGGACAACGGAAGGTCGGCAGGAACGGCGGCGTGTGTTGTTGTCGACTACGCTTCCATCCCTGGTGGCGCGCGCTCAAAATATGGGAAATGACGAAAAAGCTGCCCCGTTTCCTCAAAAAGATAAATGGCATTCAAACATCCAATGCTGAAAAGGAGGTCGCTGCTTGGCTGGTTGCGGACCCACTGATACATCCCTGTGGTGCTGCGGGGGTTGAGCTCCAGCGGGCAGGAAGCCCCTGTCAGTTCACTCAGCTGAAGCAAAAGCCCAGACCCCCCGGCCGCCCAGCCTCCCGGCGTCAAGCTGCCAAGGCCGGGCCTTCTCCAATTGCGAATTGAACATTCCTTCTTTCTTCCCCCCCCTTGTTCTTCCTCAGTTGTGTAACTTCCAGTATCCGTAAGACTGGGCAAATGCAGGCCTCTGTAGAATTGGTGGGAGTATCCACAATATTGTGATACCCGACCCTTGGTGACTGCAGTAGCAACGGCCGGTGATATCTTGTTTACTTTGTAATTGTGTCTTGTGAATATCTTCTGTGCCAAGCGCCCGAACCCCTGATGATTGCGCGTCGCAGTGGCCTCGCTTCCATCCGACACGTAGAAACCAACCAATTTCTGATACTTTCTCTAGAAAAGAAACGCGATCCCCGCCCCCCAACGCGTTTTCCCAACCTCAACCGTCAAGTACGTGGCTCTTCAGCGCAATCAGTTGCGCCTATCGCGCCCATCGCAAACATGGCGTCCACTGACCCGTCAACCCCCTCTCACCCGTATTATCCCCTTGAGATCGAAATCATCGGCTACCTAGCCAACCAACACTCAGTGCCCACTCTGCTTGCCTTCTTCGCGTCGGGCTGCGCCGCGGTCTTTGCATTCACCTATGCCATTGTCACGCGTATGCGTGCAGGGTCGTCCCGCCTGCGCACCTCGGAGCTCCTGACCGTCCTCTGGTTTGTGCTTTGCGGCTGCATCCATGCTTTCTTTGAGGGCGTAAGCAGGAATCTATAATAAAAATGATGTAAAATAAAAAGAACAGTAAGCTGACATTTGCTGGCAGTACTATGTCTACAACTTCCGCGCCATGGGCGGCCTGCAGACCGTCTTCGGCCAGCTCTGGAAGGAATATTCGCTCTCTGACTCGCGCTACCTGACCCAGGACCCCTTTGTGTTGTGCATGGAGACCATCACGGCCGTCTGCTGGGGCCCGCTGTCGTTTGCCATCGCCTACATGATTACGACCGAGCATCCCCTGCGCCATCCGCTGCAAATTATTGTCTCGCTGGGCCAGATCTACGGCGATGTGCTCTACTACGGTACGAGCATGTTTGACCACTACATCGCTGGCATCTCGTACTCGCGCCCGGAGCGCTACTATTTCTGGGGATACTACTTCCTCATGAACTTCTTCTGGATTGTCATCCCAGCCGGTATGTGTCTTTTTCCAACTGACAACGTTGGGATTCGAAGTGCGAACTAATGGAACATGCAGTTCTTGTCAAGGTTAGCATCAAGGCGTCCGTCAGAGCGGCGAATGCGTTGAAGCAGCTGGAAAAGGGAAAGAAGACAGCATAAGATGCGGCGCTGTCGGGGGGAGTGACGAAGTATCCAGTTCTCAGACTTGAGCACCCAAGACACCTCAGCCAATGTTCGGGGCGGTGGCAGCAAGTCCAACAATCCTCCATTGCTCGGCCAGCGGCCCAGCCCACCCCTAGTAACGGGCCGCTCCGGCGTGTGAATGTACAATGGGCAACACAAAAATAGACGAGGGGCAAGAAGTTGAATGAAATGTACCTTGATCATCGAAAGAGTGCAGCCCTTGACCTCCCAGCCTTCCGTAACCGAACCGCGGTCGGGTGACAGGCGTTGTTATATGAAGCAGGAAGCATCAATGGACAAATTGAAAAATGCAAGACCAACCCCTTAGAACCCACCAGGCAAAACAACAGGCTCATCTTAAGACCTCTTATAGACCCCCGAAAAGACCCATGCAAATTACTCCTCAACGTCAAACCCACCATCATAACCAACGTCACGTCGGCAAACAATCCCCACCACCCAGCACCAAAACAGCAGCAGCCAACACCCGCAATCCGCCTCCGCACCCCGCCACACGACTTTTACCAAAGTCTCGACGCCAAACAGTAGCATTCCACCACCTGTATGAACCTGAAGATGGGATACAATCCACCGTTGACTAAATTTCGGCTTCACAGGACCTGAAAACTGTAGAAAGCGGAACATACATTTCACCCAGGCAGACACCTTTCTTCAGGGGTTAGCGCCAACTGATATTGAGATGTTGTGATTTGGAAGCGGTGTTATACTCGCTAAAACTGCTCTCCTTGTTGGGAGTTGTGGTTCTGTTGTTGACTTTAGGGGATTGAGGAAAAGGGGAGCATGTCGAAATGCCAAGCCCTCTTGCCTCAGCCAAACGCAGGGATCCCAGGCCGCTCCACTGCCGGCTCCATCCACCAATCGCAGCCACCAATTAACATTTTCAACCCTTTTCCCGACCGACCGACGCCCACGGCCAAACTTACTGGAACCTCCAACCCTCGAGCCTGAGGGCCACCTGCCAGCCAAACAACCAAACAGCGCCAGCAAGCCTTCACAATGATGAGCCGCCAGGCCATCCAAGCCGCGCGCGGCGTCGCCAGCAGCACACCAGCGACCTTTTTCGCCGCCAGACCCATCCCAACAGCCGCACCGACACCGACCGCGTCCTTCTCAACCACCACCGCTCGCCCTGCCGCCGACAGCAACGGCAGCGACCGGCCCCCTCCCTCCTCCTCCTCCAACCCAGCCCCCAACGGCCGCGACCGCTCCTCCGCCGCCGCCCAGAAACTCGCCAACCTCAGCAAGCGCACCGAACCATTCGTCGGCGGCGAACCGACCCGCGGCGGCGGCGGCAGCTCCTTTGCGCCTCGGGGCCGCTTTGTCCCGCGCGGCGGGGCCGGCGCTGGGATCGTCGATGCCCGCTCGCTGCGCGTCGCGCCCGGCGCGGGCGTCGCGGGCGCGCCGCGCGTGCTGAACCTGCGCAGCCTGCGCGGCGGCGCCGGGTTCCGCGGCCGCGGCCGTGGCGGTGACGGGCCGGGCCGGTTTGCCGGCGCGGCTGGTGGTGACGGGCTGCGCACGGGGTTCGGCACGTCGTTCCGCGGCGGGGGGCCCGCCGGGGCCAGGGGCGGTTTTGGTGGTGGGGGTCGATTTGGGGGAGGGGGAGGGCCCGGGGGGCGGGGGCGGGGTGGACGGGGCCGGGGCGGACGGGGCCGGGGTGGGAGGGGTGGGAGGGGTGGGAAGGACAATTCAAGGCGTGAAGACCGGGGTGGGAAGATGACCTTCACGCCTGAGGAGCAGGCGCTGGTGGATCGGCTGGAGAAGGGCGTGGTGGTGCCGTTTGATCCCAAGATGACGCACGAGTCGCTGAGCGGGTACGGCGCGGCCATTGCGACAGACGTGCCGCTGGGCCAGGTCGAGACGGCCATTCGCACGATGCGCCTCATGACGGGCGGCATCGGCTTCAACGCGGAATCGGACGCCACGGCCGATGTGACGGCCATCATGAAGCGGTACGACGAGAAGAAGCCCATCTTCGTGCACAGTGCCGAGGAGAAGGCGTGGATCGAGCGCGCAAAGCCCAAGTACCAGGTTTCTGAGCCCAGCGCCGAGATCAAGAAGGCCATTGTCGACACCGCCATCCTCGGCAAGTATGAGACGACCACGTATGCCCAGCTGGCCGACACCAGCGCCACCATGGCCAACTACCACGGCCGGACCTACACCTACAAGGCGTCGGACTCGCAACGGTTCATGGACAAGGTGGAGTCGCTGCTGCCCAAGAAGAAGGCCTGATGGAGAAGGGGGGGAGGGAGCTTCGGGAGCAAGAGGCTCATGTTGTAACATTATCGTACCCGGCGCCGTGTTTTTGTTCTAGTCTACATGTGCAGAGAGGTATCTATCCATTTATAGACGCAATTATTCTCCGCCGTCCACCTATCCCAAACACCCAGCCTAGCTCCCGCGAGCCGTGATCTGCTGCACCGCCTCCTTCTCCTTGGCCAAGATCACCTTCATCCGCTCATCCTGCAGCTTCTGCAGCTTGGTCTTGAGCCCGTGGAACCCGTCGTCCAGCAGGACCCCCTCGGCCTTCCACTTCTTATTCATCTCGGTCCGCCGGTGCGCCTCGTCGCGCACCCGCGTCCGCCACGCCTGGCACACGTCCTTGGCGCGCTTGACCAGCGCCTCGGCCCGCTCGGGCTCCACCGTCATGGTCAGCTCGAGCGGGTTCTCGTCGCTGCGCTGCGGCTGCTGGTTGAACTCGTCCGACCGCTGCACCGCGCTGACGATGGCCTTGACGCTGTCCTCCTCGAACGCCAGGATGCTCCACCGCCGCCCGCCCAGCGGCGCCACCGTCGCCAGCTCCCGCAGCGGGAACGTCTGCGCCGAGTGCTTGTCCACCAGCACCGGGATCGCCCCGATCCCGTCCGCGTTGAACCGCCCGCCCGACCGCAGCTTCTTGAGCTCCTCCATGTACCGCTTGTCGGCGCGCTCGAACGCGTCCGTGACGTCGGTCAGGTCGAAGGGGTCTTGCTCGCCCGCACCGGCCCCCCCCGAGGCATTGCTGCTGCTGCTGGCGGCGGAGGTGGTGGTGGAGGTGGAGGTGGTGTGTGCGGCGTCTTTCGAGCCGTGTTTACCCTTTTTCTTTTGCCATGTTGCCGTGTGCGAAAAGGGTCGGACGGCGAGGGTGCGCGAGGCCAATCGGCATGTGGTGGTCGGCCGTAGTGGGTTTTGTACTGCTAGGGACGAAGCGGTCCTGGCGAGATATGTTTGTTAGCCTGTGCTGTGCTTGGACGAGTAAGCCATTGGGTCTCGGACGGACCTTGGTAAGGACAATTTGGTGGCCGCATTGTGGCGCAGTAGAGTGTTGGCAGCCCGTAGGTATTTCATGGTGTTTATTTGGGTTGTTCTGCTCTTGCTGGATCAGGCGTTGAATCGCGTGAGCTGCGAATCAATTCAGTGTCCCCGACGACTGGGTCCTGGATCGGAGGGGAGCCAATCGAATGCGTCAGGGGGCTATCCCCGTCTGACAAAACCATTTTCTGAGAAATGCCAACCAATCATCCAGGTTGCGTGGCCCAGTGGTTAAGGCATCTGCTTTACAGACATATCTTGTTCGGTTTCGCAGAGGATCGCAGGTTCGAGCCCTGCCGCGATCATTACCTTTTGTTTACTGAGCATATGAATCTATTCTATTTTTGTCTCTTGTAAGGGACCGTACGTGGGAGGTGAGTGTTTCAACGGAACCAGTCTGTACTCCGTACACAAGGTGGTTGGTTGGCTTCTGAGCTACATAGTGAAATGGACTGAATCAATGGAAGCACCTGAGTGACACAGAGAGAAAGAATAAGATATATTTGTTCAATTCATGCAGTCTCGAACTCTCCCCTCCGTTTCAAGACAACAAGTACTTCAGGAAATGGATGCACGGCCGGCTTGATAGATATAGCTTATAGGAGATGGAAACAAGTAGAAGATACCGAAACCCATGTGAAGCATCTACCGTCCTAATGTAGAGAGGAAAGGGAGACATTCAAGGGAGCAGAAAAATGGAGAACATCCCTCTCAACATTAGAACAGAAATATGGCTAAAGTTGCTCCGTGATCCATCTCCTGGCTGTCTTGTCCCTGGAAACCATGGAGAAAAAAAGATCCCTACATCGATATTGGCTAATTGGGTAAATGTAGTAGGTGCTAAAACGTATGTCGGTGCCATCTCGAAGAGGTGAAGGACTCAGAGCGCTGGGATAGGGGAGAGACTAGTGGTTCCCAACCACATCCTGTCTGCCCTGTCATCTCCAACAGGGTGATAATTCCAAAAGAGACCTCCTCGCCGATCAGAAAGGTTAACCCCATCTTCCTTTCTCCTATTCTCACAAGTAACCTGAAGGCCCCATGGAGAATCTCCCCACAATCTCAGACCAGAACCCAGTCAAGCTTGTCGGGTATGCTTTCTGTCCGCATACCGCCTGACACAATCTCCTCAATACCACCACTTTCCGCCGCTCTTCCTAGGCGGGAAGTGGGCCTGTGAGGTAAGTTCCTGTTCGCGGCCCGACGTCTGATGGCAGCGTCGACATGTCGACATCATGGTCGTTGATGTGGCTGCCATCGTCGCTGCCGTCCTTATCATCCTCGTGGTCGTCGCCACGCTCCCCATCTTCGCGGTCGACACCATGCTCCCCGTCCGCGTGGCCGTCGCCATCGACGATATCACGGTCCTCCTCTTCACTACGGCCGTGGCCGCTGACGCTGTCCCTCGGCCAAAACCGAGAGGATTTCTAATTGACTTCGGTTCCACATAGCAGACACTTTACATGTTCAGCCCACGTCTTGTCGCCAGCGACACCATCGCGCAGGTCCCTGAACTCGATCATGGGCGGCCCAATGTTGGCCATCTTAAGGGTCGCCTCGAAGAGCCCCTCCCACGGCCTCGAGCTGTCGCCGTTCACTTCCCCCTTCTTCCGTGCCTTGCCCGGCTTTCGGCTCAGTGTTGTCTTGCCTGCCGTTGTTGGCTTACGCCGTGTATCTGTGCTCGCCTTGTCGTTCGTTGCCTGCGGCTCGGCGGATCGCTCGGCAACAGAATCTTCGGGCGCTGTTGTCGCATCCTCGTCGTCGGCCTGCTTGACCTCGACATTGTCTTTTGTGCCAACATGGACCGCGTCCGTCTCGGCATCGGCTTTAACATCGATCGAATGCTGCGTGGAAGCGTCGCCGCTGGTTTCGGTGGGGCTGGGTGGCCGCTTCGCTTCGTCGGCATCTTCCTCCTCTTTCTTAGTCGTTACTGGGGCCAGGTGTGGTTTGTCGGCGCCCAGGCGGTCGTATGTTGCCTTGAGGGCATCGTCCAAGATGCACTGTTCGTGCATCCACTTCCTGCAGTTATCCATTGTGCACCCAACTAGCATCTTGTCTGGGTTCGCCGGGGTATTGCAGCTGCACACCATCTCGACCGTCTGCGTGGCAGGGGTTAGGAGGTATCCTGATTACAGATAAGGGGGGGTTGCGCACCGAAAGCTCGTATGTCCTGACGTCAAATGCCTGCCTCCAGTACAGGGCGTTTTGTATCTCCTCGTCATTCTCTTCGTACCATTGCTTCACCTGCGCTTGCGAGGTGACGCTGACCACATTGATGATATCCACTGCGCCCGGTTAGCACCGGCTCGACTGCCAACTGCGCCACCTGTTCGAAAACGCTTACTGTGGTTGGACGCGACCAGCTCGTTCATGCCGTGGTATGGTTGGCGGCTGTGGACTACCTTCTTGCCGTCGTGCGTCCCTTGTGGGAGCTCGTCGGGCCAGTACATCCAGTAGACTCGCGCGTATACGTGGTGTTCGTCGCTGGCGCGGATCTCCAGGATGCGGGCGACCCAGTCGTCGTCGGACTTCGTCATGGGGTGCATCGGCTCATTGCTGGATTTTTGGCGCTCGATGCTGGAGTCGTTTGCGACGTAGATGAAGCCTTCGCTAAAGTATTTTACTCCGTTGACTGTGCGACAGAGCGGACGAGTCTGTTAGTCCGCAGCAGTCCAGGGCGGGCGCGTCGCATGGGATGAACAGCATTGCACTTACGGACGAAGCTGTTGTACCTTGTCATGTCGGTCCATCTCTTGGTCGGATCGACGTAGTAATGGAGGTCCATGGTCTGGTGTGTCTTGAATTTGCCGCATGGTGCAAAGGGCGAGGGTTGCAAGTTGATCCTCAAGCTTGTGTCATCTTCCTCGCCATTCTGCGTGCGCCTGCGCTTCTTCTTCTTCTGCTCCCTGTCTTTGGGGTCGACGGTCTTGATGGAAAATGGACATTCTGCCCGGTTGTCGAGCTCGGGTTCGGCCCTCGGCCTCTTGCGCGAGGATGTCATGGCTGGCGAGTGATCGAGGTGGTTGGTGAGGGCGGCGGGACCAAAAAGACACCGGTTCGGGATCGCGACCGTGCGGAGGCTGGGATGGGGGGAACTGGAGTTTGATTGATGCGCCGGGGAAGAAGACTCGAGATTGCTGGTTGCCTGGGTGGTTCGGAGATACGTCAGCCCTCGATGAAGCTGATGGGGCCCAACGGCGGCGCAGAAGTGCGGGAGCGTAGCGTGGGAGCTAGGTACCTGGTATGCAGTGGCTGGGAAAGCGCCGATGGAGGATGCGGCAGCTGCTCTGGGATGCAGCGACCGGGCCTAACAGGCTCTCCTGGGCGCCTTCCGGGCGTGAAAGGGACGGTCGCGGCTGTCGAATGAGTCCCCCCTATTCGTTGCGGCCCAGATGGGCGATGCTCGTGCGTCAATGGGCGATAGCAGCGCTATTGTCGCAATGAAGATGCCAGCAAAATTTCCCGAGATCGCGTCCGCCACCCGGGACCCGGAAATGCATGGGACCCAGCCACGTGATCTTGCCTAGCATGAGGAGCTGCAGAGGGGAAATGGGGGAAAAGCTGTGGCTGGGCAGATCTGGACTCCGCCAAGGAATGGGGTTCGGCATTTCTGGACCCAGCTCCCGTCTGAAGGTTGAAAAGCATGGGCCAACAGGTTGGTCTGTTGCTTTCAGCGGCATTCCTTTTTCTATCAAACTTCCAAGTTGGTGGTCTGCTGTACTTGTTTGTTAGGCGGCGGATCACAAACTCAAGGACCTCTCAGTGACATTTTCTCATTCGATCCAATTCCTCGATTCACGTTTGAAATCAGCACGGAATAACAGCACTACCGTTCCTTTACATGAGGTTGAGAATAGATACATAGCCATTCGCAGACAATGCCTCTTTCCACCATCATTCCACGCCAACCACACCCAACATATTACATTACAGGACGGTAAAGCCAGCTGCGCCTAAAACGCTGCATCCTGTCCAACCAACACACCCAATCAACCAACGCCGGCGCTATGCACATCCGCATCCGTCAATCACATGAAATACAAAACCGCACAAACAGTTGCCTTGGCCCTTCCACCAGTTGGCCCTCATCCCCGCAGGTATCATCACCTCACCTCCGACCCGTCTCCACAGCGTACGCGTCCAGAGCCGCGTGACGGTCCTCATCACTCTCCCCCCCAGTCCCACTCTCCGCCTGCCTCAGCTTAAACCCCTCAATAATCCGGGCCAGCTTCTCCCCCTCCGACCTCCCCCTCTCCACATTGATGCACCAGATCAGCGGCGCCGGAAACCCGACCAGCGCGGCCAGGAACCAAAACGCCGGCCGGATGTCCCCCGACGCGTCAATGATGGCGCCCACGATCGCCGGCCCAAACACGCTCGACCCCTTGTCCGTGATGGCGTACAGCGCGAAGAAGGCGGCCTCGGACCCGGGCGGGATCAGCTCGCCGTAGAGCGAGCGGCAGTAGCCGCTGAGGCCCCCCAGCACGAACCCGTAGACGGCGGCCAGCGGGTACATCTCCCAGGGCTGCTGCAGGCCGAAGACACCCCAGTTCCGGACGGCGGGCAGGTAGCCGAGCAGGCCGTAGAGGGGGATGAGCTCAAACAGCGCGATGCACGCGAGGATGGTCTGGTGGGCCTGCAGGCCGAAGCGGCGCGAGATGTAGGACCACGAGAAGGCGCCGATGATGCCCGCGGTTGTGGAGATGACGTTGATCATGCCCAGTGCCCAGGGCTCCATGTGGAGCTGGGTTTTGGCGAAGAGGATCGCGGTGGACGAGGTGGTTGCGATGGCGTCGGAGAGGAGGAACCAGCCGCCGAGGAAGAGGACGATGTCGACGAGGCGGCGGGCAAGCTTTATGGTGCGGAAGAGGGACTTCCAGGCGTAGAAGGTGTATGAGATGAATGCGCGTATCCCCTTTTTGCTCGACGATGCCGGCAGTGGGGGCCCTGGCCGAGGACGGAGCCACATGGCGGCGGGGACGGTGAAGATTGCCCACCAGGCGCCGATGACAAAGAGTACCACTCGCTGAGCCCATGTCGTGTTCTTCATCTGGATTAGGATGAAGATGACGACGCACTGCAAGAACAGGCCCGCGATATATCCGATGCCGATGCCCATGGCTGAGATCTGGGTCGACAGGATCAGCTCTTTCGAGGTCAGGTCCTCGCGCGTTAGCACGCGGGATATCGAGTACCCATCCTCGAGCGTATTCCGGGGTAGCAGTGCCGCTGTCGAGTCCATCGCCCTCTCAGCAGTATCCACTTCCTCCTGGCCGTCGGGGGTGATCAAATCAGCACCATCGGCGTCGGCATGGGTGATCTCTGGGTGGTGCCTGACAAGAAGCGGGAGGAACGAGTTCAGGAGCACAAACGAGGCGCCGAAAGAAGTGTTTGACACGATGGCGAGTAGCGCGCCGAACAGGTAGACCTTTTCCGACACGAAGATGTAGAGCATGACGGAACAGCTTCCAATCCAGGCGAAGGCAAGCAAGAGCTTCTTTCGGTAGTTGCCGTGGTCCGCCGCACAGCTGATGCTTACAACAATGATTGCCTGCAACAGGACGCTTATGCTGAAGGTGTACATGGCGAAGCTCGCCGTATTGATCTCCATGCCCAGGACATAGACGACGCACTGGCCCGTCTTTTCGGAGCTGGCGCCGCAGGGCGACGTTCGGTCTGACAGGAGGACGCCATTTTCTCTGGCTAGACTTTCGAGCAATATCGGGATGAAAGAGCCTGCCAATTCGTTAGCTTCTGCACTCGGCTCGACCGTGATATCGCCAAGGGAAGCGGTGATGGTGGAGGAGGCGTGGTGGATGTGGAGTCGGGGTGGTCGTGAGGCCGCATACCGATTGCTAAATAAACCACGGCATTAGTCCCAGTGGCATCCCATCTCTCCCGCGCCAGACTCACCACAGATAACATAGACCTCGGCTGCAAACGCATAGGCATACCAGCCCGCCAGTTCCTTGGAGCTGGTGGGGCGGGTGTCGTCGCCGGGATAGCGCGGCGGCGGCACACTCAACAAGCTGCGGCCGCTGCCGCTGCTCCGCCTGCTCCGGCTGCCGTTCATCGTCCCAAAGTAGTGGTAGTAGTCCTGCGAGGCCGTGTCGGACCGCTCGTCGTCGGCTTCGAACGAGGACGAATGCGACAGGAGAGAGCGCTTGGACGCGTGCGAGAGCTGCGAGATGCGAGACCACAGCCGTGGGGCGGGCGGCGGACGCACAGGCTCCCTTCGGGGCGCCATCATTAGCGCAGCTCAGCGCAGGGCGCGCCGCGCACCGACCAACTAGCCGGGATGGCCGCTGCTGGGGAAGAATCCACAAGGAAGGATAGAGGAACAGATCTGCTCAGGGAACTAGAATGCATCCGCATCCAAGTCGGTGTGGTCGCCGTCGCATGTACTTGTCGGCCTGTCGCTTTGGTTTCATGTTTTCAAAAACCCCTCCCCGCTGCTTCAGTTGTCTGCCGAGCGTGTAACAGGAACAAGGAAAGCCCGGAGTTGATGCCATCGAGAGGCCAGGACCCTGGTTATGTATGTCCCCGACTGGACTGGATTGGGACAGGGAAGCCTCCACTGTTAATCGGGCTGATGTGCTAGACCTGGGGTTCGAGGAAGCAGGCGTGTTGATCTCGGCGCTTGTCGCCGGCCACACCACCTCGTCTTTGTCCTGGTCCTCCCGTCCCGTCCCCTCCCCGTCCAAACAGCCTGCCGGAGGCGAGGAGCCCCGTTATCCTTTTAGACACCTTTGGCATCCTGGAGGACTTCGAGCTCGAAACACCTCACTTGGTTATGAGGCGAACTGAATCCGAAGCCCAACCAGGACGGGCGCCGACCGTTGAGTGATGTGATCCACACTGGATGGCAAGGCGGTGGCAGTTAGCGACTGCAGGACGGCCTGATCTCTGCCGAGTGGAGTGGTTCCTGCGCTGCCTGCATGGCCTGCACACCTCCTTGGCCCGGGAATGGCTTCAACCAGGCAAGCGGCTGGTGAGCTACTGGCGGGTGAGACATCCAAACTGGCCACACGGTGAATCCGCGGTCTATCTTTCGTCACAGGACCTGTGAGTTCCGATCTATGGTTCCTCCGTTTGGATGCCATCTCTGCCAAGCCGGGCATGGTAGCGGCGCAGTGAGGGGTATGACGGTGCGACCCACTGAGCTCCGAACCAGGATGCTGCCAGTGGCGCACCGACTGGTCAATCTTCAGGCAGAGCTCAGGCTTGGGATACACATCAAAAGATGGACATATTCTGCCGGTAATTTTGAGTGGGGATTTATAAACAGAAGACGGCAGAGGTATAGTGGCCATGTGAGTATTGGTTGACGGAAAGTCGGGCTGACTGCGATGTCGGCAAGAGCTCTCCTTCCATGTGATGCTGGGGGCTAGGTATGGCTATCCGCAACACAGAGACACTGGCACTCTTCAGTAAACATTCGACCCCGGATCCGCAGTAAAATGTGCATTAAACTGGTAAACAACCATGACCTTCTCAACCCTTGTAATGGCTGGCTCCCAGTCAACCGGGCCCTGTGGCCGTCTCCCTTGGTATCAGCGCAAAGAAAACAATGCGAAGCAAAGCAAATCAGCGGGCGGTAGCCGACATCTTCCTCGGCCGACCTCCCGCCCTTCGGGAACGAAAGAGGGAAACCCCCATCACTTCTTGAAGATGCCCATAATCTTCTGCTTCAGCTTGTCCGCCAGCCCGACGGGCGCCCCGCCCTCCGCGCCCGGCTTCTTCGTGGCAATGTGCTCGTTGCCGGCGCCGCCGCGGCCCGTGTGGTAGTCGGCGTTGGCGTCCTGGCTGGGCCGGACAGCCGCCTCGGGGACCAAGTCCTTGTCCAGCCGCGTGACCGACTTGACGCCCGCGTCGCCGATGTTGGCCGCGCCTGTGGGGAAGAAAACGGAATGGTCAGCCTTGTGGAGGGTTCTAAGCGAGCGATTCTCTTATCGCGACGCGAGCCTTGGCGCGCATGGCGGATGTGGGGTGGTGATTGCAATTGCAGGGGTGATGTTGCGATAACGGTGTCAAGGGACGAGCTTGGGTCGAGGGCGAGGTTCGAGACGGTCGCATTTGTCTCGGGCCGAGCTGATGGGAAATCATTTGGGGGAGTGTTTGGAAAATGTACGCACCTCCGCGACCAGTGCTGAAAGCTCCGTCGCCGTGGCTCCCGGCCTCCCCAACGCGAACCACCTCTCCATCGACATATTCCGTCTCGTCGGGTTTGATGTTGGCCGCACCACCGCGGCCGTGGGAAACTTTAGCGGGTTCCGACATTTCGAATCGGCCAAGGTCGGAGACGTAAAGAAAAAAAGAGTGGTTTGGAGTTGCGGTGGGATGATAGTTCTCGAAGTCGGCGGAGTTTTGGTTTGCGACTGGCAGAAGCTGGAAAGCCTGGGAGGAAAAAGGCGGGCCTTATAATGCAGCACAGCCGCGAATCACACCAGGGATGTTGAAATGCCTAGTCTTGAGAATTAGGAGACAGAGATGACGGATGTCGCGACCTTTCCTACAACTGCTTTGATAACCGGAGTGAGCGTTGAAAGATAACGATAGCACCATCGATGCCAAGACCTGAAAGACCTGGAGGCATGGGGTTGGCTCCAGGATATTGCATTAAGCATGATGCCAACAACCCCCACGTTGTTTCCGCACAAGGCTTGTTCAGGAAAAGCTACATTACCCAAGGGAGCAACCTTTCTTTAGCATGTCCAACTGCTCCTGTTCCTTCATTTGATTTAATAACGATAATGTGAAGTCTTCTATATTCCTCCACAGAGCTGGCCATAGGCAACATGCGCCCGCGCACTGCTGAGGACATGCCCAACATCCACTTACACATGCAACAATCCGAGGGCCTGGAGCTGTGCGCCACTCGCTGTGGGGAAAGGCTTGGCACCACTCAGCTCTGCATGGCTTGGACAAACCAAACAGCATTACGTACCTGAATTGCCGATATGGGATTCTTCCCAGTCGCACCCCTCAGGATCGTCAAGCGGGAAGCGGGAGGCTAATGCACGTCCGCAATAAGCTCTTTTCCGCAAATCGTCGTTTCTAAGTCCACCGTCCATGACGAAATATGCATTCCATTCTTGGGAGGCTTCGAGGCGTTTTGAACCCAACGAGCTGGATTCTGGGAGAGGGCCGACTCCATCTAGCCTCTAACTTGGCAAGTGTACAGTGTATTTACCCCTCCATGTTGAGACTCTCATCATCCGTGTAGCTACCCTCACTCTCAGTATCGCTCTCTCGGCCGGTTTCCCGCTCGACTGTCTCGGCTTCCGCCAACAGCCTCCACCGCTCCTCCACAACCAAGTCGAGCCACCTCTCTTCGGCGGCGTGTCGTCTCTCCATCTCGCGCTCCTCCGCTGCATGCGCCTCCTCCCGCCGCTGGCCCTTGGCCTCGATGAGTTCCTCGCGGACCGCGACCTCGTCCTCGACTGTGTACCGAACCCTTTCGAGCTCTTCGTCCCTCCACCGACACCACCTATCCATCCGCGCATCATTCTTGTTCATCACCCCGCGCATTGCCCGATCGACGCGCTGCTGCCCATCCTTCGTCTTTGCCCAGAAACCCGCCAGGGCCCTCCGATACTCCCCCTCGACCTGCCTCTCCCAGGCCACTCTGTTCCGGTACTCCGTCTCCAGTTCCTGCTCCCGGCCTTGCAACTGCCCCGCCTTCCACCTCTTCAAACTCACCTTTTCCTCCGCCAGCTCCGCCGCCTCCCGCTCCCGCTCCTCCGCCGCGCGCACCGCAAACGCCCTTCTCTCCCCCACCGCTGCAACCGTCCATTCCCCCCTCTGCATCCCATCCACCTCCCTCAGCCGCTCCTCCAACCGCGCAAACCGCTCCCCGACCTCCCTCCCCCGCGCCCTCTCCCTCCCCCTCCTCGCGCTCCGCCTCTCCACCCTCTCCACCCTCTCCCTCGCCCTCCGCTCCCGCTCCTCCCTCTCCAGCGCCTCAATCTCCCGCAGCGCCTCCGCAAACCACACCTCCTCCGCGCGCGCCGCCGCCTCCTCCGCCTCCTCCGCCGCCTCCCGCACCGCCCGCGCCGCCCGCCGCACCCCCGCTAGCGCCTTGATCCCGTCCAGCTGCGCCGCCGTGCACGCGCACGTCCGCCACCGCGCCCCGCACACGTAGCAGAACTGCCCGCCGCACGGGCACGTCATGTGCTGGCACGCCGCGCCGTGCTCGACCAGGATGCCGCAGTCGGGACACCGCCGCCAGCCCTCCTCCGCGGCGAGCCGGTCGATTTCGGCGATTTCGGCGATTTCGGCGATTTCTTCGGGCGCGGCGGCGGTGGAGGGGTTTGCGGCGCGCGGGCAGTGTGCCGGGGTCGGGTGCGCGGGCGCGCCGCAGGCGAGGCATGTTCGGTGGCCGCGGGCGCATCGCGCCGTGTGCTTTTTGCGTGTGTGCGCCGTGGTGGGGCGGCGCGGGGCGATGTAGATGCCGCAGTCCGGGGTTGGGCAGTACAGGCGGTCCGGGCCCGGCTGGGCGAACTCGGCTTGCTTGAGTTTGTAGTTCTTGGCCAGGTTGCGGGTCGCGTGCTTGGTGATGGTGCGGTGGGGGATGGGGTTGAGGCAGCATTTGGGGGGCCACTGGGCCGGGTTGTTGATGGCGGTGGTGATGAGGAGGTTGAAGCAGACCTTGCAGTAGGGGTGGCAGGCGGTTTTGATGAGCGCTTTGGGGGGCAGCTCTTCGAAGCAGGAGACGCATGCGCTACGGCGGAGGTGTTAGTCTGGGAACAGTGGTGCCGAAGCAGCAGGGGCGCGGGGGCTCACGCTTCTTCCGAGTCCTGGTCCGCGCGTTGGCTGGGTTTTGCATGCAGATGTTTGTAGATGAACTGGGTAAAGGGGCTGGGGGGGTCGGCAACATCGCCAGCTCCGGACGGCAGCATGTCGTAGGTTTGGGCGCTGGTCTCGCCTCTGGTCTCGCCCTTCTCGACAAGGTGGTGGAATATGCGCCGCAGCCCGGACCTGGGGCGTCCCGTGGACTTGAGCGACCCTTCATCCCCCATCGACTCGGTAGGTCCTGCATCTGGCGTGGGATCAACCGCATCGGCGACGTTGATGCTCGGCACCGTCAGCTCCGGCGTGTCTGTGATAGCCCTGGCCTTGCCCTTCGCATCTTCTTCCGCGTCCCTCTGCAGACTCGTCTCCACCTGTACCGCTGCCGTCTCTACCCTCTCCTTTTCAATACGTGCTTGTTGGGTGACGTTCTCCAGCGCGGATTGGATTACCGTCTTGATGGTTTCAGGGGCTGAACTGGGAAACTTGACGAGCGAGTCGGGAGGGGGGTAGGCTAGGATGTCGACCTCTTCCTCCTCCCCTTTGAGCACTCCTTCTCCTCCTGCTTTCCTCTTTCCCTTGTCCTGGCACTCCAGCGCTTGTTGCGTTGTCACCTCTACGCTGCTTCTAGTGCTCTTCGCAATATCCTGGTCATGCTGGACTGCTGCCGGCACACCCTTTGCTGATCCGACTAGAGCTGTTGAGCCTGCCAACCAGGCCGGTCCGGTGGTTGCGTCTTCCTCCACGGTGCTGGCTGTCGGCTGATTGGGAGGCGGAAACAGTGCTCTCTGGAGAACGGAAGCCATTTCCGGCACGAGATTGTAACGTTGGGCGATCCAACACACAACGATGAAAAGAACAGAGTAGAGGGCAACGTAGAGTTCGCTCGGGAGCATGGCGACTTGTGACGATCAAGTAGGACAAATAGACGAGGGGGAAGAACAAGAGGCGAAAACAATGCACTCCCACCACGTGCCGGCAGATGTTTGGAGGCCATCCGACAAGCTCCAATCAGGCGTTCTGTGACCATATCTAGAGCAAGCCATGGTTTATGAATGGATGCATACCGAGGCCGTCTTTGAGGCTACCGAGAGGGTGGGTGGAGGCGAAGTCCTGCTACGCCGGAGATGGAACATACAGCCAATCATAACTGTTGTAAAGAGATCAAAACTGCCTGTCAGAGTTGTCACTCTGTGCAAACCAAGTCATGGTTGCGATGGTCGGAACGCCAGGGGCAGTGTTCTAGCGGGGCTGCCCACAAGGCTCTCTGGGGCTGAGTCCTGGATGCGGGCAGAGGCGCTGGGCCGAGACGTTCAGTTCCGTTTCTCTTACCGAGCGCGGCCATTGCCATGCCTGATTGAGCAAATCTTATGCTTAAAGCTTGTGATCCCTTGTCGTGCCAAACTCAACCTTGTTGGTGCAGGTGCCCACTCCCTCCAGCTCAACCTCGACAACATCACCATCCTTCAGCCACACCTGCGGGTTCATGCCCATACCAACTCCCTGCGGTCTATGGGATGATTGAAATCAGCAGCCTTCAACCGACCAAGTCACGACCAAAACAAAAAGCAGAAGAAAAGAAGAAAGGAGGAAAAGAAAAAAAAGACACTTACGTCCCCGTAAAGATCAAATCCCCCGGCATCAGCGTTGTCCCCTGGCTCAAAAACGCAATCGTCTTGCGCACCCCGAAAATCATATCCGCCGTGCTGGCCTGCTGCACCTGCTTCCCATTCAGCCTCGTCCCAATCCTGAGCGCCTGCGGGTCGGCGATCAGGCTGGTGCTGACGATGCCCGGGCCGTAGGGAGCCCAGCCGTCGAAGCCCTTGCCCAGGGACCACTGGCCGCCGCCGCGCCGGATCTGCCAGTCGCGGTGCGAGACGTCGTTGCCGACCGCGTAGCCGAGCACGTAGTCCAGGGCCCGGGCCTCGGACACGTCCGCGCAGGGCTTGCCGATGACGGCGACGAGCTCGCACTCGTAGTCGAGGCCGGTGCCTTGCTGGGCGATGGGGTGCACGGGGATGGGGTCGGTTGGGCCGGAGAGAGCGGTGGCGGGTTTGTACTGGGGTTAGGTTAGTCGCGTGTGGGAGGTCGGCGAGATACGGGTGAGGCGGCGCACGAAGACGATGGGGTATTCGGGGATGGGCATTTTGGACTGCTCCGTCTCGAGTCAGCCTAGTCTCTCAGGGTTGCCCTCGCGCTGAACACCCACCTCCCTTGCATGCGCCGCGTAGTTGAGACCCAGACACCGCACGGTCCGGACATCCTCGGGAGCTAGAGGCGCCAGCAGGAGGCGGATGTCGGCAACCCGGTCGGTGACATTGTGCCTGCCAAAGATGTCGCCCTGCACAATGCGGGCCTGACGAGCCTGGGCGATGTCGGTGACACCTCGCGGGAGAATGGCATCGCCGTAGTAGGTGCGGCCGTCCCGGGCCAGGAAGCGGACGAGACGCTGAGTATGAAAGATCGGATCAGCCTTTCCATGTTCCCCTGCTGTGACCGGGGCCGTTGGGGGACTCACTGAGAAGGCGGCCATTGTGACAACGGCTGGCTGATTATTTTGCGATGATCGGTGGCATGATCCAAGTTTCAGAGCTGGAAGTCGCCAGTAAACAGGCACTCGCGACACGCCCAATGTGGTAAGATGTCAAGATGGAGATGCCGATAGAATCCCGGGAGCGGATAAGTCCCCCTGATGTATTTACTATTTACAGGGTTCAAGTGCTGAGTGTTAAATACCTAGTGGTGAAGGTGGGGACTGGGGAACCCCTACTGGCCTGTAAGTGTAATCCACCCCTGCTATATGTAATTATTATGCCACCACTCTCCGTCCGGATACTTGGATCCCCGGCCCGGCCCCCTGTCGAACCATGACGTGCCGAGGTCACGGTTTTGATGTCTCGTGAATTTTTGGCACCTTCTCATCAGACTATGAAACCTCAACAACTGCCGTTTTGCGTAATCTGGAACTGCCACAATGCGTCTGTCAGGCCTTCAGAAAGACGTCATTAGCCTGTATCGGCAATGTCTCCGAGAGTGCCGGAAGAAGCCACAGGCAACGCGGGAGCACTTCAAGGCATTTGCCAGGTACACAGTTGAAGAGCTCGTCAATGTCAATGGAGCTGGTGCTAATGTTGACTCAGAACCGAATTCGAAAAGAACATCAAGCTTGATAAACGGGATTTCGGCGCCATCGAATTTCTGTTGCGCAAAGGCCAGCGGCAGCTCGAGGTTTACTCGTCTCCAGGGGTCAAGGACATCAAATGACGACTGCATCTGCTCTTTCCTTCCAGAGCAGCCTTCAATGCGGCCATCCACGCGCCCGTGGACAAACCACCCATCGCACCTCCTTGCTGTAGCCTCTTGCAACCGACGCCAACGCCTCGACAGACACGTCCGCAGTATCCGTAGTTCCCATCACCACTCATTGCAATTTCAACTTTCAACCTGCCTTGCCCCTCTTGCCCCTCTTGCCCCTCTTGCCCGGAAACCCATTCTTTGGATGGATGGGCGATGTCTGCAGCCAGCATAGCCTAGAAAGGAAGCCCGCACCATCGGCCCAGAATCAGAATTGGTGAACCGCGTCCACCGAGTCCCACGACCCGGCGTGCTCCCATGCGACGGAAGCCCAGGCGCAAGGTCCGTTTCTCCTTCGACCGTGTCACCGGTACCCGGAGCTCATATACTCGGCCCCTCCATCAGAATCGCTATTGCTTTCTAGAAGCCCATTGTCTGACCAGTCCCTCCAAACGCCCACGCCCACGCCCACCGACCGAAGACCCCAATACCACCGCGGCCACAGACAGGCATGCTTCTGTGCGCACGGTACAGGAGCGTCTGCCGAATCTGCAACAGTTTCGGGAAGCCGGACTTGCAGTCACCTCTGTCGATCAGAAGGGAAACAGGTACGGCAGAGAAAACCTACAGCCTGTTGCGAGAACCGCGGAACCGGTGCCGCCTCCCGCCGTGAAACGGAGGGTCGTGAAGCTACGGCCGCCGCCGGCCTTTCTAATGATCAAGCCCTTGCCTGCTACCCCATGCTTGCCTCGGCAGCATGACTTGAAGGAAGGCCGAGGTACGGTTCCGATGTCTACTTGGTATGGCCAGTGGCTGATGAGTTATGCAGGCAATGGCGAGCTGGAATCTATGGGAGTATTGGCACCGATTTCAGGGCCCATCAAGGATAGACCAGAAAAGGCTCTACCAGCATTACCCATTCGACGAATTTCGTCGAAATTTCGACACGCCATGGTATTTCCCGCGAGGGCGAATTGGGTTCGTGCTGCACCACCACCCCCGGTGGCTGTTGTCAAGACTGAAGAACCATCTCCGGGGAAGCACGGAACGCCAAGTTACTCGCAAAGCATACATCATCGCAGCCATAGACCCGTTGGCATGCAGTCACAATCCGAAGATAGAACCCCCGCCCAGGCCGATGCGACTGTCATCAAAATCGGCATGGTCAACAGGCACGAACTCCCGGATGCTTGGAATCATGCCATCAGCACGCCATCATACCTTAACAAAGCTCTCAGTGATATTGTTGACAAACTAGAATCTACGGACAGGAGGCGTCAGACAGCGGCCAAGAGATCCCGTCCCCAGTTGTCAATGTCCTGTTCTCAGAGACTCGAGCGGGCTGTCGCGATGCGCCAGCGGCGGATTTCTAAAGGTCTGATCCAAGAGTCCGGAACCATGGAACAACCTGCTCAGCAGCTGGATTCAGAAACCACATCTCTGCTGCCAGAAGCCGGCAGCCCACGGGCAACGAGTCAATATCAGGATCATGCACCACCAGCCGCTAAAAGTGAAGTCCAGAATCCATTGCCCGAAGACGACAGGGAGATCAGCGACCGAGCTATTCTCAGGGGGCTCAATATTGTCTGCGCGGCGTCGGCCAACGCAGAGTTTGACGCCGTGGTCCAGGCCAAAACTGGGTTGCGGGTGCGCCGGTTTCTCGCTGAGTTGCAGAGCTTTGAGGAACTGAGAGGGATGGAACTGAGAGGGATTGGGATGGCTAGGTAGTTATGTATATGGCTGTTGTGGGCGCAAAGGAACGAAGTACTGTACTGAGACGAACAGACAGCTATAGAGGGACGCCAGTTATACATAGAGCTCGATACAAAAGCAGGCAGGTTTAGTTACCCAACTTTACCATAAGGCGCCACCGCACTCTAGGAAAACGGTCTTGGCGACAATCCCCAGATACTAACAGCGTTTTGTACCAAAGATTATCTTAGTATTGTTTTCAGCCGACCGAGTTTTGTATATAAGATAGTCTTATACTACCTAGAGCATTTTCGAATCAATTAGATCTTACTAGCTAAGATAATCTTGCTTATAAAACATCTTAATTAGCTAACCGTCTTTAACTATAAAAACAGTGTTACGTTCAAAACGCTTACCGCCTTACGTAACGGCTCTATCAAGCGATGTAATTGATAGTAATAATACCGCCTGCTCGCCTGCCTGCGCGCCTGCCCGCTCGCCTGCCCGCGCGCCTGCCCGCGCGCCT
>MU853418.1:227568-241974 GCA_033297235.1 Trichocladium antarcticum
CCCGCGCGCCTGCCTATATATAGAAGGTCGTTAATCGGCTTGTGAGCTAACTCGCTGGGAATCGACTTGTTGGTAGGAGCTAGGTTGCAGAGAGCTATAGACCTTGCTGAGCTGTAGAGAAGGTTGTTAATTAGCTTGTAAGCTAACTCGCTAGGTTACAGGGAGCCACACTGACCTTGCTAAGCTTCCGGGTCGTCAATCAGCTTATAAGCCAACTCGCTGGGTTGTAGGGAGCCACGCTAAGATACGGCCTGTAGAGAAGGTTGTTAATTAGCTTGTGAGCCAACTCGCTAGGTTGCGGGGAGCCACACTGACCTTGCTAAGCTTCTGGGTTGTTAATCGGCTTGTGAGCCAACTCGCTAGGAATCGACTTGTTAGTGGGAGCTGGGTTGCGGAGAGCTACAGACCTTGCTGAGCTGCAGAGAAGGTTGTCAATTAGCTTGTAAGCTAACTCGCTAGGTTACAGGGAGCTACACTAACCTTGCTGAGCTTCTAGGTTGTCAATCAGCTTGTAAGCCAACTCGCTGGGTTGTAGGGAGCTACGCTAAGATGCGGCCTGTAGAGAAGGTCGTCAATTAGCTTATGAGCTAACTCGCTAGGTTGCGGAGAGCTATAGACCTTGCTGAGCTGTAGAGAAGGTCGTTAATCGGCTTATAAGCTAACTCGCTGGGTTTCGGAGAGCTACACTGACCTTGCTGAGCTTCTAGGTCGTCAATCAGCTTATAAGCCAACTCGCTAGGTTATAGGGAGCTACGCTAAGATGTAGCCTGTAGAGAAGGTCGTCAATTAGCTTGTAAGCTAACTCGCTAGGTTGCGGAGAGCTATAGACCTTGCTAAGCTATAGAGAAGGTCGACAATCGGCTTATAAGCTAACTCGCTGGGTTTTGGAGAGCCACACTAACCTTACTAAGCTTCCAGGTCGTCAATTAGCTTATAAGCTAACTCGCTAGGTTATAGGGAGCTACGCTAAGATACGGCCTATAGAGAAGGTCGTTAATTAGCTTATAAGCTAACTCGCTAGGTTGCGGAGAGCTATAGACCTTACTAAGCTTCCAGGTCGTTAATCGGCTTGTAAGCTAACTCGCTAGGTTATAGGGAGCCACGCTAAGATACAGCCTATAGAGAAGGTCGTCAATCGGCTTGTGAGCCAACTCGCTGGGTTATGGAGAGCCACTGACCTTACTGAGCTTCCAGGTCGTTAATCGGCTTATAAGCCAACTCGCTAGGTTTTAGAGAGCTACGCTGAGATGCTACCTGCAGAGAAGGTCGTTAATCGACTTAGTTAATTGAAGATATAGTAGATTGAAGATATAGTCGAGAAAATTGAAGATCTAGTAGATTGAAAATTAAAGATCTAGTGGATTGAAGATCTTGTAGATGATGGAAAATTGAAGATATAGTAGATTGAAAATTGAAGATATAGTAGATTAAAGTGTAGTAGATAGAAAATTAAAGATATAGTAGATTGATCAAAATATAGGGCTTAACTCTATAGAAGATAGTCTTAATACTATAAAACTGCTTGCAAGGAAATACAATTTTCATTTCAAAATGGCTTAGAAGTTAGGGGCTGATTTTACATAACAATGGTTTTTCGGCAGAAAACGACTTTAGTGTGAAAACGCTCCAAAACGCTCTCTCGGTCCAAAACGATCTTTATATAGGACCCACCTTACTACTTCAAAACAGTTTTCTATAGAAAATGGCCGTGCCCTGTAGAAATGGCCCTGGTGACTGTTATGTACTGTGAAAATCGCCCCTCATTTCGAAGATCGGTTTGATTGGCCAAGACTATACCCAAGACCGTTTTCCCAGAGTAGGGTGGCGCCTTATGGTAGCCATGACCGATCTTACCTCCTCCTGCTTATCTCGGCTTCATACACACAAGTGTGTTTTCTAAACCCCTTCACAAACTGGGGGGAGGGGGGAGTGCCAAGCCGTTCACCGATCTAAAACTCGATAGCCGCAGCCCAGGTGTCAGGCTGCTGGAAACTACAGTTTCCACTAGAGATGCTATAATCCTTCAAAATCCTGAAGGGTCGGTTGATTATCTGACGTAGGAAAAGCCCCGGGCGCCCGATGGCAGCGACTCGGGCGAGTCCAGATGCAGTCTAGGTACAAATGGGGACTGCTCGTCGTGTTCCCAGAGTTCCGAAAGATAGGATTAAGTATTGAGATGCAAGTGGAGACTGGAGAAAATGGAGAAGAAAATTGGGGAAACAAACTGAAGCGCGCTGCGCCAGAGCGCACCAACCACACGTTCCCGCTGTGCAGGTCACGTGAGCTCGCATGCAACCACTCAGAGCTGGGACGCGTTCACTGCGGGCCAAGCCGCCAATTGAGCTGTTGGTCAAGGACGCGTTTTGACGCGAGTGACATCACCGCGCCGGCATTTGCAACCCATCCACCACCCAACCCCAGGCAATGGCTGGTTCTTCAAAACCGCCCGAGAAGAGGCAAGCCTCGCTTACAAGCTTCTTCACCCAGCGGAGTTCCAATGGATCGGGCAGCCAAAAACCCGCGAGTTCGCCTCCGAAAGCCAGCGACGACAGCAGTCAAGACACTTCCAAGACACCGTCTGCATCGCCAGCCGTGGAACGGCCATTGGCCCGGAAAAGGCCTTTACAGGAGGACGCCGGGAACAGAAATGAGAAATTCAGTCGCGCGATAAAACGTGCCAAGTCCATCCAGTCAATTGCTGATGGCGACGACTCCGAATGCCCGTCCGAGACCGCGATCCCTACAACGACAACCCCTCTCCGCGTCTCCGTCCCTGCAAGCTCAAGCGCGCCGTCCCGCACCGAGATATACGCTTATGATGCAAATCGTTCAAGCCTAGACACTCCCGGAGCTGAGGGGGATGGGGAGGTGGATGCCCGAGACGAGGAACATGCCGCCGCAGTGCAGCGGAAGAAAGAGGAACTCCACAGGAAGTTCGTGAAGAAACTTGGCCATCCAGACAGCATGTCCTTCTTCAGGGGCCGCAACGTCCAGGCCGAGAGCAGCACCCCGGGATTGGAGGGCGACGATGAGGAGGGCGGTGCTGGTGGGGAAGAGGACGAGCCGGCTCTCCCCGCGAAACCGAAGAAGAAGGGTGCCAAGACGGGCAAGCTGACGCCAATGGAGATGCAGTTCCTCGATATCAAGAGAAAGCACATGGACACAGTGTTGGTCGTCGAGGTCGGCTACAAGTTCCGGTTTTTTGGCGAAGATGCCCGGGTCGCCGCCAAGGAACTGAGCATTGTTTGCATTCCTGGCAAGTTCAGATTTGACGAGCGTATGTAGCACTTACCCCTGAGCTAGCCGGCCGTCTGCTAACGCCTGCCCAGACCCCGCGGAAGCGCATCTCGACCGCTTTGCCTCGGCGAGTATCCCTGTCCACCGCCTGAGCGTCCATGTCAAACGTCTTGTCGCCGCAGGGCATAAAGTTGGTGTTGTTCGGCAGATCGAAACCGCAGCGCTCAAGAAAGCGGGCGATAATCGCAACGCCCCGTTTGTTCGAAAGCTCACCAATGTCTACACCAAGGGCACTTATATCGACGAGACTGGAGAGCTCGACCAGCCCGGGGAAAGCGGGGGCGCTCCGGCCGGCGGCTACCTGCTCTGCCTGACCGAATCGCCGGCGAAGGGCTCGGGGACGGACGAAAAGGTCGATGTTGGCATCATTGCCGTGCAACCTGCGACAGGAGACATCATATATGACGACTTTGAGGACGGCTTCATGAGGCGCGAGATTGAGACTCGCCTGCTCCACATCTCCCCCTGCGAGTTTCTCATTGTGGGCGCGCTTTCCAAGGCGACCGATAAGCTCATACAGCATCTTTCCGGCAGCAGCACCAATGTCTTTGGCGACAGGAGTCGGGTGGAGCGGGTCTCCAAGAGCAAGACAATGGCGGCCGAGGCGTCGTCGCATGTCACACGGTTCTATGCTGGCAAGACAAAAGACAAGGACGAACGCTCGGCGGCCCTTCTCGATAAAGTCTTGAAGCTGCCGGAGCCGGTCACGATATGTCTGTCGGCCATGATCAACCATCTGACCGAATATGATCTGGAACACATTTTTGATCTGACCAAGTACTTCCAGTCGTTCAGCACGCGACAGCACATGTTGATCAACGGAACCACACTGGAGAGTCTAGAAGTGTACAGAAACGCAACAGATCAATCCGAGAAGGGGAGCCTGCTGTGGGCGCTGGACAAGACACAGACTCGCCCCGGTCGGAGGCTGCTGCGGAAATGGATTGGCCGTCCGTTGCTCGACCAGCAGCGGCTAGAAGAGCGCGTCTCCGCTGTCGAGGAGCTGTTTGAGAACCAATCCACCGCCAAGGTCGACAAGCTGGTCGGCATGCTCAAGTCCATCAAAGCCGATCTGGAGCGCAGCCTCATCCGGATCTACTACGGGAAGTGCACTCGACCCGAGCTTCTCTCGACCCTGCAAACGCTGCAGAAAATCTCCCTCGAATTCGCACGGGTCAAGTCCCCGGCAGACACAAGTTTCAAGTCGCCGCTCATTGCCCAGGCAATCTGCTCGCTGCCCGCCATTGCCGATATCGTGACGTCGTACCTGGACAAGATCAACGCGCAGGCGGCGAGGAAGGATGACAAGTATACCTTTTTCCGTGACGAGGAAGAGACAGAAGATATCTCGGACCACAAACTGGGCATCGCTGCCGTCGAGTCGGATCTGGATGCCCACCGCAAGGACGCTGCGGCGAAGCTGTCCAGGAAGACCCCCGTCCCCTACGTCACCGTGTCCGGCATCGAGTACTTGATCGAGGTTCCAAACACGGATCTCAAGCACGTCCCTGCCTCGTGGGCCAAGATCAGCGGCACAAAGAAGCTGTCGCGCTTCCACACCCCCGAGGTCATGCGCCTGATGAATGAGCGTGACCAGCACAGGGAAGCCCTCGCAGCAGCCTGCGACACCGCCTTCACCGACCTGCTCCAGTCCATCGCCGCGGAATACCAGCCGCTCCGCGACGCAGTTGCCTCGCTCGCCACCCTCGACTGCCTCCTCTCCCTAGCCCAAGTTGCCGCGCTCCCGGGCTACAGCAAACCGACCTTCCTCCCGACCGCAGCCCCGCCCACCATCACCATCACCGAAGGCCGCCACCCCATCGCCGAACACACCCTCCCGGACGGCTACATCCCCTTCACCACCTCGCTCACCTCCCCCGCACCCATCGCCCAGCTCATCACGGGCCCCAACATGGGCGGCAAGTCGAGCTACGTGCGCGCCGTCGCGCTCCTCGTCCTCCTCGCCCAGATCGGCTCCTTCGTCCCCGCCACGGCCATGGCCCTGACCCCCACCGACGCCATCTTCACGCGCATGGGCGCGCGCGACAACCTCTTCGCCGGCGAGAGCACCTTCATGGTCGAGGTGTCGGAGACGGCGGCCATCCTGCGCGCCGCGACCCCGCGCTCGCTCGTCATCCTCGACGAGCTCGGCCGCGGCACCTCGACCCACGACGGCGCGGCCATCGCCCACGCCGTCCTCGACCACGTCGCGCGCGAGACCCGCTGCCTGACCCTCTTCATCACCCACTACCAGTCGCTCGCGCGCGTCGCCGCCGGCCTGCCCGACGGCCGCGTCCGCAACGTCCACATGCGCTTCACCGCCGCCAACAAACCCAATTTGAACGCCGCCGACAACGACGACGACGACGACGATGACCACAGCGCCCCCGAGGAAATCACCTTCCTCTACGAAGTCGCCGACGGCGTCGCCCACCGCTCGTACGGGCTCAACGTGGCGCGGCTGGCGCGCATCCCCCGCCGGGTGCTGGACGTGGCGGCACACAAGTCGCGCGAGATGGAGGACGGGGTCAAGGCGCGGCGGCTGCGCGGGGCGGCGCGGCTGCTGGGAGACGTGCTTCTCTCCGGCGACGACAGCACGACGGCTGGGGACGCTGCTGGGGACCAGCTGGATCATCTGGTGGCGAGTATCGAGCAGTTGTAGATGCCGGTTTATCAGGTATCGGTGATCTGTGTGTGTTATGTTCTTGCGTGTCTTGTCTGGGGGAGTTACGTATTACAGGTTTCGGGGCCTGCTAGGTCAGATAGGGGATAGAAATAATGTCTTAAGGTAGATGTTCGTCCCCCTTGACTGCGCATTGGTTTGCCGGCATCCATCGATGCAAGCCACAACAGCCGTCACTTGCTCACCCCCAAGACAGAGCGGACAGCCATCTGGCCACGATCTATGTGCAAGACTGAATCATTTCACTAAAAGTCTATAGCCAGTTATCGACCAACTTCCCGTGCTAAATGCCGCCAGTAATGATTTGGTTCCCCGAGTCCGCCCGGCCCATGCGAATATGTGTAAAATGGGGAATAACGAGTCAAAAAGAAGAAAAGATCATACTTCATGATCGGCATAGTCCATAGTCCCGCCAACCCCCACGCACCCCCCGCCCATTCCATGTGGTCATCATTGGCCTGCAGATTGTGTCGGCCAAGAGTCACACGGCAAGGAACACCTTTTTTCCCCGCGTGGCATCGGTAAAATAACCACAAGGGAAAGAGTTGATCAGATCTCTTTGACCAGGCCGTTTCTAGGCCACGCCGTCGCAAGGTTGTGTCCGTAATAGTACATAGCGGGGTATGAAGATGGAACCCCAACAGTGAAGGTAGTCCAATGAACCCAGTTGTCCATCTGTCTTCCACCCGAGTTAGAGGTCGAAGTCGTGGTCAACGTGTCCGTGGCCCGAGTCCGACGCATAGGTCCCGGCATAACCGTTGAAGGGCATTCCAAAATTCATCGAGTTGATGGCTTGGAAGCTGGCCGTCGGTGGTTTGGTTTCGTTCCCGTAGCTCTGATAACCATAAGGGTTATAGTATCCACCTCCATTCTGAGCGCACAGGGGATTGAAGGTTCTGACGCCCAATGTCTGCTGGTGCTGGAAATAATGGCCAGTAGAGATAGGTTGCTGAGATGTGAACGGACCGGCAGCGGTGTCTCGGCTTGGGAAATACGACCCGGCCTTGGGGGTGTTCGGCCCTGGCGATACCATGGAGCGGTTCGCGTTCAAGGACTGCAAAGCTGGGCGTCGGCGAAGCTCGAAACTGCCTATTCGTCAGAGGATGGACAGGTTTAAAGGGGTTGCAGTACCTACCCAGACTCCCCGAGAGAACCCTCAGTTGGGGCTGCATAATGGTTAGCAAGGGTTGATGCAATGCTTGACCATAACTCCATACCAGGACTAGGTTTCGGCGGATCGCGGAAGATGTCGTAGGTCTCAGTGGAGCCGTGGCTATGGCTAGAGATTCTACTACTTCCATTGTCATCGTCTTCGGGAAGCGGGTCTCCCTCCATAGCGCTCTTGATACGGGATGCCATCTGCCGAGTGACCCTGGTCGTGGCCGTCCTCTGACGTGACGGATCCGGTGCTGCTGAGGCCGCCGAAAGCCGGCCTCGCTTCCGCCTATGGGTATCGCGCTCCTCGAATTTACGGTCCTAGAAAGATACCAGATTAGAATCAGGGCCCAGACTTGAAGGAGACACAGCCTGAAAACGTAACGGGAATGACAAACAGGGCTTCCATCAATCGAAGGGCTAGCGTAGACATCGCGGGTGCGTTGAAACTCGCCATCCTCGGTCCACACAAACTCCGTCGGCTCAATGCCAGACGACGCTTGCTCCATCAGCTTCAGAACGGAATCGTCTTTCCGTTGGTTACGCATCCTCTTCTGTGCCGAGTCTGCCGAATCGAAGAGACCCATGCCGGGGTATCTCACACCCTTCAACTTGCTATAGTCATTGTCGTCGTCCAACAGCTCAATGGTCTCCGAGGTGGACTCGGACACAATGACACTGTTGGTTTCCATCTCCGAGGGCCATCTGCGGTATTTGGACCTCGATACGTTGTCCGGTGTGTCGGGGACTGAAAGATCCGACCGAGAGCGCTTCAGGATTGGGGTTTGAAAGTCGCAAGGATCGAACCCTTGACCGCCGTTGTGGTAATGGACAGAGCCGTTGTGGTACTGGACAGAGCCGTTGTGTCCGTACGGACCAGTGGCTGCGAGGGACTCGGTGTAATAGGCTTCGGGATCGGGCTTGATCATGCCGTGATGGCTTGCCACGGGTTCGGCAACCTTGATCCGTGGTTTCTGCCATTTAGATTAGGCCAAGGCACCACGAGCTGGAACATATGCGGAAAGAAACTCACAACAGCCGCAGCAGCATTGGACGGCCGGCCCCTTCTGCTCGTTCTCTTCTGCTCTTTTGCAGTCATGCGCTCTGCCAGAAGGGCATTGATCCCATACCGCTCGCACCAGTCTTCATACTGCCGAACCGCTTCCAGGGCGTCACGGTCGGCACGGGCTTTCAATTCCACCTTGAAACGGTGCGCAAGATGACTTTTGGAGGATATGTGGGTAAGAAGGTGAGACAGGTCGGAAAAGTTGGGCTTCTTGGGGCAGATGGAGCATCGGAGAGGTATTGAACCAGCCTCGGTCTTGACAACCAAGTCCATCGGTGCGACTGCAGCCATGATCTAGCATCGTGTAAGACTGGAATGGTACTTCCATCGATGTCATTGCAATGATCTTGGTTTTGGAAAACTTACGGATGGAAGCGGCCAGTGGTGCCGAGTGGGCGGCAGGCTGTATCCTGAATGTCTGGAGTGCAACGCAATACCAGGGAAGTTCTGAATCCCCGCGCGGGCAGGAGAGACCTAGAATCTAGGCATGGGATGCGAAACGTCTTAGGTCTTGTGGTCCTGGAAGGAAAGAGAAAGAGAGAAATGGATGCCGAGGGCCTGAGCTCGAGTCTTAGAGCTTGGGGTTGGTTGGTATATCGTCTGTAGTGATTGTGAGATCCGATAAACACTCCAGGAGCGGTGGATTGCAGGATGGTTCCAATGTTTCGGGTTCTGGGCGCCAATTACTAGAATGGAGAGTGATGCAGTCGCAGCTCGGATGAGGAAACCGGGCGAGAAACTGAACGCGAGGGAACGTGGGAAAAGAAGGGACGATGGTGGGCGACTGGGAGGATAATGGGAGGGGCAACTTGAGAACCAACCCACATGCCTCACAACCGTTAAGTGATGGAAAGAGCAGCTTGCTCAAGAGTGGATGTCTGATGATACCCGAGGGGAGCAGAAAGGGAAGGAACAGCGGAGCAAGGTCGCTGTCTAGGAAGTGTGAAATATTGCCGGGCTCTCCCGAGCTTGACAGGCCTTTGCAGGCGCCAGAAATGTGATAAATGAGATGGTGAGTGCCTGTTGTAAGTTGCTTGTTGCTTGCACGTAAAGTAAAGAGGATGATGCTTGAGGAGGTTAACTGGTGAAAGGCAGTGAAAGATGAGGAGCAATGGATAAGACTGGCGTATGCAGTCGGGGGGGAAGCTGAAGAAACAGGGTTGTCAGTGAATCACCCGCCCTTGAGATGGTGGGAAGTATCACCCGCCCTTGAGATGGTGGGAAGTCAAGACGACATCTCGGTATGGAAGTTTAAACAGTTGTATTCCAGGCCAGTGGTCTCAATGGAAGGAGACTGAACATGGGGAACTGTATCCGAAACATGCACTTGTCTCAAGAGGAAATAGGCTTCGGCCATACTTCCAGTCAAGCGGCAGAAATTGCACCTAGTATGAGGATACCGTAACTGACTGTACTACAGTTGATTTGGTGCAAGTTGAGATGATCAAGTATACACCAACCATGCTGTAACGAAATAGATGGGCTTTACCTAGTTCTGCACAAAGACGAACCATGTATATGCCAGCATATTTCTTCATAAGAAACGCAGATGCCTCAGGTGAACTTTGTCATGATTGAGGACAGGCATCTTGAGTCGTCCTCAAACAAACCAGAGCCAGATTGTAGGGCTTTTGGCAAACTGGCAACAATTGATGTACCGGAACAGTTTTTGAAGTTGGGAGAATGGGGAATACCTATATAGGGCCGGCTATTATTGTATCTTTGGGGATCACCCCATCCAGACACAGTTTAAGAGAAGGGACCTTGATTGTGCAAGGTTGTCTTTAAAACGTCAAGCGGGTAAGGGGTACCAAGCCTTCTTGGTATGCATTCCCCAGGAGCGTCACTGACTTCAGCTTATTTTGGAATTGATGCCACAAATGTCATATTTGAAACCTAGTTTCAGCAATGTTTGGTTTCGACTGCTGGGAAGAACTGCAGAAGATCTCGCGTGCGTAACTAGTGCGGCGCAGCGGACAGACACACGGTAGACAGTAGACACAATGTCCGTACCCATTCCAAGGCTGTCAGCATAAGCAAAGCCAACATCGGTAACGGTAGGCGACGGTTTGTTATTCTCTTGTCTTGTATCCGGGTGACACAGAGCGTACTGTCAGATGGGTATTAGATTGCAAGAGACTGGATGAGATGGCAGGCATACCAATGGGTTCAAACAGGGGTGGGGTGGGGGTCTAAGGGGAGTGTCCCAGATCCGCAATGGAACAGACTGATTTGGTTCTCATCGGCCCAACACGCGCGCGGTGGTCGATTTGGGCAGGCAGTAGACCTCATCGACAGCCCGAAGCCCCGGGTACTGGAGCAAGCTCAGCCCTGTAATGCCGAACAGAGTGTGCCAGACATCGACCATATCGCCTGGCCTGTCTGAGATGCCGCCTTTCTCTGGATCCTGGCAGCGCAGGATGAAGGCTATCAGCTGGTCCTTGTCGATCCAGTGCGTTTTGCCAATCATCTCCAAGCTGCTCAGGACCCACCAGCTGTAGCAGACATCCTCCTTCTTTTCTGGCCGGCCGTTGAGACCGCCTCCAGCGATTTGCCTTTCGCTCAGCCACCTTCCAAGCCGCTCCTTGTCTATGAGGCTCTGTCTGCCAGCAATTGTCAAGGCGGCAACGCAGGTGAATATTTGCCCAGAGTGGGACTCAGCGCCAGGGCTCACGCCGTATCCGCCGTCAAAGTTGGCGCACGCCGCAATATGGTCGACCGCCTTGTCAACATCGACAAGGCTCAAGAGCCCGAGAAGCGACAGTGCATTGAAGGCGCCATAGAGGAATCTCGTGTCTTCTTCTCCCCATTCGTCGCCGGCGAATGTGCCGGTCTGGCGATTCTGAAGGTTCGCAATGTCTGTATGAGCAGATTAGCACCACCGGTGGGCTGGATTTTCGACGCGAAGCGTGGACGCACACTGGCCCACCTGCGCCTTGCCCTTCCCGCGCGTCTCCAGCTCGTCAAACGCGTCGATCATGGCGAGAATCTGCACCGCACTGACGGTGGAGAGCATGTGGGCATCGTGGCCGGGCGCCGCTCCAAAACCACCGTTATCGTGCTGGCATGATAAGACAAAGTCGATGGTCTCAGCGCGCGGAAGCGCTTCGGGATGGCCGAGCAGGTGCAAAGCTGTCAGGCCCCAGTAGAGCCCGTTGAGTCGCAGATGCTCTGTCAGCCAGTAGTCATACTCGTCTTTCCTCGTATCTAGGCTCTGTATGTATTTGACGTGGGCCGACGTGGCTAGCTGCAGCTCCTCAGGGAGTTGCTGGAAAGTTTGTGGCATGGTGGCGGTCGTTGAGATGCGAAAGAATTGCGGGGAACGCGATGCTGTTGGGCCGGGGAAGGCAGACGCGCTGGGCCCGCCCCGGTCATTTATAATTATGTATTATTAATTACGTGATCGATTCTTTGCTCAAGCTTCATTGCAGGGAATCAATGCCAAGTCCCCCGTTTTGCTGGCGCTACCGACCTCGTGGGTTACTCGGGTCCTCCCGATCGCGCAGAGTCAAACTCAATGCTAATTGGCCCTCTCTGGGTGATTGTGCATATCTCATCAAGACGGCGCTTCGTTGCCGCCTCCTTGAAGCTTGGTGTGCCTTGTGAACGATGGCAAAATGCAGGTCGCCAAAGGCCCCGGCTGCTCGATAGCGCATGAATTGGGCCATGGGCTGCCAGTGGACAGAGAGTCTGAGAATTTCGTACTGATTACAGACAGTTCACCACCCACGCCATAATAAGCGCAAACTCTGCAGACTGCAGCGTGATGGCCGGTCCTAGACAAAGATGCATGTACGGAGTAGGATGCTGGCACATACATGTATACAGTGCGGTAGACACGACCCAGCCCTCGAGACATCTCGAGGTCGATTGATAATAACGACCATAAGGCGCCACCCTACTCTGGGAAAACGGTCTTGGGTATGGTCTTGGCCAATCAAACCGATCTTCGAAATAAGGGGCGATTTTCACAGTATATGACGGTCACCAGGGCCATTTCTACAGGGCACGGCCATTTTCTACAGAAAACTATTTTGAAGTGGTAAGGTAGGTCCTATATGAAGATCGTTTTGGACCGAGAGAGCGTTTTGGAGCGTTTTTACACTAAAGTCGTTTTCCGCTAGAAAACCATTATTATGTAAAATCAGCCCCTAACTTCTAAGCTATTTTAAAATGAAAATCGTATTTCCTTTTAAGTAGTTTTATAGTATTAAGACTATCTTCTATAGAGTTAAGCCCTATTATATTTTAATTAATCTACTAGATCTTTAATTTTCTATCTACTATACTTTAATCTACTATATCTTCAATTTTCCATCTACGATACTTTAATCTACTATATCTTTAATTTTCTATCTACTATACTTTAATCTACTATATCTTCAATTTTCAATCTACTAGATCTTCAATTTTCTATCCTCTATAAGATCTTCAATCTACTAGATCTTCAATTTTCAATCTACTAGATCTTCAATTTTCTCGACTATATCTTTAATCTACTATATCTTTAATTAACCAAGTCGATTAACGACCTTCTCTGCAGGTAGCATCTTAGTATAGCTCTCTATAACCTAGCGAGTTAGCTTATAAGTTAATTAACGACCTTCTCTATAGCTTAGCAAGGTCTGTAGCTCTAACCCTAAAGCAACCTAGTTCCCGACCCCGCTAACAAGTTAATTCCTAGCGAGTTAGCTTACAAGCTAATTAATAACCTTCTCTATAGCTTAGCAAGGTCTATGGCTCTCCGTAACCTAGCTCCTACTAACAAGTCGATTCCTAGCGAGTTGGCTTACAAGCCGATTAACGACCTGGAAGCTTAGCAAGGTTAGTGTAGCTCTCCGCAACCTAGCGAGTTAGCTTATAAGCTGATTGACAACCTTCTCTGTAGCTTCTCCGTAACCTAGCTCCCACTAACAAGTCAATTCCTAGCGAGTTGGCTCACAAGCTAATTAACGACCTTCTCTATAGCTTAGCAAGGTCTATAGCTCTCCGTATCACAGGCACAGCCTATGTCATGTGCCATGTCAGGTGCTATACTATGTGGTTGGCTGAGCACTCTGTAGCTAGAGGAGCGTGGCTCTACACTAGGTGGAGCTCGCCGCGTAGAGCCTTTAGCCCTCGCGAGCTCCTACGAAGGTTACACTATTGTACAACCTTGTTATATATAACCGTTACAGTAGGTTATACCTTTAACTCGCGCGTGTAGCTAGTTAGACCGTTAGAGGCAGATTGAACACCTTAGACTAGCTAGAACGCTTCTTTTTTCCAACGTACCGGACTTTGTTTAACCTCGACTATATAGTACAAGTTAAAACAAGTACCCTACCCCTATTTATAGTCCGACGTATAGGATATCCAACGTATAGGACTACCCCCTATAGAACTACCCTAACGAACTAGGATAATAGATAGGGTAGAAGATAGTAACAATATACCGATGTAGGCGCTAGAGCAAGCTAGCCCGTCGCGTGCCGCTATTATACGCGAGTAGCTAAGAGCCGCGCTAGCGGAGCAGAAGGTAACACTCGCTACGCTCGCTAATACCTAGGCGATAGCTAATAACGCGGTTACCGAGGGTAAGGCGCTCTACAAATAGCTCGAGGCGTAGAAGTATATGAACGCGGTAATCTCGAAGATACTCGAGGAGCAGAGACTAATAACCCTATAGGCGCTTAAGGCGACAAGCGCTACGCTAGCTAGAGGTAGTAGAGGTAGTAGCTAGCTATTATACTAGCCCTATAATAAGGATAACCTAGCTATAATGTCCCTCCCTTACCTAATACCGTTTATAAGGGAGGAGAAGGATACTATTAAACGGACTACCCTGTTCGACGACTAGTCGGATAAGGTCTAGGGGCGCTAGAGAATACGCCCTTATAAGTTCTTAACTAAGCGTACGAAGATCCTATATACTAAGGCGATACTCGGTAGCAACGCGAGCCGCGTAGTTAAGTCGAAGCTCTAGACAATCGAGAACTACCTAGATAACAATAGGCACTAGTACTAGAAGACTAGGACTAAGTTCCTAAACGACCTTAAGAAGTAGTATATAACCTATAACGTTACTATAGCGGCTACGAACTAGCTCTATATACTTGTCTAGGAGAACAAGTTCGTAAACTTTAACGACTTCCTAATAGAGTTCTTGAACCTAGCCGATACCGCTAATATCGAGAGCGCGACGTAGGTCCGTATATTTAGAGAA